>CM030834.1:11365218-11680218 GCA_018105865.1 Metaphire vulgaris
GAGAGGGGGCATGGGGCAAATGCCCATGCAGGAACCAGGCGATCCGTAGAGGGCTAGAGGCGGGTCCGCAACAAAGTTATCAAAGTTACATCATGCAATACTAGGCCTATTGTTAATTATTATGGTATATGATATAATTGGCCACTAAACACTTAGACAGCACTTTCCACGAGCTGTTGAAGTGGTTAGGCGACAAGATCGTCCTCGATATCAATTCAGACATCACACACTCGTCCGCAGTCACTTTTTGCTGCATTTAATTGATGCGAAGATAAACAATCTTCATGTTGAAGTGTTTTGATTTTGCAGAGAATGTGACGCCAAAATCAATCAACATATCATCCGAAATATCGGAAATGTATCCGTTGGGTGAGACGAGATTTTTCACAGATGTTACTGCATGTGAACTGATCTCACAGCTCTGACTCCATTAGGCCTACTATAGCTGCATAGCAGACGGTAGCCCTAAAACAGCGCCGGCAGACCTTACTAGGGGACTAGGCCTATAGGCCCCATATATCTATACAGCAGGCCTACTTGTCTTTTAGAAATTTTGCGACTTCTCATTCGAATTTTTTAACGACGTGTCTCTTGTGTTGTGATAGAAAAGACTTGTCAGATATTTGAATAAAAAAGCTTCTCGATAAAAATGTTCAGTCCTAACATTGATTAGGCCTAATGTAAGACCTTGACCATCTAATCCAGGGGTCTTCAAAGTTGTTCAGCCGCGGGTCACATTGCATAGGCCTACTTCTGACGGCTTCGCGGGCCACATGCACAAGAAATTTTAATTTTGCAAAACACACTTATAGGCATGCGCTATTTAGCGAATGAATAACAGACAATAACAGTTATAGACTTGATTGTAATTTTCAATTAGACATTATCGTAATTTTCTAGAAGGCACTATAGTATTGTAAGGCTGGGGCGCTGGGGTCTCCAAAGCTTTTCAGCCGCGGGCCACATTGCAGACTTCTGACGGCCCCGCGGGTCACATGCCACAAGAAATCAAATTTAGCAAAAACACGCTAGTAGGCCTATAGGCCTACAGGCGAATACAGCCTGACAATGACAGACTACAGTATATTATATTGCTGAATTATGATGCAGTGTAGGCCTATAATGCAGACCGCATAATATCAGTTGCAATTGAAATGGTTTTAAGCTACTGTGAGGTAGCCGCGTCCACGTCAAGTCTATGTCTCTATCACACAGACGGCAAAAAGAGTTTCCTACTGTAAGTTATAATACAGGGTGGCGCAAAAAACCGGACTATAGTCACATTTAAGTCTGGCATTTAACCCCTTAACCGTGTATTTAACTGTAACTCAATGTAAAATGGACGGATATATCCGGGATCCCCAGTTAAGGGGTTAATATAACATTGAACGAACTGTAAAATTTCAGGATTTTCTTAAAGCGTAAGAAATTTCAAAGTCATTCATGTTCAATATGCAAGGTCGTAAAACACGGGGGGACGGCGGGGGGACGGTCCCCCAATAATTAGTAAGAGGGGGACGGAGCATCAATTATCCCCAATTATGTTTTGTGCCTTATGGTAAAATCACTCATTAGGCCTACGGATGATCTTTTTTGCTCATCAAGGTATTTGGCCAGAGAAAAATATAAGGATGACGTTTTTATGCTCGTCAAGACTTTTTCAAGACTTTTTGGGAGACAAAAAGGGGGTCTGACCTGACTTTATCGACGATTCGATCCCCCTCCCAATGCTGACGCCAGGTTTACGCCACTGTCAATCTGTTCTCCGTTTGCTGCGATAACCAATGATAGCA
The DNA here is from genome assembly GCA_018105865.1 of Metaphire vulgaris. Lineage (NCBI taxonomy): Eukaryota > Metazoa > Annelida > Clitellata > Crassiclitellata > Megascolecidae > Metaphire > Metaphire vulgaris. The sequence goes on from CM030834.1 coordinate 11,367,012, forward strand.
CACGGGGCAATCCAGGACTGTGGAACTCACTACCGGACTTTGTCACAAACTCTGACTCTCTTGGAATTTTTCTACGTAATCTTAAGACTTACTTATTCACCATCGGATATTCGTAGTTTTGTAAAGTGCTCTTGTCTTTGGCCACTTTTGCCATGCTTATTGCGCTATAGAAATCGTCTAGCTAATAATAATAATAATAATAATAATAATAATAATAATAATAATAATAATAATAATAATAATAATAATAATAATCGCTTGTGAAAGTGTCCAATATCCCGGTTGAACATGTCCTGGCTGATTTCGTCCCAGCAGGCAGTCAGAACTTCTGCAATATGGGTTTGAACATCACTTTGACTGAAATTTCTTACGCATTAAGGAAATCCTGAAATTTTACAGTTCATTCAATGTTATATTAAATGGCAAACCTAAATGTGACTAGTCAGGTTTTTTGCGCCACCCTGTAGATTTGAGCATGTTCCTTTTTTCTTGCCACTGGCAGGCATTGGCAGGTCATATGCGGCCCGCAGGCCGTACTTTGGAGACTCCTGATCTAATAAGTTAGTTACGTTTCAAGAAATCAGAATCCTGAACGATAGGTCCAACCACCACCTCCAGCAATTTGAGCACTTCACCTACGGTAGGTCAATAGCATATAGGCGTAAACTTCTCTCATCCAGTTGCAGCTGTGTCTTGATGTCGCTCGCTCTGTTTGCCTCTCCGCTCGAGCCCCCTTCCACTTTTTCAGAGGCTACTATAGGGAAGGGGAAAGTATGTGGGCTCAGTGTTTAATCTAGGCCGTTTCCGAGGAGAAAATTGCCCTCCCCCCGGAAGTTTCAAATTCCCCCCGGAAATTTTGAAATACTACATGGACTAATAGCGGCCCCTAGCAGAATTTCACCCCAGCTTTTCAGTTTCTCCCCGGAGTCCAGGAGTCTAGATTAAACACTGTGTGGGCTGTGGCCCCACTTTTTCATCCAAGTTTACACCAATTGTCAATAGGATTTGTTAGCCACTGTCTATAGACTAGAAGGTTATGTTATGTGTTATTTTAGCAGGTCTGCTAGTCGCTGTAATGGTGGGACTAATATTGGGAGTCCTCGTCGGAGTACTTCTTTTGACTTTTGCAATATCATGTCACAGAAGGTACGTAGCCTACGTCTACGTTTGTATGCCTCTCTTAATTGCAGTGCGTAGTGCATTTAGGCCTATGGGCCCCAGCTGAGCGCTCAGTCTAATGATCGTTATTAATTAATTACCAATAAAAAACTGTTCCCAGTATTACCAAAAACGCAGGAAAAGATTAATTTCAGGAGTGTCACCGAGTCAGTGATGGAAAGCATAGACGTAAACTTCTATTAGGCATCTAGGTTCCTCAAGCCCCACCCTAGTGACCCTACGGTCCTACCTCATGAAGAGGCTACCAGAGGGAAAGGAAAAATAGCCTTCTGTATATACAATAGGTAGGGCCCTACTTTTCAAGTGCATTCCGAAGGATTTGACTGATTGCTGCAAGTCGATGCATTGCCCTTGTGGCGCAACCGGTTAGCGCGTTCGGCTGTTAACCGAAAGGTTGGTGGTTCGAATCCACCCAGGGGCGGTAAGTTTTTTGCAATGGTTCCTACACAGGTTAGACCCTACTGCACCATTGAAATAATAATAATAATAATAATAATAGTAATGCGATTTTAAGTGGTTTAGGAGGCTAAGTAAGCCTGTGTGAAAACCACTGATGTAACCATCTGCATTCAATAACCTAGTTTATCTAGATAGCCTTTGGGAGGGAGCCATTCAGGGAGGGAGCCAGACAGCCATTCTAAACCTTATTAGTTACAAATCTTATCATTATTACTATTACATTAGCGGCTCCAGGATTTGGCAAGTGGGGACTGTGACCCGTTGAAGGTGGCAACTGCTAAGTATGGGGGCCAACTGCTTTTTATAAACGCTGAACTAGTCTACAGTAGTTCCTTATAATGAGTGCACTAAAGTCTAAAGCAGTGCCGTAGCCATGACTCTGAAATACGGAATGTGGAGACCGCAGCGACAGTTTCATGTAAAATAAAGTGCTGAAGAGCAAAAAATGTCGCCTCAGTCCCTCACACATAGGCTAAGAATAGTGGGTCCCGTTGCTACGTAGGCTATGTAGTAAGTAAAGTATAGGCCCCACTGACTGGGGAGCAGAAATTCAATAGAGGCACTGGCTCCTGAGCATGGGCGTCCGCATAAATTTTTCTAGGGGTGTAAAACAAGGTCTTGTAGCAAAACAAATGAAAAAATTCCTAGGGATGCAAAACAAGGTTTTATGACGAAAGAAACAAGTAATTTTACTTTTTTCATAACTCCACAATTTTTACAGGGGGGTGCAATTGCACCCCCTCCGGACGCCCATGCCACTGAGGCGCCGTCACTGCTAGTAGTAGGCCTAGTAGTAGTAGTAGTAGTAGTAGTAGTAGTAGTAGTAGTAGTAGTAGTAGCAGCAGCAGCAGTATTAGTATTATTGATTTATGCTATACAAGATATAGGCAAAATTAGGCATATACTATACAGGAAATGAAGCATAGGCATTGACGATTTTTTTGCTTGTCAGACTTTTCAACATGACGTTAAAATACAAAAAGGTAACACGCAATACAGGAATTTTTTACACCCCTAACAAGCCCCCTCCCAACACCCCCTCAATCTGAGACCGACACCCCCACCACCAATTTTAGCCTGGCATTACCTTTTTTCTGCTTGTCAGACTTTTTTGGTAGGGCTCCCCAAAAAATATACCAACACCCCCCAAATTGAGAATCCTAGAAATAACCCTGATGCAATACCTTTACACTTCACCATACCACCATAGCCTCCACGCCATTCATAGTGTAATAAAAGATATTGCACAAGAAAACTATCTTGCAGACCCGCCTCCCCCCCCCCCCACAGATCGCCGGACCCCTGGGCAGTTGCTACCCTCTCGGTGGGCCTAACTGCGGCTTGTTTAATTCTTGAAGATTTCACCGAAACAAGAACATGCCTCGGTGTGTAATCTACGGCGGCACACCGCACTCGGATGAGGTCGACAGTCCATACTGTGCAGCCTCAGTCCGTAGTCGCTGTCCTGATCAGGACGGATACAGATACACACACGTATGCAGCACTTCCTCCGATGTCAACTGTGCCCATCAGACTTCGCCAGGATAAGACTGCCAGGAGGGAAACAGCCAAGCAATGAAGTTCAATTACCAAAATAATGCATTAATGCATCTTCGCCAGGTCAACTAACTGATTTCATCGATCAGACAAGATTGCGCCTTATCAAGAACAGTTTGATGAACCATTTGACCATATGCAGAACTTCGTATGTGACCAAAATTTGGAAAATGTCCTAAAATAACCTCAACAGCTGTTAAACCTACTTCAACTACAGTGTATTTGGAGTCAAGTGTTTTAAAAATCTGTTGAAAACTGAATTTTAAGGGGGCAAGTGAAAAGCCTTTTAAGCCCCATGAATACCATGTATAGTTCATGGGGGCTTAATTTGTTAATGCCAGTTTTTAGAGTACTGAATAATTAAACTAAAAAGATTCAGCTGGGTCAATTGGCCTGTTAAAATAAAAGGCAAACAGCACAGGCACATGTAAATCCTTGGAATTCTTTTTACTTATTATTAATCAGGCCTATTGGAACTGTAAAGCCATGTCTATATGGCTAAATTGACTTTCTTAAACGATCAGAAACTTTGACTAGTCTTTCACCTCAGTGGCATTGCCAGGATTTAAAAATGGGGGCACTTCGACATTTTTGGCCCAAGTCTTGACAAGCAAAAAAGGTCAGTCGTCTCATACGCTTTAAAGTCTGGCGCGTTCTCCTCGATCTAATACTACCCTACCCCACCTGCCCAAACTAATCAACAGTTTTGATTGAATCTCATGACCAGTCCCGATCCGAATATGGGCCGCCCCCGTGGCTATGCCAACGTTTCACCTAATGCCCCAGACAAGCCCTGAAGCTAAGGCTGGATGTCACCAGTACAAGTATTTGCACATGCCATCTTACATTATTTACAAGTACAAGTGTACACTGCAGTTCACAGGCAGCTTTAAATTCAGACTGGTAAATGAAGGTTTTGAGTGTCTTTGTTCATATTCACTATTTCATGTTCCTGTTCTTAAATTCCTCCTGCTTTTTAATAAGGAATTGCAACTTCTTTTCCGGAATATTCAGACTCAGAATTCTTTCAAAAAGTTCACTAAAATAAAAAACAACCGATTACTATATACAACAATAAATGATAATCTAATAATTTAGTAACTGCAGCACTTAAAAGTGAATGAGAGCACAGATAACACTACTGTGTAACAGTTACAGTGGTCAACTTTCAATACCAGGAAAGAAAACGGTAAAAGGAAAGCACAAGAATTGACAACACAATGCATGACATACATGTTCTGAACACATACCTAGTCTGTGCATTATCGCCAATCTTTATGACAGCATCTGCATAAACAGACCAGAGGTCTGTTCTCGTTGGAAAGCTGGCAACGAGTTTCTCAAACAGCATAATGCCATGCTCTGAAAATCCATACTTCAGTTCTGCCTTAGCAAATTGGATTGTAACGGCAATCTCTAAAAATCAAATAAAGAGCGGTGATGGCATATGAATAAAAAAAGCAAAAAAGTACAGTTTTCCCATGCACGGATTCGAGCATTGGGGCCAGTGCTGATCTCCGGTCTCCGAGGCATACAGCGACGCGGGTAGCATACACCATAAACCTAGAGTTGGTTGCCAGCCAGACATCTAGGCCTGCGCATTACTTCGCAGTTAATGCTGCTCCTCAATTTTATGTTATAACTGCCCTCTAGTGAGTAAGGCTGAGTTGACTCTAGGAGCTCCTACGGGAGTTGAACCCATTCCGTCAGCGTGCCTGCCCAGCATGTAACCACTGAAACTTTCATTTGCCAGTATGTTATTCGTTTACCTGCTACCCAGCAGATTATTAAAAATTTTGTAAAAAATATTGTTTCTTATTAAATTATTAAAAATTACCACAAAGTCAAAACATGTCAAAGACCATTTAGAAATAATAATGAATAAAAGGTTCAGCTGACGATCATGCTTTTGAAGATGCTTTGCGCTGTCCTGTAGAAGTTGACGGGCTTCGTCTGTTCGCTCGGTGGAATAAAGAAAATTACCATACGAGATCCAAGCACTTGGCAAATGTTTATGTTTCTTGACAATCATTTGTCCAATACAGTTTGCATCCTACACAAAAAAGATCACATTAACAATTTATTTTTCCTACTAATACAAATAGGTATAAGGACCATTTATATAAGGTGATAAGTCATGAATGACTTGCCAATGAAAGCATATTAATGTACAAAACATTGAAGCAGGGACAGCCTTGGGGGTCTGTGGGTCCAGACCCACCCAGCCTCGGGCAGGGGCACCCTAGCAAATCGTGCAAATCTGTAGAGAAATTTTGTTTTGGAGGGGGTGGGTAGGGGTAGTCTGAGTTGGGTCCTGGTTGTGCTCAGTGGGATCACATTACGAGATTGCATTAGACCCACCCAGCCAAAAAACCCAGCGCCGCCCCTGCATTGAAGTAACAAAGTGCAGTACATATATGCAAATTAGAGCATGAATATGCAAATATGCAAGTACAAGTATATAATCATTAAAGTGCATACATAAAGCACATATGTGCACATGGCCACCACACATAAATATTTAAATATATTCAAGTCCCTAAATTTTCAGCTTATTTTCAAGAATGTTATCTGCTAGGTACTCTGATTTTTAAACTGCTGTTTCCATCACATTTTTTGGCAATTATTGTTAAAAGTACTAGCATATCTATGATTTGTTCTAATGCAATATCCAATCTAGAAATAAGTTTGAAAACGATCACACATGCATTTTTCTAATACCACCTGAACAGAAGTTATAGCATAATAATTAACCTACCGATATACCAGTCTCAATCTGAATGGAAAGACATGTCCCAACAGTGTTTTATACAGGCCTGTTATTAGGAGGCAGATTCCCCCCCTCAAAAAAAAAACTTGAACCCCCCCCCCAAATTTTGACACTGGCACAAACGTTTGCATTGAACTTCCCCTCCGGCAAAGTCAATCCCCCCAAGGCCTGGAGTCTGGATAAAACACTGTGTCCCAAATCAGCAGAAGACTGTGAAGTACAAGCCAGACATTCTAGAATTTTGTCATTTTAGTAATTAATTCAATCTAATTACATTATTAGATTTACCTCAAGCTTCCGGCATCTTTCAAAAACCTTGAGCAGATGAACAAGAGCGGGAAACTTATCATTGTGCTTCAAGAAGCGCTGAAGAATGCCTTCAAGTGAACTAGCTCCTCCATATGAGCACTCTAAGTTTATATATGAAAACCAGATATTTTGTATCTCTTGTTCTTCCCTAAAAAGAAGAAAATCATTAAAGACTCAAATCAAACATTGAACCATGTGCTTCAAATAGTCTTTACATATCACACCTATCAACAATGCACCAAAACCACTTTTATACATCTGTCTTCAAACAGATCAAATAAACACAACAACAACGACATTCTAACATGCGAGTATATTTCATATACACAGAGTATAAATACGTCTCAGTCAAGACAGATGTACAAGCACACGTAATCAATCATAAATAGCTGTAAAGTATCAACGAACGTAAATGGAATTCTTCGAAGAGCTCTCTCCATCACACTTCGACCAGCTTCTACTTCACCCCTAGCGAGATGAAACGCAGTATAACCAAGCCACGCCATTGAACTCAAAGGAGATTGGAAAACCAACTTCTCAAAATCATCTTTGCACTCGGGTGACCAATTTGTATCCAGCAACCGAGCTTCAGTCTAAAACACGAAAATGTATTTATCTGAAATGCTGTTTCCAGTATTGTAAGTGTGAAATAAAAACAGTAATCTCTTAAGCTCATGTAGTGGATTTGATGCCATCATCTATATCATCATCATCATCATCATCATTGCCGTCCTCCTCATCATCATTATCGTTGTCAGCAACAACACAATTATTAGTAACACAAATTCAAGAGCCAAATGAACCTTGGATATTTCTTCCTCCAACATTTTGCTTCTCCTTCGTTTTCTCCTGCGATGAATTTCATAATTTTTCTGAACAGATTTCTTCAATGACATGTTGGAGCTGCAACATACAATTAATTTATATGCATGTAAAGCAAACTCCTCTTAAATTTGTAGGCTTCCTTTATTACCAGAGTAAAATATATACACTCCAAGTTTGCTGAACCAAGCAACCTTTTAGCAATTAAACATCATGGCAACTATATTTCTGGACAAGTGAGGAAATCTGCACGAGATGTTTAATAGGGAATTTTGAGTTACATGAGTCTATGTAATAACATGGGTAGAGATATGATAAGTGGCATTTAAACTGGGCTTTCTATTATATCAGGGATTACCGGTAAGTGTTAGTTTGCTCACATGCACAATGAATAAAGATCTGTGGCATTATCACATTTTGCAGGTAGACTGGTTTTGAAGAGTGAAGTAAATTATATCTAATCAATATAATTTCATATTTAATGTGTTGTCATTTTCATCCAGTGTAGATAAGTCAATAACGTAAGGTAATGTGGACCAAAATAGACTATCGTTGAACCCGTCAAAAACCGAATTCCTCTGGCTGACCACTCCACGGAAACGTCACCTCATTGATCGCTCCGACTTTGTTGTGGAGGGAGTCGTCATAGCACCTAGTAGACAGTTGCGTCTACTGGGTGTACTCCTGGACGAGTCGCCACGTTTGAAGAACATCTGAATAACATTATCCGATCGAGCTATTACCTTGCGTCGGATCAGACAAGTTCGCCGCTATCTGCCTACCTCGCCTGCGACGGACCTCGTCCGTGCACTAGTGGTCGCCGAGTCGACTACTGTAATAGTGTGCTATACGGCGTCCCCACACAGTCAACTCAATCGACTTCAGGCGGTGCTGAACGTCTCGGCCCGCCTCATCTATCGCTCCAGATGGGGAGCACATATCACTCCACTCCTGAAGGACCGATTGCATTGGTTAAGGATCCGCGGCGGGTAGCGTTCAGCGACATTGGCTGGCGTACCCGCGCCCTAAACGACCCTCACTGCCCGACATATCTCTCCGAGCTGATCGTGAGAACTACAGCGATTGAACGTCGTTCCATACTTCGATCCGGACACAATGCTCAACTGGTTGTCCCTCCTCCTCTTCGGACAGCGGGTCTCGGAGACAGATCCTTCCGGCGTGGCAACCCTGCTTCGTGGAACCTGCTCCCGAAGACAGTCACAACTGAGTCACTCCCTGAGCGGTTCCGGAAGCAGTTGAAGACGCACCTGTTTAACAGCTCGTTTTTGTAAAGCGCTCTTGACTTTGCCTCGATTGACATGTTTACTGTGCTTTAAAAAATTGTCTTGCATAATAATAATAATAATGTAATTTCAGTAAAGTAAGGCGTGGGAATGCACGGGAATGGCGTTCCCACACCTTTTTTGCCAGATTCTGGAAGTTTATGTAAAATCAGTCTACTACCATATTACCTGGGGGATAATACACACCTATGTATAATATGCACCCTTAGTTTCTAGAGTTATCATAATGTAAAAATGTTACTACCTATGCATAATACTTACCCAAAATTTCCTAGAAGAATCTTTATTAATTAAATTGGAAGAGTAGACAGTTTCCCGCAGCCAGCAGCCGTCAATAAGACATAAAACAATAAGCCTACATCAGCCTACAATAGACAGAATGTCTATTGAGTAACCTAGTCAATGAAAATTTTCTGGCAAATTCTTTTTGAAAATTGATATGCAAACAAAGTTTTTCTCCACCACCGACCGCGTAGGTAAAAACCCGCAAAACCCGCGTGTTGTATGCGTAAAAATACAGCTAAATAAAAAATTGGTATGCTATGTACATAAAATTGTATGTACATAAAATTCATTTATATGTATAATACACACCTATGCCTTGTACTGACTTTTTAAAAGAAAAAAGTGTGTCTTATACATGAGGTAATATGGTAAATAACTTTTACTCGGGACAGTTTTAATATATATAAATATAAGAACTCTTTGAGTCTCTTTCAGTTTCTTGTAAGAGGTGTTTATTTCTTTAAATATCCTGTAAATTATAGTGTTCAGTGACCAAATTCAATTATAATTTCTTAAAGCAAAACAGATATCAAATGAGTTTCCAACCCTTTTTTTCTAAAAAAAGAACACTGAGTAATGGCAAAATATGGCAGAATTTTGGTGACCTGGTTACTGCATGCAGCATGCACCAATGCATTATGAATTATTGAAGGCTAAATATGTATGCTTTGGGAAGATTTTGGAATGAGTTACAGTACGGTAGTCCAATTTAGAGTGAACTATTGAAGTGGTGATAGTGGTCTACTGCAAGTCTACTCTCAAGGCAAGAATGTAGGATTGTAGGTGGCATAGATCCAGAATGTGAGCACAACAGGTTTTTGAAAGTTGCAATATGTGAGCTTCAAAATATATGTGTCAAATAAATAAATTCAAAATTTTTGGCCATTGACATATGGGTTATTAGGTAAAATCTGCTATTAAAATTGGTAATTATTAAGCATCTGCATTACTTAGTAACTGCGGGAATGCAAAAACTGAATTGAAGCGAATACTTCAGAAAGAAAGAGGTGGTATAGATGATAATGGTGAAGCCATATGTAGTAGTTGAAATAGACAAAACAAAGTTACTTCACTGAAAATACCACCACGGTCAGTGATAAGAAGGCCAATGGGTCTTTGGCTGTAAAGTGGGAAAAATTGGACTGTGCTTTCTGACTGAAGTACCAGATCATAATGCAGTAACTACAAAATTGTATAGCAAAACCTATACTGCCCAGCACTCACATTGTCTTGAACAGCTGAGCAACATATGCAGACACTGAATAGATTAAGCATGCGGTCTACACTTACTCTGTGGTTATATGCAAACACAATATCATGGACAAGACCACTACTGGAAAACATGCTCTTTCTGTTGCCAGACCCAGACTTCGTAATTTTCTGCCGGCACAGGTCCGCCAAACTGAATGTCTTACTACCTTCAGGTCTAGACTTAAAACACATCTATTCCTGACTGCATATCCGCCTTAGCCTGGAATCTGGAAGTACGGACTGACCTCTGGATTACAACCTCGATTCACCACGGACAAGATCACAACTACGATATTTACTAAAGCGACCATCGACTGGTGCTGATGTACTACTACAATTGCGCTAAAGAAGTCTACTACTACTACTACTACTACTACTACTACTACTACTACTACTACTACTACTACTACTACTACTATGGACACCAACGACGCCAGTGTACATACACAGAACGTTGACAATTTGTTTGTATAATTCATGTGCTACCTATTGAAAAACGCTTCAAATAATTACCCACGCTAAAAGTCGATTTTACCCGCTATATTGTATATATCTTTGTTTCGCATTTACTGCGGCCAAAAGACAATTACAAACCAACACCAAACCAAACGAAAACTAAAGATACAAGCAGAGCACAACATTGTGTCTGGGCCAAAACCATTACCTGGTGATTTGATTGAATTATAGAATTGCTGCTGCGCTTGCAACACAATGCAACTTCAGATTATTACGGTATAAAAAATTACAACCGATTTAGAAGACTGTTTCTCGACAAGTTATTAAGCCAATTCCGCAGGAAGTGCAATTAATTAGAAGCCATTTTGAATCACGAGGGTCTATCTAAATACACTACATCCTTTATAGACTTATATTAATAAATCTAACACTTTCGGTCTTGGAGGAATAATACCAAGAGGACGCCTGGGCGGAACCAGGGAGGCTGTAAGCTTACAGCCTCCCTGGCGGAACCTATATGCCAGTGGTTCTCAACCCTCTTTGCCTTCGCGAACCACTTTTGAAGTTCAGAAATTTCTCGCTGACCACCTGATAAATTGGGCAGTCATCTGCTCCTAAAAAACGGTAATGACCTTTTGTTCTTTTTTTGCTTGTCAGACTTTTTCACTTCAAAAATGCTCAAAATACACAGAATGTGCCGATAACCTTTTTGTGCTGGTGACCTTGTTTTGCTTGTCGCACTTTTCGAATTTTACATAATTTAGTCCTCTGCTTAGACAATTTGCATTTATGGCCTAGCTCTTGATCTAGATGTGATCTTAATAATGGCTTATATAGCCTTACATGCAATTACCTCTTTGTCTTGACTCACTACTGTTCTATTCATCAGTGGCGTAACGTGGGGGGCGGGGGCACTTTGTTGACTGCCCCCGGGCCTCAGGCGGGGCCCCAAGAGGGTCTAAGCTAGGGTTAGGTTAGGGTTAACCCTAACTACTTAACCCTAACCATAGAAGTGAACGTGCTGACGACCTTTTTTTTTTTTTTTTACTCGTCAGCCCGAAACTTTGAAACTTTGGGGCCCCCATGACAAAGATGCCCCCCGGGCCCCCAAAAGTCACGCTACGCCACTGCTATTCATCATTCGGCGTTTGCCCTTTTTGCTGCCTCCATACATTATCTACATGGATTCATACACTTTAATGTCACTTTATGGATGATTACTTCCAACTTCTAAGTCTCCGTCTTCCTTTGTGGCCTTCACACCGGCAGCAATGCTTCCTAAGCCACTTAAATCACGCTATAGATTCAAAATAACTAGAAGCTATAAAACAGTTGGGGGCTGTCCATTAATTATGTCAACAATTTTTGGGCAATTTTTGACCCCTCCTTGTCAACAACTGCCAACTTTCAGTTACCTCCTGTAATTATGTCAAAAACTTTTGAACCCCCCTTAAGATCAATGACAGGTCACAGTAACAAGTCATTATTTTTGCGGTGATGATCATTTTCCCTGTTTTGCTCATCGAGTGTCAAAACGTGGTGGTGTTGACCTTTTTGCCATGCTTTTTTCCATTGTATTAAGTAGTATTCAATGAAATTTCCTATTATTTGATTATTTTGCAAAAAGTGAAATTTTGACGTCAACTTCTTTTGACCCCCTCCCTCTGTCAACAACTGTCAAACTTTTTCAAATCCTCTCTCCTCCTAAATTGTTGACGTAATTAATGGACAGCCCCTTGGTAAATTAAAAGTAAATGCATTGAGAACAGTGCCTACTGTATTTAAATCGCAAATAACTATTTTGACATTCATACTTAGTCGAACAAGAGTCTTAAAATTGAAATTTAAATATAGCGTTATATTATATCCTGCATTCCTGCAAGTTCTCCTACTTACATACTTGTTTTTCTCTAACACTGCTTGAAAGACTTTCCGCCAAAATTCAATTGGCGAAATTCGGAAATATTTTTATGTATATATTTTATTGTGTCTTAGTGACTGCGATTATTTAGCGCATCGAATCGATTTTGCTTAGCTCCTGTTGAAGAAGAAACGTTCTCGAATCTGTTGCATATATTACGAAGAGAAACGTTCAGCATTACTGTGCGTGGATCGTTGACAAAATGGACACAAGTGGTAATACAATTGAATATCCTGACTTCACCCTTTTAGACATCTCACTTCCCCCGTACCGCCGCCGCAGCCACCGCCGAAATGTCAACGAATGAAAATCATTACAGCTTTTTCATTCAGCGAGCTTAACATACTTATTCACTGTATAGAGGGTGAATTGACAAGTGAGGCGAAACCTCTAAGGATTAAAATAATGTCTTGCGGACAAAAGGCTTGTTATCATATGAGTGTTATGGTTATAATGGTTATTTGTGCACCCTTTTATATTTCTATTTCTCCATTTATACTGGCAAAAATAATGATCTTTATTATAAATTGTTGATAATGTTGATCGTAATTAGATTCTGATTAAGGTGACATATAATAGAATACTACTGCTAGGGTACCAAACAAATTAAGGAGTCACCCAGAGAAAACATACATGTGCTAAATAAGGGTTAAGGGCACAGTTTGGTAGACATGAAGACGAGTGGCGTAATGTATCAGTACATATCAGTATGAGTTAGGGTTTTGGTAGGGTTTAGGGTTAGGGTTAGAGTTAGAGTTAATCCTAACCATAACCTTAACCCTTTCAACGCAATTTCTTTTAGTGTTTATGGACTACTTTCAGTTATGCCGCTCGCCTTCACGTCTACCTACAGCTTTAAGAAGTTTAAGTGGAGAAGTTTTTTAAGTACAGCAGTCATTTGTGGCACAGTAGACTTTTAGTTTTAGATTATGCTATAACTCTTGCAACAAAATGCACTTTCTGTAGATATTTGGACTTACTGGTTACTATGCATTCCATCCAGTTCAATCTGGCTATTTTGCAAATTTCACTTTCTGGACACTAGAATACAATTTTGGTAGCATTAGCTGTACCGTGTATCTTGTGCATGTATTTATGACTTTACTTGCAGATTCAGTGGCATGCATAGTAGAAAATTTCTGACTTAATCACCATCTGACATATTGATAATTTTTTATAAAGGAAATTGACTCACTCTTTCGAATGCACTTTGGAACTAATCATCAGATTGAATAACATTGACAATGATCAAGATTAGTGTTCATAATTGCAGTGAAGCTGCTGAGTAAATTGATTTGGGTTAAAATTTATTTAAGATTTATTGTACTCATGTTTTTCAGAATCTTCCGTTTCTTTTGCTGGAAGTTCTGGGTAGGCTATGCTTTCATCCTTAAAATTGAATGCTTTGCTAGGTAATAAAGAGCTTCATCAGCTGTACTGTATAATTCTGGTATTTTCTGTACTCTTTATACTTTTGACAATTGTCTTTTAGTGAAGTAAATAGTATTTTCACCATTTCATTATGGTTCTATATTTATATAAGTTTCTCCATGCAGGAGTAAAACATTTATGCAGTTTTATGGTGAAAAATGCAATGGTACTGAACTTGGGGGCCACATAACATCTTTTGACATAGATAGTAATTGTGATGAATAGTTGCAGTAACAGATTTTCAAAGCCATTGACTGAACTCACTGAATTTTGACAATAGCAGCCAGTAGTGAATACAGGAAGAAGAGTCAGCACAGTGCTACTGAAACTATGGAAGAGCCATAATCTACAAAGCAAAGCAAAGATCAGATTACGGAAAGCACTAGTTTGGCCAGTTGTAGCATACTTCTGAAAGCTGGACACTGAATAAAGAAGACTGGCAAAGAATTGAAGCCTTCAGAATGAATTGTTTGCAACAAATTTTAATTCTCATGGACAGAAAAAGAACTAATGAGATACTTATTAAAGTTGGCAGGCATGACAAGAAGTTTGCTAAACAATATTGAAAAAGCAAAGTATGTTATTTTGGACACATCATGAGAAAAAAAGGCTCTTGTCTAGAAAAAGTGAAGAAAAGAAAACCAATACAAGGAACACTATCTGGCAGAAAATTACGCAGAAGACCGAGAACAGCATGGCTAGAGCTAGATAGCTTAACAGCATGGACTGGAATCCCACTTCAAATCATGATTCTGAAAGCAGAGGTGCGACAGAAATGAAGAGACGTGATACATAATGTATATAGCCCAACCGCTTAATGAGGTCGGCTGAAAAACAGAACAGCCAGTAATGAAGATGAGTGCTTGTAACAGAATGATCATATTTGATTACGTGGAAGTCTGAATGATAAAAGTTTGCATCAAAGACACCACTGAGCAGGAATCAAGAATGATTGAGGAGTTTTGCATTTGAAAACAATGGGAAATAGATTATTTGCTCTCTTGAATTTTTTTTTGGAGAGCATTACAGCCATTACATAAATAAAAACTACTAAGAAGATGATTTAGTATTTTGCTATTAAGATTAGATTTTTGTAATTGCTTCTGTATTTCTGACAATTAGATATATCCATAATGATCCACATTTGAAATTGTTTAGGTTTTATTTAATTTTTTAAAAAAATTTCAGCACGGAGTCTGAAGGTGATGCCATCAAAGTCTTCATCCGTGTTCGTCCATTGGTCACTTCGTTGTCCGATGTTGACCATAACACGTGTCTTGAAGTGGATAAAGACAGAAGTACTATCACAATGCGCTCCAAATCTGATCCAAAGCACTTTACTTTCGATGAAATTGCTGATTCTAGCGTAACACAGGTTTGGGTTTTTAGGCAGAGGCGGTGCTGGGTTTTTTGGCTGGGTGGGTCTAATGCAATCTATACAACCAAGACCCGACTAAGACTACCTCCCCCGGTCCCCAAGAAAAACAAAATTTCTCTGCGGATTTGCACAATTTGCTTGGGTGCCACTGTCTGAGACTGGGTGGGTCCGGACCCGCGGACCCACCCCCTCAGTGCCGCCCCTGTTTTTAGGCTGTAGTGCCAAAATGATTTGAGATCTGACTTTGTAGCCCACAGTTAATTCCCTTATTTCTGCAGTTATTATTGACATAACAGTTATGCAAAATGATGAGTGAGATTGTTTAACCTCCTTGAGGTTACATTCTCTGGCACTTTTCCATGCAGAAAGCGCTCCAAGCATTCTTGCATTGCTTCCGAAGGACCGTCCCATATGTCACACTATTCATCCGAGAACAATGGTTCGCTCCTTTTGGGCGAATTGCATTGGATATTGGAATGCCAATAATTGGCTCAGAGTGTCCACTAAGAATACCTCGTGTGACACAGACCGCGGCTCCATTTGGTTGGGCGTGTCACCAAAACAATTAAGTGGGTGGTCACCTCCTGCTCCTGCAGCTGCACCTGCTCCACTGGAGACGTAGACAATACACGACCGCAACTCGTGGTTAACGCTATTAGTTTCTGAATTCCCCCACGACCGCAACTCGGGGTTAACGCTAGGAAGGTTAAACTGTGAGAGCTTGTTTTATAGGTTTATGTTTAGAATTGTTCAATTTGCAGATATCTACGCTGTACAAAGATGGGCATTGCAATCTTAATGCAATATATATTATATTATAATATATTTATAAATATATAAACATATTTATATTCGTATAAATTTCTCCAAATAATAAATAAGCCTACAAGAATTACTGAATATATAGTGCAACATTAATTGACAATATGTTTATTAATTTTTCCTATAATAATGTAAACAGCTTTAAATAGTTTCTAATATTTCAGATCATTTGCTTATCTTGATCTCTTTGGAATTAAATACTGTTAAAGTCATAAACTGAAATAAGATCAACTATAGAAATATCAACAATACAAATATTAATTATTTTTAAAATAAATTATAATGTGTAAACTGGAGTGATATCCATACTGCTTGTCATGAAGATAAGCCAAATATTACTTATACCAAATTTCTTCAAATGTTTAAAAAAATTTATGATGACTCATTTCCTAAAATAAATTCAATTAATAATTAACAGAACCAAAGCAAAGAAATCCTGGATGACTCCAGCATTATTCAAATCAGTAAAATATAAATTGAAACTTTATAAAAAATATATTATGAATCCTACATCTGAAAATAAAAATAATTTCAGTGAATATAATAATTAATTTAAAAGATAAGTAATCTAACTAAAAAAGCTTATATATTATTGTTTTAGGATACCGTTTTATTGGAACTACGTTCTCTTTGGTATCTATTTAATAATTTAAATATTACTCACACTCTAACATCAAATGCATTCAATAAACACCCTGATTAAACTGATATTAATTATTTCATTGTACTTATAGTAAATATATCTTTAAATCTAGAGACTCAGATTTACATAATAAGTATTGCAATATAAGTAGTTAAGAAAGTTTTTCTGATTTTGATAATTCTTAATTTTTATTATGAAGCTATCTTATAAGTAATTTTGTATGGATGTTATCAGACTATCTGACGATTGTTACATATACATATATGCCTTAAAAATTTTCAGCTAAGTTTTGTTCTATATGTTTTTAAAAAATGATGTGTATAGAGAATATCCTATTTATGTTTTGTGTGTTTGTGTATTTGAATTTGAAAAAATAAACTGAATTTAAACTGAATGCTGTTATAAAACAACATAAAAACATGATGCTTTGCAGCTGATCATCATTCAAACTGCAAGTGTTTGACTTTTGAGCATTTAAAAAAGAAATTTTACCAGTTATAAGTGAATGCATTGATTTTGATATATGGTACTTGTAATGTTTTAAGCTTATTGTTTGCATTAGCTGTTTCTGTTAAATTTTCTGTTGCAACTTTTAGGAATATGTATTCTCAAGTATTGGAAAACAGACAATTGAGGGATGTATGAAAGGCTATAATGGCACAATATTTGCTTAGTGAGTGCTCATAAATGGTAATATTATTATAGATTTTAAAACTTTCTGAGGCAACAAGCAGCTGAAACATGTTGACACTATTGTCAACATGTTTCAGCTGCTTCATTGCTGCTTGACTATTTGATATTTGAGTACTCAGTCAGTCAGGATAATGACGAGCATAGTTTTACAAGGAATAGTTCCACAGTTTGTTTCCTCTAGTTGGCTTCACTGGTTAAATGGTGTTGCATTTAGCTTACAGGCCGGGTATTGTGTAACACTGCTTTATATGGCACTGTTTAAATGAACTACCTACTGTTTTGCCATTTTTGGAGAAAACTCTGACCAATCTGTATTCAAAGGACAAATTAGCAATTATTTGAATCCTTGCCAATGAAGAGTCATTCTCATGATTTGCCTAGATGAAATTTTATTATGCGAAAAATAGTTTACCAGTAAGTATTTTGTTAGAGTTAAATTTGATATGAAGCACTGAAATTGTTTTTAAAACAGTGGACAGACAGGGTCTGGTAAAACCTTCACGATGCTGGGCCCACATGAAGACAATGACAACTTTCAGCACGAGCTCAGGGGAGTCATCCCAAGAAGTTTTGAATACCTTTTCAAGTTGGTGAATAAACAGAAAGAAATTGTAAGTAACTCTTTATACTTTTTTATGGTTTTTTATTCTTTCATCATTTATTCTATACTTTTTTCTTTGCACTTTGACAATTGTAGAAGGATTGACGCAAATTGTGTGTTGACCGGTGTTTGTGAAACTAAAATTATGCAGACGGACTGATATCGCAGTTGCTGTTCTTTTAGTCGAAAACATTGACTTCGTATTAAGTCAGACATATGAATCTGTTTTCTTGGAAAATTATGGAGACAGCTAGACTGGCAGAAGTAGCCAGCAAATTTTCTGAGCTCACCAGTTTCAATTGGCTGTCTAAATGCTCATGTTTTACTGCAGACAACATGCTGTCACCATATAGGAAGCGTAGACATTACATTATTGTGGAAACTAGATGAATACCATGATAAATTGATAACACTGGTGTTTATTAATAAGTTTTATTTGACTACTGGTAGTTTGTTGAAATGCTGGTGGTTTTAGCACGTCAGAATTTCATTGTTTAAAGCAGCATTGAGTTTAAATGCTCTTAAAGTAGAGCCAAAGAGGGAATATAAGTATAGCTATAAGACTTTTTATAGTAACAGAATATTAATATGGTACTATTTGTAAGTTGTTTTGTAATGTTCAGATTAACTTGAAATTCCTATGACCACATGTTAGATCTAACGATTTTACTTATGTGAGTTGAGGTTTGTTGATATTGGCAGTTTTTTAAATTTTAGATTTGTGGATTAATCATAAATTTGGCAAATCATTCAAAGTTTGTTAATTTCTTCTGTATGAAATTTTTTCAGCATGGTGATAAGGTGGTTTTTCTGTGCAAGTGCTCATTTCTTGAAATTTACAATGAACAGATCTTTGATCTTCTTGATACTTCTTCTTCAAGCCTTCAGTTAAGAGAGAATATTCATCGTGGTGTGTATGTGGAAGGTGTCCATGAACAGGTCATTCAGAATGCTAATGAAGCCTATGAGGTTTTAAATTGTGGATGGGTAAATCGCACTGTGGCCTCAACCACCATGAATCACGAGAGCTCACGCAGTCATGCCGTCTTCACAGTTAGCTTAGAATCAAAGGTAGGATTTCATTTTGTGGAATGAAGAATATTAGCTTTTCTAAAGCTTGTAGAATGTTCCTATTGATTTTGATTTTGATTATTGATATTGATTAAGATGGAGAAGAAACACATAAAAATCTTGGTATGAAACTATTAGTATATAATAAATTGGAAAAATTCTGTTTGTAAGCAACACTTTGTATACAAAAAGTAAGCTTGGCAACATCAGTGTTGTTAATAAGTGTTTAGCCAACATATATTCATCATCATCGGCAAGCTCACTGACAGAGCGTAGCCTTTTCCACTAAACATTTCCAAGAATCTCTGTTTAGAGCCGTCTTCCAGGCTGTGAAATGTCCAATGTTACACGGAGCCAAGTCAGTTTGAATTGTTCTGGTCCAGGTAGTTCTTGGGCGACCAACTGGTCTTTTCCACAATTTTGGGGGCCTTTAATTACTTCCTATAGAGCTCTTGTATGGTCCATGTTTGGGGCTGCTCTCTCAACATGCCCAAAGTAGTGGAGAAGCCTGCTTTGTATTTTTATGGATATGCGTTCCTCTCCTGTGCGTCGGAGCACCTCTTTATTTGTTGTATGTGAAGTGTACGGTATTCGAAGGATTCTTCTCAGGCTCCATTGATGGAGGGCATCCAGTTTCCTAATCATGAATGAGGTCAGAGTCCATGTTTCTACTCTGTAGAGCAACACCGGAATTGTAATGGCATACAGATGAAGCGTTGTATGGAGGTGGATACTCGAGCACCAAATATTTCTTTTCAGTGAGGCAAAAACTTTCCCTTGCAATACCAATTCGCCTCAGCACCTCTGATTCACTGCTTCCGGCGTTGTCTGTTAATGAGCCCAGCTAGACAAACTCGTTGACTATCTCCATTTCATTACCAGCCATAAACACAGTTGAGGGTTGTGATGGGACAGTAGTCTGAATCTTAGTTTTGGACCAGTTCACCTCCAATCTCAACTGTCGTGCTTCCTCATCCAGGATTTCTAATGCCATAACAATGACTTCCAGCATTTCCGCCAGGAGAGCAACATCGTCTGCAAAGTCCAAGTTGGTGAAGGTTTCATTTCCAAGTGTTGTCCCCATGAATCCACGGTGGATGGTACTTTCCATTATGTGGTCCATAGGGAGCAGAAAGAGATTGGGAGCAAACCGACGACCCTGACTGACACCTGTGTTTTTTGGAAACCATTCGGACATCTGGCCATCATAGCGATCTGCACTAAGTGTGCCAGTATAGAGCTCTTTCACCAGTTAGACAATCTTTGGGGGTAGCGTGATCGATAGCATTAGTTTCCACAGTGCACACCTGTCCACAGAATCGAAGGCTGCTTTGAGATCCACGTAAGCAATCATAGCAGTTGGTTGAACTCCCTTCTGTTCTGGATTATGAGGTTTAGTGTAAGTATATGGTGAATGGTGGAACATCCAGGTGTAAAATCACTCTGCTCAGGCCATTGCTTTGTCTGCAGGCGCTCTTTGACCCTCGATAGCAGAAGATTTTCCCGGGAACAGAAAGGAGCATTATACCTCTATAGTATCTTGCTGGCTGCCTTTGCCTTTGTAGAACGGGAGAGTGGCACCTCCTTTCCAATCATCAGGTGCAACTCCACTCGTCCAAACTCTGTGGAAGACTCGTGTTAGCCATTCTGCACAGTGGTCTCCTGCCTTCAGAAGTTCTGCACTTATGTGGCAGATGTCAGGCGCCTTCCCGTGCTTTGCTCGTTGGATGGCTGCAGCTACCTCGTCTATGATTGGCGGATCACAATTAACAGCATTGTCAACAGTGCTTGGAAAGGTTGCGGGTTCATTTGGCGACATGGTATTGGTGAGTGGTTGCCTGTTGAGGAGGGCATCAAGTACTCCTTCCCCCGCTCCAGCTTCTGAGTCCGTACGAATCTGGCTGCTGATGGAATATATTGGGCAGGATGTATAAAATATGGCACAGCGTAGTCTACGCAGGTTTGCAAAGGCATCTTTAAGTTGACCTGAGAATAGGTCAGCTTCGGCTTCTGCTGCTTTTTCATCTGCCCACTGTTGACGATCTTGGTGAATGCTAGCGCTGTATTGTTTCTGTAGGAGCTTCAGCTCAGGTAACTTGTTGAGAAGTCTAGCTTTCCGCTTCTCAGCTATTAGTTTTAAGGTGATGTCACTAATCCACTCTTTACACGGACTGAGCAGTAGTCCTAGCTTCTCGGAGGCCAGTTTATTGACAGCGTCTTTAAACGTTGATGACCAATTAGAAGAGGCATCGGCATCTAGTGATACTAAGCAGTCTCCAATCCCGGTGGGTTTATATATTCCATATATATATATACAGTATATATATATATGCAGTGTATATATATATATATATATATATATATATATATATATATATATATAATATACTGAATATACTATATCTTTACTTGATTTGTTTTACAGTTTTAAAGATTTTTCACAGGCTTAAATTTCACTAAATTTCACAGTACACTGTACACCTGGAGATGGGATCATTGTTTGGAAAGAAACTCATTTTGGTTCATAAAATAATGATTTTCATGCATCTTTGATATTTTAATGTATTCATGTTTTTCTAATAGAATTTGTGCTTTTTGCAGGTTAATCAGAACGGTGTATGGAACATCAAGACGTCTCAGTTACATCTTGTAGATTTGGCTGGGAGCGAACGTCAAAAGGACACAAACACTACGGGTCAAAGACTCAAAGTGAGAAAGTATATTGAGCTTTTTGCTTTTAACATTATCGTCACAAGTTGAGATGTGTGGTGCACTTGGAGACTTGTGTAGCTTCCAGCAAGAGATGGAATAGTCAGATAGTCAGAGCTCAGGTCTTCAGTGATTGGAGCTTGATGTGTGGTGCACTTAAGATTTTCAGTTGTGTGTGTGTGTGTGTGGACATACATACACACACAACTGAAAATCTTAAGCGTAAAAGTGCAAGTGTGTGTGTGTGTGTGTGTGTGTGTGTATATATATATATATATATATATATATATATATATATATATATATATATATATATATCCTTGAGTTAACCTGGCTAAAAAGATAAGAAGCAAGTACATCTCCACCTAAAGCATACAATAATTATTGACAAAATTAGAAGGAAAAGACTCAACTGGTACGGACATGTCAGCAGAATGGACAAAAGGAGACTATCATACAAGGCATTCCACACTCAAGCAGAAGGAAATAAAGGAAGAGGAAGACCCGGGAAAAAGTGAATGGACAACATCAGAGAAGATATGAAAGAAATTTCAGTCGTAGAAGGAAGATGATTAACAGAAGATAGAACTTTTTCCGGTTGGCGCCTTCCGGCGGCCTAGCACGTGTATACGTTTGTGCCTGGGAAGATCGCCGTTCTTTGGCAGTTCTCTGGCAGCTGTCGCTTGTTTTAGCGTAAAATGTGCGGACAGTGACCTTCTCGTTGTTTTTCAGTTGGTCATCTGCATTTTTCCAGGCAGTTTTGGAGTTTTTGGTCATTCACTGTCGAGTGCCTGGACCGCCATCTTTTACCAATCGCCGTTAAGTCGACGTGGCTGGTAGCACTCTAGATTAGACACATGCTCAAAATGCGACACTTGTGAATTCTGTACAAGTGCCGAATCGGACTAGGTCGAACGGCTGCTGCCCTAATCTTCGCCTGGGATTCCATATCGGGTCAGATCTGCCAAGTTTGGCGATGAATTATACTCACTGAACGACCACACCTTAGGAATTCGCCGTCTAATCTTGCCATGCAGAAAGTTCATTACAACGCCTCTGCGGAATTTCAACATCTGTGCTTCGTCGACATGTCTGCAAATGTTTCTGCTGTGAAAGGCCGCTTTCTATAGGATTCACCACCGTTTTCGTTGGGTGTCGAATTCCTTCATTCCACCGAAACGGACTTTCAAGATTATCATCCTACGTTCGTCATTGACATGCCAACGATATCAAAGCGCCTTTGACTTTGACCTTCACTTTGTTACGGCACTATAGAAGTCGTCTTGGATAATAATAATAATAATAATAATAATAATAATAACTTCTTGGAAACATTTTGTGTCTAGTTTTTGCTGCTAATGAGTTGGCAGAGAGCAAAATTATATATATACACACACGCACGCACAATTTTTGCACATGGAAAACTGAACAGAGCTAAAACCAATGAAATTCTTCTCAGTTTTTGCAAAGTAAATAAACCTGTCAGAATATTATTGAATGCAAAATTGTATGTAATTGATTTTAGGAGGCTGGAAGCATTAATCGGTCTCTTTCAGCGCTTGGAAATGTCATAATGGCACTGGTGGACATAGCACATGGGAAGAATCGGCACATTCCATATCGTGACTCTAAACTTAGCTTTCTGCTCAGGGTATACATTTTAAATATTTGTCCTTATTAGTTATGTGAATGTTTTGTCTTTGAAATTGTCTGAATAGATGAAAAATTCACGTTGAAAGCTGTTTTTTGCTAATGTGCTTGAATCTTTTGATTTGACTTTAAATGATCATGTATCATTTGTCTTTAAAGGATTCTTTAGGAGGAAATTCAAAGACATACATCGTTGCTTGTGTTCATCCTGGTTCAAAGTATGTGGCTGATAATTATTTCAACTAAAATTGTTTCTCAGTACTTGAAGTGAATTTCTGTGAATTCATACTACAGTATCTTCTGCCTTTAACATCACTGCTAATTTTCTTTTGCTTCAGCATCTTTGTACTTCATTTGACATTCAAGGTGTTACACTTATGTGACTTTTGTCATGTCTAGCAAATCATTCGTAGGTAGTTATCCTAGTTGGTTTTGTGCATCTAATATTCCACAATTCAGTTTGATGTTCCCTGAGGCTCTATTATAGGACCTTTGTTCTGTCTGCTCCAAGCCTCTATCCTTCAACTTTGCTGAACTCTCTTCTCTCTGGTATGTGGATGATTGACCACGGCACGATTGAACACCGGATGATTGACCACACAAATGCATTGCATTCTTAATAAAAACTTATCAGCAGAGATACATGCTTTTATATATAAAAGCAAAACACATCAAGAAAATAAATGCAAAACACATTTAGAAATAGCAGCAAAACACATTTAGAAATAGCAGCAAACGCCCTAAGTGTAGTAGGTATGGGCAATAGTAATGAAGATATGTAACTAATCATTTTGCCCGTACGTATAATTACTTTCGTCTCCAAAACAGCTACCAGAAACCACTGCACTTTCAAATTTTGAATTTGTATGTGGGAAATGTCTGCTGGTAATCCTGACAAGCGGCATGTAGCCTACAGTGCTCCAAGGCTGACAGCCAAAATCTCGTTAGTGTGGTCAAGCGTCCTATGGTCAATCGTCCACTGTGGTCAATCGACTTATGTAGCAATAATGCACAAAAGCCTATTCTTTATGTTCTTGACTTCAAATCACCTTTGGTGAAACAGATAATCATCTTTTGTCAAAAACTGGCCACTCGGTTCTGAAAACCCAGATGTAGTTTTATGGTCTGGTATAAGAATTCTTGTTTTTTTATCCAAGACTGGCTTGCATCTCTCTTTGCTGGAACCTGAAGCTATAGACCCTAAATAAATGCAATGCTTTAAATATCTTTAATATATTTTAATTAATATTATGTATTATAATCTTTTAAATGGCTTTAAAAGTACAAGATTTGAAAAGATACAGATGCCTTTAATCAGTCTCACTACCCTCAAGATGTGTGACATCAAGTGGCTAAGTTGACCACTGGCTCTTTTATGCGAAGTAAAACTCCAAAATGGCTGTTTGACAATTTGCTCTTGCTAACTTTGTTTAGCTAGGAAGTTCTAAGTTCTTTGATGCAGTGTAAAAGTTATATTATCAGGCGAAATTTTGTGCATGTGTGTGTTATACATAGGTTTTAAGATTTTTACCTTAAGATAACTCAAAACTCTGCTGCATATTATGCCAAAGATAACAGTATCTCTCTCTTCTTTGGTCTGTATAGTCCCTCCCTTGAGAGGGTCATAATTTACAGAATTTGAGGTGAGAGGTTTTTACCACCAGGTATCCTTCCTCACACCATCCACAGTTATCTGCTGTGAGCCTGACCCTTGGCATAAGAACCCAACAAGCAAGGCAGTGAGGGGCCATGAGCTTATTTAAATGGTGACCCAGAATCACATCGTCATCTTTGGGTTCATTCATTAGTACTTGAGAATAAGCATGGCTCCATCCCCTCCCAACCTGGTAACATTGCTGCTGTTGGTCAGCAATTGCATAGTCATGAAGTCATAAGAATTGCTTATTTTGCATCTATCCCTCATAGTGGGGGGGCATCTGACCTTAATAGCTGGGGGGCTGTTTTGCCATTTGCTACCTGC
This sequence comes from Metaphire vulgaris, assembly GCA_018105865.1. Taxonomy (NCBI): domain Eukaryota; kingdom Metazoa; phylum Annelida; class Clitellata; order Crassiclitellata; family Megascolecidae; genus Metaphire; species Metaphire vulgaris. Next base: position 11,392,304 of record CM030834.1, read on the forward strand.
AATGCACTTTACATTTACAGCTATGCACACATAACCTGTATTGACTTTATTGCAATCATTTATTTCGCATTTAAGTAATCGACTGTTTTGAATTTCTTTTGTACGGGCTGACATAAGGAAGAAATTAAAGTAGTCCTTTAAATATGTTCTATTATTTCTAGGTGTTTTGGTGAGTCTCTCTCGACATTACAGTTTGCCAGGCGTGCAAAGACTATAAAAAACAAAGTTAGTTGCTATTTCTTGTGTGTTTTATAACATGCTTGTCGATTAGAGGGCTGTGATGAATCTGGAGCAGACAAAAGGCCAAGGTTGTTACCTTATGAGGCCATGCGCAGTCAGTATGAAGTGAAAAGCTTCGGGTAAAGGAACCATTGTTCAAGAGGATCTTTAGACCGTCTTTAGATTTGAATTGCTTTTGCTTTATTGCAAAAGTAAAATTTTTGAGGCATAGATTAATTATTTGGTAATTCAACTTAGGTAGAATTTCATTTGCATATATATCAGATGCCATTTGGCTTGTGGTTATTGTGCTTTATGTGGAGGACTTTTGATTAGGTGTTTTTCTGAATTTTTGTAGGCTGTTATTAACGAAGATATGCAGGGAAGCGTGATTCATCTCCAGGCTGAAATAAGACGACTAAAAGAATCTCTTCAACAGTACCAAAACAGCGATGTGACTGGCAGTCAGAATCGCAGTTCTTTGAGACCTGGTAATTTATGTAGCATCTCAGTTATGTTCCTTTGCATATTTTCCTATTATGGTATAATAATTATGCAATCTTTCTAAGATTACACTCTTGATAATTCTATAGTTTAGAGATTAATTGACTTACAATGTTGTAAAATATTCCCTTGTATTTCTGTACAAGTAGAGGAATGTTTTCATTCATGGATTTTGCAAGTTGCATTATTCTAACAAGATAAATCTTTAATTATTATGTTCCACATGCATGCATGTTCATTGCTCACACATGATGTTAATATTTGTGTGTGAATAAGTAAGGCAGGTTTATTGGAAAAGCATCTTCTTTACTTTGCTTTTATGATATTTTAGCTATGATGTGTTTTTAATTTAGACTGTGAGGATCAACTTTTTAGTCCTGGAAGAATATTGAATGATCATGCAAAGTTCAAATTGTTTTTCTTGCAAGCTATGAATTTTTACAAGCGAGTTGGAATTGAAAAAAAGGTTATAGCACATCTGTTAAATTTTTAAGTGGCTGGTCTTCTTGATGCAGTTGATGTAAAATGAGTAATTAATCAATTCATTGCCAATCGATCGATGTTAGTGAAGATTTTATTTTTGAAGGCTGATTTTGTGTTTGCAGGTCAAAAGATAGTATATGTTTTAAAAAATTAGTATTACTTTTCAAATGGTAGAATCTATCAATTAAGCATAACTGAGAGCCATGCTGATAATTGATATGAGTTGGGGTGATTTCTAAAAGCATGATGTATTTTAGATATGCTCCCTTTATCACATTTTGGTAATTTCACTTGTTCTGCTATCTGGACTGTAATGTTAAATTATCAATATTTAGTTTTGTTTATAATATTTTGATGCATATTTTTAATTAATTAGGCACTAATGGAGAATTTGAGCAAACAACAGGAAGCCTGCAATCGCAAAGACCAGGCATTGCGTCAGATGAAAATGGTGCTTAAATTTAGAGAAGATGCTCTTCGAAAGTTTGAAAAAGCGCACAAGGAAAAGCTTCGACTGACTCAAGATGACAAAGATGACATTATTGTATGACTCTTTTTCCCTTTGTATTGGTTGTAATAGTTATTGATGGTTTTATATAATTTAATTACAAAGCTTTTTAAATGTAGTAATGCAAATTTCTGAGGTTGAATTTCGGTTGACAATGATTGGTCTTATTGTTGGTCCATTGGTTGGAAAGCTAAACTGCCAGATATGAGCTCAGAACAATGGGGTCCAGGCACTTGCTGAAATTTGTTGGTTGTTTCTGCTCCAGAAACTTCTAATTATTAAAATTAAATTCTCTGATGAAATGCTTCTTAGGTTGACTTGGCCACATCCCACCGCTGCCACCAAATTGCCACAAAGCCGTGGGTTTTTAAACTCTAGAATGGTCATAAGAAGTTCTTCATCTCGTCGCTAGACACAAAATATTTTTAAAAAGTTGACAATGTTTATGTTTCTTCTGTTAATCGTCTTCCTTCTACGATTGAAATTCCTTTCATGTTCATATTTTCTCTGATGTTGTCCAGCCACTTTTTCCTGGGTTTTCCTCTTCCATTATTTCCTTCTATTTGAGTGTAGAGGTAGTGATAGTCTCCTTTTGTCCATTCTGTTGACGTGTCCGAAGCAGTTGAGTATTTTCCCTTCTAATTTTGTTGATAATTGTATCCTTTAGATTGAGATGCTGTCTAATGTCTTCGTTTGTTTCTTTAGTAGATGGGTTACTTCAAGGATTCTCCATAAGCAGGTCATTTCAGTTCTTTTATTGCCTGTTCTACCTCTTCTTTCAGTGGCTTTTCCATGGTTTTATGAAGGTTCATACTTGGCACTTGAAGTAGTATGTCTTTATCTGTTGCAGTATTTTGGTTATACAGTTCTTCAAAATGCTGTTTCCATCTGTTTGTATTTCATGATCTTGCATTAGTATGGTGCCTTCTTTGTTTTTGATGGTAGCAATTTTCATTTGGAATTCATCACTTATTCTTTTTATTCCTTTATAGGCATTCCTGGTCCTGTGTGCATTGAAATTGTTTTGCATTTCTTCACAGCTCCTGCATATCCATATTTTTCTATCCTCCTTCAGTTTTTTTTAAATTTCTCTTGTAAGCCAGTTCACTTGATGTTTATCTGTTCCATTGATTCATAATTATCTTCTTTGTTGGCTTAACTTTTTTACTTCTTGACTCACCTATTCTTTTTCAGAGGTTTCCTTTCTTTTTTCCAATAACTTCCATAGCTGTTTCTTTAATAGCTCCCTTTATTCCTTGAGGGGTGGGAAGATGGCAGAAGTGGTTACACGCTGGGCATCCATGCTGATGGAAGGGGTTCAACTCCTGTAGAAGCTTCTTAGGTTGACTCGGCCACATCCCACCGCTGCCACCAAATTGCCACAAAGCTGTGGGTTTTTAAACTCTAGAATGGTCATAAGAAGTTCTTCATCTCGTCGTATTTGCGTAACTGCTACCAATTTATCACAAAGCAGCTAGCTGGCTGTATTTATATATATGCAAACCAAAGTAATGAAAGAAGAGCAAAATCTTTCCTTTAACTCAAACTTCTTCAACAATACGTAATCAATTCAACCTGAACTCTTTTTCTTCACAACATTCAATAATAACAATATGTACAATATTTCAACTTGATAAGAGTGTACATAAATTGCATTTTCGTGGCGTTACCATTCTCTTTTCAAGTCTGATAGAAGAAAGTTCTCTTTTCAATGTCTGTCATTTCTTTTCTACATTTATTCACCGATGATTTCTAATATTCAAACGAACCTATTTTGAAAATTTTCTATTCTCGTATAACTCGAATGCATTTCTAATAGTTCTATCGCACGTGGTTCATTTTCATCGTTATAAAAAAACATCTTTCGCAGCCCCCTTTTTCTAAATAATTTTCTAACTCTACTACACACACAACCTACCACTGCCATGACCTAAACACAACTCCCCCTTCTCACTTCTCCCGTACACTCTCTTGTACGCACATGTCTTCATCCCAGTCAGTATACCAATAGTCAATCTCTTTCATGCATCAGCATAACAGTTAAATACCTATATATGTATACAATATCTATAAACACCATGTCACTTGTATCACTTTGTGACACTTGCTAAAGGATGGTTGTAACATCAAATTGAGGAGCAGCGTTCGCTGTGCAGTTAAGCACGGGCCTACACGTTTGGCTGGTAGCCTACTCTAGGTTAATGGTGTATGCCACCTGCGTTGCTGTATGCCTAAGAGACCGGAGATTAGCACTGGCCCCAACGCTCCAATATGGACCTGGAAAAACTTTACATTTTTATTTTTTACCACTGTTTTTCAATAGAGGAACTTGGTGCTGTGCTATTTACATTTACTTTAAGTTGTAATTCATACTTTGTCCTTTTTTCTTCATCGTCTAGATTTGCTACTTCAAAGACTACTCTATTACTTGTTTTCTGTTCTCTTCTTAGTCTATATGTATGTATATATGTATACATATATAATGTAGGAATGTCTGAGATCTGAAGTACAGGCACTTCAGGCTGTCGTTGACCATCATCCAGAGCTCGTACGATTTAAAATGGACAATGAAGTGCTGAAATCAGAAGTCTGCCGTCTGCGGGCTCAGACTACGTTTGATCTTCAAGACCAAAAGAAAGCAGATGAATTGGAGCAGTTGTTTCTACAGCTTCAATCAGAAAGTAAGTTGTGAGAAGAAAAATGTTGACTTCGTGGAAAAGTATGTTTTTATTAAATGGTTTCAGAGCTGTTGTATATTGAATGTTGAGACATTTATAACTGACCTACGACTGAACATTTTACAGCGTTTGACTTTTACTTATGGATCATTTATACTAATGACTTAACTCTTTACAAGTGTTTGTGTCTAAATTTGCTATATAGTTACCTGCCCTCTGATAAATTTGCTGCATTGTTCCTTCATATGCCTTGCTTATGTGAGAACATGGATTTATAATGCATGGAATTTTTTTAGGCTGTACATGAGCTATGAAATATGTTAATGAGTATTTGTCTGTATTTGTGATCACATGTCAAGCACATATTTTGTTAAGGTGTTTGTTAAATTCTATTGTAGATGGAAATGTGTTAAATTATCAGCTGCCTTATCAACAGTCGCAAAGCAATGAAACTGCTTGTGCCACTATTGAAAGACAGAAGCAACATATAGCCAAACTTCAATCTGATTTTGAAAAGGTTTGTCTGGGTTTAGTTTTTGTGCAGCCTACAGATTTATAAGTTGGTTTATGTGATTATGCTATGCTTTCTTAGGGCGTTTGATAGAGAAGTTATAAAGATGCATATACATGTATAGCATGAGTGGAAAGCAGGATAGCATGAGTGGAAAGGGCTTGATTGCGGTAACATTGGTGATGTACATACAGAGTGACTGCCAATGAGATGATTGTCCAAATAATTGGTTCAAAGCCATATTGTGATTACTTCAGAGCTCTTTTTATGTCCTCTCCTGTTCTCAATGGAAATGGCTGCCATCATATTAGTGATGTACAGATGGAAATTTATTGCTTACTTATATTTGCAGTATACAGTTAGATACAAGCACACAGCTCACCACCAGCTCAGTTGTTGCCGTAAATGCCATTCTGTTCTAGTTCTTCAAGTACACTAATTTGTTTTTGTGTTGATAGACAAAGAGTGAAATGACAGACGAATTACAGCAAATGCGGCGAGAACTTATTGGCAAAGAGGCAGAATTGGTTGGATTGCACAAGGCAAAGGAGGAACTGGAAAAACTCTTCAAGGCCCATCAGATCCGCTCGCAGATAGAACGTGAAATTCGAGATGACCTTCATGCTGAAACTCTCAAGGTCATGGTCTGATTATACAAAGTTCATTATACAAAGTGGAGAATTTATTCTCTAGAATTCTCTCCCAGTATTTGATATCTCAGCTTTCTCCTCTACTTTAGAGTATTTCTCATTTGTATTATGTCCCCTCTTTGGCCAGAACAATCTACTATCGGACTGACTGTCTTAATATCAACTGCAGTGTCTGTCTACAAAATTTACTTTTAAATGACCTGAAACTGATGCCTCACTGTATTTTCATAAAGATGCTAAAGAAGATTGATTGATCTTTAAGTTTCACTGATTATTATTTATTGCTCTTGCATCCTAGTCCATTATTAATGAAATGGTATTCTGTTTTGAACTCATAAGTTACTGTGCTTTAATTGTATTGATGTTAAAATTCTGTTGTTAGAAACACCTGTTGCATTTTAGATATACTTTTGAAGTTCATGGGTGTCCGAATATGAGTAGTTAATAACGTTTGTTATTTAGATTTAAATTTCCTTAAAGTTGATTGAAAGAAAAACTATGGTTACTTTTCTGCAGATCATGACAACGCCAAATAAAGGTGGATCGAAAGTGCGCCACAGTGTTGGGGTATTTGGCAGAAGTCTCGCCTTTTCGCCGCCTTTGGAGTCCGCCGCTTCTGGGGAACATGGTGCAATCACTTGTGAAGTTGTGCCGCCTGAACTGAAGGAGGAGCAGATCGATGGCTTGAGGGATGAAATCTCAAAATTGCAGGCTAGAATTTATGTGGATTATTTTAATTGCACATTGTATCTAGCATAGTATTGAACTATATAAATTTAGCTTCTGCCACAATGTCCACTTAGCAAATTGCAGATTTATATGTTTTAGTGTTTGTTGTAGGTTGAATACAGAGCTATGAAACTGCAGTTAGAAGAGGCTGACCGAAATTTGGTGAACATGATTCAAGAAAAGTCGCTTCTCGAAACTGAAAAAGAACTTACTGAAAAGGTATAAATTGAAGAATGTTTACTAGTTTTCAGTAATGTATTAGTGTCTTAGACATGAACTAGCAAAAGGTTTAGGTCAATTGTCTGAATCAAATCTTGTTTACTCCATGTCGAATTCATGTGATTTCATTTAAATTGGCTCCTGATTTGATTTTTGAGTAGTTCACGACATCACCGTCTGTGATAATTTTTGTTTTAATGGTGAAATTTGTTTTTAAAATTAATATTGAAACTGTTTATTGTACATTTTTTAAATTTACCGTAGTTTGGATAATACAGTATTTCTTTGGTTGGTCAGTAGTTATTTGTTGATCTGACAATTGCTCGGTGATATTATATGCAATGCAGTGAATTCATTAGCTTGATTAGCTTCTTATCATGAACTTTGGCTTCCATCGAAATGAAAAATTTGTACTTGTGGACTTTCTGGTATTTTTTAATTGGTTAAGCTTCTTATAAATCAATTCAAAGAAATATCTTGGAGTGATATTTCTGGCTATATCTGCTTGCATATTGCCTAGACAGCATATAAAATTTTTAAATTGTATGCTTTTGTATGGCTAACAGAAGTACGATTTCGTTATGTTTTTTTCTTTTCTGTCAGAGAGAAATTGCAATTCTGACTTTTGGTGGCAGTATTAATTTTTTCTCATTTTTAATCATCATACAGTTTCTACTTGATTTTGTTTATGACTAAACTACGACCTGCGTGCTGAAAGTTTGAAGTATCAAATGGATTGTTTTGTTTATTAGGGCTGTAATTTTGAAGTGATTATGCAATTGCATTTTTAAAAATTGTGTAATGCCACCGCAATTTTATCTGCATTTTTTCTTTTCATCGCATATATAGCACTTTTTTCTATTTTCATAATATAGGCAAATATTTGCAGGGGATCAGCGCCTGTCTGGATCACTCTTGCTCATCAACCCTTTTTCACCGAAAAGCACTGCAACTACCACAAATATGTGGCACATGTATGGGAAATTTAGGCACATAAATGGGAAATTTCTGATTTTCCCCGCATATTCAGGACCTCCGAGTCCTGCATATATTTCCCGAAAAATAGCTGCATCAAACTCGCAGCCCTAGTTTATTTATTTAAATTGGCTATCTAAATAATTGAAACAAGTGTGACAGCGGATTTACAGGACTGTGTAGCAAATAAGCAGTTTTTTGTAATGTTTTGCTCTGACTGAAATGTTAATGTTTTTTAGATGAATCAGAAGCAGAACAAAGAACATCAGGATAAAATCTCAGAGTTAACAGCTGAGGTCATAAGACTTACAAAGGAATATTCTGACCATACTGAAAGAGAAAGAAGTATGGCTTATCTAGATTTCCCACTTTTAGAATTATTTCATGATTATATAATGGTACAACAGATGACATCCTAGATCTCATTTAAGCTTGTCTCCCTGTATTTTTATATATTGGACATAATGCTTCTTTAGTCATAGTTTCTCCACATCTGGTGTCCAGGTTATATATATATATATATATATATATATATATATATATATGTGGTTGTCCATGTGATCATTTAGTTATTGTAATAGAGTAGCAGCATTAGAGAAAGCTTTGACAGACTCAGGTCAGGTCTTTGTCCTCCAGCTGTGTCCAGTTATCAACTTCTCCATGACATCTCTCCAAAATTCTCTGTCCTTTGCTATTTCTTCCAAGGTCATTCGGCGTCTTTCGTCACTTTTTCTGTTGAGATTCAGTTCTGCCATGTTCAGGTCCTCTTCCAATCTCTCCACCCATCATCTCTTCGGTCTTCCTTTAGATCTTCTCCCCTCTGGTTTGTAGTTGAAAATTCGTCCTATGATTGCTTCTATTCTTTGGGTATTCAAACTCCTGGTGTACCTGTTGATTGGCACAAATAGAGCTTTCAAAAAGCTAAAGTTTGGTGCAAAGATCATGTCTCTAGATATCATAGAAGTGGAGATATTACAGTTTTAGTGTCGTGAGTTGGCGCCAGTTGACCAAAGTTTCATGACCCATAGTTTGGACATGGGTTGATCCAAAACTCTAATATTATGGTTTTCAACATTTCTCATGGGGATGAACAATTGTGCCAATTTTCATCCAAATCTGAGACGTTTCATCCAAATCTGAGACAGTGACGTCCGATTACTGTGTTAATTTGACGCGGAATGACTATAATGTTAAAGAGTATCGGCAATAGGATACATCCTTGTCTAAATTCTGTTTTGATTTTGAACCACTCTGTCTTGTCTCTGTCAATAATTCTGATACATGCTAAAACTGCTGTATAAACAGACTACTCTAGATTAATGGCATAAGACACCGGTGGTGCTGTTTGCATAGTTTGTAGAGATCATTGACAGGCCCTCTGCTTGTGTTCAAGTTTGGGACTAACTTACCTAGAGCAGGATTTCCCAACCGGTGGGTTGCGACCCAGCACCAGGCCATGGATAGCAAAATGCCGGGTCGCAAAAATCTTTTAATAGAAATAATTAAATTCCATAATAATGAATTTTAAAATTTAAAAAAATTTAAAACTGTAGGTGTAAAAAAGTGTTGATAACCTTTTTTTTCTTAAGACTGAAATTTACACTTCATTAGGTGTCAAAAAGTGGTGTTGACCTTTTTTGCTCGTCAAACTTTCGAGGTGTAGGCCCTGGGTAAAAATGTTACTGAGTCACGAAGGGAAATGTATACAAATTACTAGGTCACGAAAAGAAGAGGTTGGGAAACCCTGACCAAGAGTATTAGTATTAAACCGTCGTTTCATTTTCAAAGAGCAAATTACATCAGTTTATGATCATTTGGTGAAACATTGTTCTTGCAAATGCATTTCGCATGGAGCTGTTCATTTTATTTTGTGTTTTGATATTTGGTTCAGCAAAATTTGCTTTATATTGCAGTTTTGAGCAGTGAGGTTTACGATTTGCGAATCCTGAATGAAGCTGGCGATAAAAAGCTGACGGAAATAAGAACTGAAGCTGTAGAATGCAGGACTATCAGAGATAAAGACATTGCGCAGTTTGAGACTAAGGCATATTTTTGTACTTTTTTGTTATGGTCTTCTGAAATGCCATGTCTGCATTTGAAATGAATTAGGAGAAATGTGTTACTGGCTAATAAAATAAGGAAACTTTTGCAAGTTTTTTGTACTTTTGCTTTCCTAGTTTTGTTCCATATATGCTCAAAGGCTTATAACTTTTACAAGGCTTTTTATAAATACTCGTTGCCTCTGTCCTTTGTATTTTCTTTGTGTTTGTATAGTTGGTAGAGTTTTAAAGTATTTGGCTTGAGCTTGTATTTTGCTGTCTGCTTATGACCTATGTTTATATTTTCAATTTAGTTGATGAAGCTACATTTGGAACTTGGCAAAGTCAAAGAAGATCTCGAATTGACATCTGAGGAAAGAGACCAACTGCGTGTAAGACTGGCATGTTTAGAACGTTATCAAAGTTTCATTTGTCTGCTAAATTGGTGAAAAAACACTTGACATATGTTTTTGTTTTAATTAATTGTTTGACTGGCCAGTACGGCACCTGATGGCTTTTCTTTTTCTGTAGGAGCGCGAGGAAACACTTCAAGCTACTCTTGATTTCAACGCAGATCAATTAAAAGATGCAGAAGAGAATGTCAATTTGGCAAAAGAAGAAATTCGACGTCTGGAAATCAGTTTGGCTGTAAGTTCAGCCGCGATATGATTTTTAAAAATCATAGCTCTTTAAATCGCATTCATTGTCTTCAGAATTAAGCCTGACTTCCAAGTTTGAAGACTTACATATGATCTGCTGTTTTTCCTTGCTATTTCTATTATTAATTACATGAGCTTTTTGTGGTGTCTGCATTAAATTTGTTCATTAGAGTGTATTTGTGATTTCCTGTTTCATTTTTGTGTGATCTTTTGTATTATATATTATTTTAAAATGCAATTAAAATGTACAAAGTATTAATCTTGAAAAATGGTTTAGCTGCAATTCTTCAATCATGACCAAAAGCTGTATTAATTGAATACATGATTTTGTTACATTTTTAAAATGAAAATTTTGCATTGTCATTTATCACCTTTTGTCTTTAAAATTTCCATTTTGTAATTTATTTCTTTTGCTTATTTCAATTCAATCGTTAATGATGCAGTCAACTGATGATAGTTACACTGAAACTTAGTGGAGATGAAGGCAGAGATGTAGCAATATATAGTGAACAAGCATTAGCAATGAAAGTTGTAAATTAACCCTATGGTGAAAAGTCTGCAATAAGGTTAAGAATAGTGGTTTTTATGCGTTAATTTATCTACTGATTTATATTAAGTTCGCTAAATCCCACTCAAATGCATTCTGGCTTGCAGGAAGTGGAAATTATGTTCATAGGATTCTTTTTATAATAGTTGAATGATGGTGTTACTTGTTATTACAGTCCATTCAGCATTTGTGTGATAAAAGTGTTGTGAAGATTTTATCTGAAAAGACAAGTAGAAGACAAAAGAATGGAATTAGGAGTTGATTCAAGAATGTATACATGTGGCTTGATAATATGGTCAATAGTTGCAGAATTAGATGTTTTGCCTTTTTACTCACATTGTGCAGCGAAGTACTTACTGTTATTATAAATTATTGTCATAGAGTTCAGCTTCAAAGATTGAGGAGTTAGAGAGCGACAGAGAAAAGCTGCTTGTCCAACTTCAGAAAGAATCTGGTGCTAAGGTGGTTCATCAATTTTAGTTTGTCAAATTATTTTCTACTGTTTTACTCTACATAGGACTATGCTGTAATATAACCATTGTCATATTTGCCATAAGCTTTATTTAAACTATGTTTTCCATATTAGATGAAAGTATTTGCCATCTTTCTGCATGATGGTATGGTTAATTTGATAGGAGAATCGTTCAAAGAATTTTGCTTTTTATGTAGTTCTCATGGTCTTTTATAGTTGAGAAGAATTGATGATGACTTATCTTGTCATTCTTTTTATGCAAATGAAGCATATTTTATATTTATGTTTATTTATTTCTTTGTTTCATTCTGTACATTATTATTATTTTTTGAATGATTGGTTTGTATATGTGAAGTCTGATTTTATGTGCCATAGAGTCAGCAACTGATGGAATCAATACAGACAGTGAATGCATTGCGTGATGACTTGCAAGATCACCAGCAACTCCTTGCTGACGAACGTGGGAAGACTTTGAGTCTGCAGCAAAGTATTGCTGATTTGAATGCGGAATGTGAGAGGCTCCTGAAAGCTGATCTGAAAAAAGAGGTACAAAATCAATGCTTATTCTGATGTTATGAATTTTAAATGTGATTCTTTCTTGCACTGAACTAGTAAGTTTAATTCTTTTTTTGGGTTAAAGATTGAAATTTAAAAAATATAAAATCATAGTTGACATAAAATCATAGTTGACAAAAACAGCCATTTCTTAAGTTAAGTTGACTTGTCTTGCAGACTGTATCCGGATTCCATAATGTATGCACAATTGCACATATATATGCAAAAATCCCAAGCTGAATATTTGTTTCTTTATGTTAAACTGTTTTAGTAATGTGAATGGGTGTTGTAACTTTCAGGAGGTCTTGTCTTCGATGACGTCTCGAGTGACTGAATTCAAGACACAGGTGCAGGAAAGAGACCGAATGCTTGAGGATTTAACAAATGAGATGAAGGATGTAAAACTGAGAAATGAAAGCCTTGATGCCAATTGTCGGGCCTTGGAATGCCAAATGAAGCAGAAGAACATTGCAAATGAAGACGTGATCTCAAAACTGGAGCGAATGGTCAATGCTCGTGAAGTTGAGGTAGACCATTTTGTAATACAGTGAAACTAAACATCACAGTCAAGGAATGACAGCTCTAGCAGGAAATAATTACCTGGTAGCTGTGACATTTAGGGATGTGAAAATAGATGTGTTTTACTGTATTTACGAATTGCAAAGAGCATTTATTAGATATTGATTGGAAGTAACTGTGAGGAGAGTTGCATTGACACCTATAACAATGGAATAGTTATTTATACTAATTGTATTTTGTTCATTCCATATGATTATATGCTTGTCCCCCCTCCGGCCAGGACTCCTGCCCTCGGGGACAGATCCTTTCGGAAAGGCAACCCAATCCTGTGGAACACCCTGCCAAGGGTGGTCACCATGGAGACTTCGCTAGGAGCGTTTTTGAAGAACATGAAGACACACCTGTTTAAAGTTTCTTTTGGTTGTTAGACGCCTTTGACTTTAGCATTAGCTATGCGTACGGCGTCGAATAAATCGTCCTGAATAATAATAATAATAATATAAAGCATTTCTAATAGGTTAATAATGATTGTTAAAAAATTTTGTATTCTATTTGTATGTCAGCAATGTTCGTATTGTCCCTTCTTTTGCAGTACGAAGTGCTTCAAGATGATTACCAGAGCGCCATATCCCGAGTTGATGATCTTGGCATCCAGCTCAACAATGAAGTGCAAAGAAATGCTGTTCTCAGTGTCAGTATACCAAATCTATACCAAAAGCTCATTTCTATTTCACGATCATGATTTATTGCAAAACTGTATCGTTATTTGTGATATGGCAGTGAAGGCAGTCCAGTTATTCTTGACATGATCAGCAGATTTGCTGAATTTTGAATCAATGGTGTAATACTTTTATTGAACCAAGAATGTTTAAGATTCAACTTTTGCTTATTTATATATTTTGGCAGTTACATTTTGAACAGTTCTGAAAGCATGGCTATTTATTGACAGAGACATTTGTTACTTTATATTAATTATTTGCTTGTTGCATATTATGATGCAGGAGAAACAGAAGAACCTTGAGAGTGATATTGCCTGCTTGAAGAATGAAGTAAGTAAAAGTCATGCTCGTGTATTGTTTTGCCACTCTTTTTTGCCAATCAGCCTTTGGAACAGTTTGTGTTTTTGCATACTAATTAGCATGCATGTATGCAGAGGCACCATAGCTGAAAAGACAGGAAGGAAAATACTCCATAATGTTATTCTGATAGTCAAAAAAGTCCTGTCCTTCCTGAGCCTTGCTGGCTCATAGGGCGGCGCTGATCTCCATTGCTATAGCCCTCTCGGCCAGGCATGCAATGCCACGAATACGGGGCTAGTGTATTGTGTAGCATACCTGTTAGACTTATTGCAGCCTCTTACTACTGCTTCTCATTTTACCACTACCCTCTAGTGAGTTAGGCTGAGTGTACCTTAGGGCTCCTGTGGGTCTCGAACCCGCAACCGCCTGCTCTTTCGTACAACGTTGTTACCACTCTGCTAACTTTCCGTCCCATTCTTATAGACTGCCTGCTTATTGTCACTTGATTTTGTGTTGGCACAGCCTTGAAATCTTCATCAGGTTCTGTCCAGAGACAGGTTCCATACTCCAGCATCACCACTTCTCTCTATCTTGAGATTATCTTTTCAGGGTTTCATATTTGCTCTTTGTTGTCAGGTCGGACATCCATTCTAGCATTGTTGTCCTATGTCGTTCTCTTTGTGATTTCCTTGCCAGCTTCCCCTCCAGTTCTTCTCTTAGTAGGTACGTTTCTTCCCTCAGGAAATGACCTATTCATTTCTGTTGTCTAGTACGAATTGTGTTCATAAGACTTTTCTTGTCTTCTATCCTCTTCCAGACCTCTTCATTGATTATCTTTTCCATCCAGCTGATATTTTCCATTCTTCTCCAAATTCATATCTTGATTGCATGTATTCTATTTATGTCCTCTTTTCTAAGTGTCCCTGTTTCTGCACCACGGAGCATCACTGGCCAGCCTTGGAATAGAAAATGATTTTTCTAATTGTAAAAATTTATTTTGATATATATTAATTTGATTGAGAAGAAAGATTGTTAGTTAGGCAGGTGGTTTTGATGTTGAGTATATATTTTCTGCTAACAGGCTGAGAAAAGTCATTCGCAGCTCAATGAATACAAATCTATGCTTGAAACTGCTCTGAAGGAGAAGGAGGAGTTGAATGAAAAAGATTCTGAAATCGAGCAGCACATTCATGCGAAGCAAATGCTTGACTTGCGTATTGTCGAGTTGGAACAGAAGTTGATCAATATGCAGGATGCATTTGACATTATATCCAGCCAACTTGATAGCTGTCAAAGAGAAAATAGCCAGGCGAAAGTGAGTCTGTTTTGTGTTGATTACTGTTTACTCATTTTTCACTATTTGAAGGTTGGTCATTTAGAATAGTTGTTCTGACAAGTTCTCAAATTCTGTAGTACTGAACAGTATTGGAGGAGAGTATCATAATTATGTCCTAATGTTTTGGGGATCCATAGACATGGTGTCTATGGATCTCTCTTTCCCTCCATTTTCCCTTCGATTAAATAAGCACATTTAAAAAAATAGTTTTTACATTTTATCACCCAAACTAATATACTGATAATAATCTATAGACATTTTCTACTCCACATCGGATGGCAAGTTGAAATGTTGGGTTATCCTTTTGAAGGATATCGGCTATATTTCCTGGTGTAATTTGATAATTGTCAACACAGCCTTTCACTTCTGAGTTTAAAGATAAAGGTAGGTCCCGTACTCGAGTCCGAGCATTGGGTTCCGGCAGTTATCTCCGGTCTAGGCAATCAATGATGTAGGTGGTATAAGCCATTAATCTGGGGTAAGTTGCCATTACTTTCCCCAAACCCACGTTTTACCTTGCAGCTTAACGCTGCTCCTCATGCCTTCTAGCGAGTATAAGGCTGAATCAACCTTAGGGCTCCTGTGGGAATCAAACCCGCGACCTGCTCCACCGTCCTGTGCTGTTACCGCTCTTCTAGCTTCCCGCCCCACTTCTAGGTTTAAAAAAAAATAAATTGATGGTTTGCTTTCAATAATTGTCAAGGAATGAAGAAATGCGTCACTGATTGCATCATCAGTCATATGGCCAACAGTGTCGCTAATCACAGACCAGCACCAAATTCCTCAGAAACTTAAAAAGTTCATGGAAACAGGCTCAAAGTGTCACAGTCTGAGGAAAACTCTGGTCTCTAATTATTGTATAGTGTGCATCCGCAATACAGTATGCTATGTTATAAGTTGAAATGTGATTCTAGTGGGGATTTCGTGTAGACATCAAAACAAATTTATAACAGTTGTTGTGCTAGTGGGTAAAACTGAGTGTATCTATCAGTGCTATTTGTGTTTCTTTCTTTAGATTGAAGTTCAGGAGCAAAAGAAGACTATGGAACAACAGAAGGCTCAAATGATTGAGAATCAAGCTCTACATCATAGAATGGAACTGGAATTTGACCTGAAACATCAGGAATTGCTCAAAAAGTAATTTTTCTGTTCACCTGTATGATTAATTTTTGAATTTACTGTTGATAACTGATTTTGGTTGACCTGTCTTTGGATGGGGCAGTGTATTCACTGGAGTGGAATGGTAAGCTTGCAGAGAGAATGCCATGAAATCATTGATCGATAATTTATTATTTAACTATAATTTATAGAGGACATTCTGTATGTTAGTTTATAGTGCATGTATGACAGTGTGTTTTTTCTTCAGAGTTCCCTGTAAATATTTTAAACTGGCCATACTCTTGACACCAGATGATCTTAGTGTTTTCAGTAGCCTGTCAGAGCTGTTTTGCAGGAACCTTGTGTATGTTATTTGCTACAAAAAAAAATGGTATATACATCGATATTAATGTGGGTCTGTGGTCTTTTGTTTGGCATTTTATGTATAATAGCAAAAGGTTTTGATCTCTCTTGCAGTCATATTTATGGTATGTCATTTTCATAAATGTATATGTTGTATAATTATTTCACTTATTGGATCAGTAGCTTACATTCTAAGAATTCTTGTGAGCATATTATTGATAAAGAAAGTTTGCTGATTTTTTGGTAAGGCATGAAGAACTGCTTTGTCAAAGTAATGCCTTGGAAAACAAGATCATTATGTATGAACAGCAAGCCAAAAGTGAATATGATAAACTAATGACTGAGTGAGTATTTTATGCATAAAGTCGTCAATAAGTGTCATCATATATTGTTTTATGTATGTGCAGTGCAGATTTCTAATACATATGTAATGTGGTGTAGTGAAAGATTTGTATGGCATCTCTTATACTTCAGATTTATTATTATTATTATTATTATTATTATTATTATATACTCTTGGATTAGAATTTGCTTGGCAAATAAGTGTGAATTTAATTGCTGTAATAACTATTCAGAGGTAAGATAAAGATGCATGCAGGAATCAGTTTATTTCTAATGGAAAGTTCATTGATTTTGTAATATTTGATTCTGAGTGAATGTAGATTTTGCTCTTTATAAGAGGAGTACAGCAAACAGTGTGAAGTTTTTTTTATAAAAACAGTCAGGCCTTAAAGGCTAGTGGATGGTGTCCAAGATAAACTCTGAAATGTCTGTGACAGAATGGCAATGGATTTGTCAATAAAAGCACATATTCAAAAAATTCATTTCAAATATTAATATTAAATTTCTACATTTCATGGGATAGTAGGGGTGGGATGTCCAGAAAAATATAACTTCCAAAATGTTGTGCCTACAGCCCAATGATAATACAAACAAATTGAGTCTAGTATGATATATTTATGTTTATTTCTTAGGGAGTTATGAAGTATTTAGTCCCAATCATCATGCAGTTTTCGTGGTTCCGGGGTTCATATGTTCAAGGGCTTTGAGGGACCTCAGAACATCATAGATATATGAAAGTGTCTCTGAATTAAATATTGATAGTAGCATGGGAAACCATCCAGTAGGCACAATATTTGGAGGTTATATTTTCCTAGACACACCTAATGGGATAGCCTTGATTTTGCATAATCCAGAATTAAATGCTGTTTAGAACTCATAATCTGAAGTTGGCAAATGCATCATTGAAAATCAGCACAGAGGAGCATGAAGAAGAAATTTCCAGGTCAATCCTATACAGTATACACTGTAGTATCCTGTCTGATCTATAACTCATATTAGTCTTGGATAGAACTATTGTGTTTGTGTGTGCGTGCGCACTGTATGTATATGTATGTGTGTATGTGTGTGTGTGTGTGTGTATGTATATATATATATATATATATATATATATATATATATATATATATATATATATAATGATCTGTGGTTGCATAAAGCATAAAGAAAGAGAATGTAAATGAGGCAAATACAAAACTAAAGCAGATCATATGTACTGGTATATATTCAAAAAAGTCAAAGTCCTTCTCGAGCCTCACGGGCGCATAGGGCGGCGCTGATCTCCATTGTTTTAGCCCTCAGCTAGGTGTGCAATGCCACGGATACGGGGCTAGTGTATTGTGCAGCGTACCTGTTTGACTTATCGCACAGATTTGTTACCACTGCTCCTCATTTTATGATTTTACCACCATGAAAAAGACTGAGTCGACCTTTAGGGCTCCTGCGGGACTCGAGCCCGCGACCTCCTGCTCCATCGCCCAAAACTGTTACCACTCTGCTAACTTCCCGTCTCGTGTGTGTATGTATATATGTGTGTGTGTGTGTGTGTGTGTGTGTGTGTGTGACTTATGACTTCTTGACTGCAACTTATGACTTCTTTTTAAAAACTAGAGTAAAAGAAAAATGAGAGCTTTTTGTAAAGACTGGGTGATTATATTTTTAAAAATTGTTTTGCATGTTTTGTTTATTGATTGGTTGCAGGCTTAGACAGCAAGCCTTTAATGTTGAACATGAAAAAGAAGAGCTTCATGAAGAAACCATAAGGCAGAAAAAGGTCCTGGTTTTTCTTGCTGTGTAAATAATTTACATGTCCATGATGGGGTTATGTTAAATTGATTTATTGGCAAAAATGGTGGCCAAATTTCATTGTTTTTCCATTATATTTTGTATTTATGGATTGGAGTAAATGCCATGTGTGTTTGTGTTCAACTAGAATAACAAATTAAGTCGCATTTACTCTTTTATGAAAATGCTGGAATATACTGGCAATATTTAAGACCTTGAAATTGCTGAACAGTGTTGATTGCTTGTGAAGTCTTAAGGTCTTATAATTCGTTGGCATTTTTGTTTCTGCAATGTTGGAAATTATTTTAGGGGAAATTATTATCTTTCAGAAATTATCTATTAGTTGAAATTATAGATATTTTGTACATATAAATCCTAAAAGAGTCCTTTGTGTTCCACATATCACAGGCTGGTGGAAACTGTTAACAATTTGAAGCATGTGTTTGTATACATTAATATCTGTCTGGCATGGGAGCAAAAAGGCATACAGCCAGTCTACACTGTAGTTCCTTTGATTTACTATATTTTGCAGTTCAACATTGTATTTATGCTAATCAATTTGATTTGTAGATCATTGACAAACTTGAGTTAGACCTTTGCTCTCAACTGAATGAAAATGCCAAACTATCCGGTCATCATAATCACCTCCAGAAGATATTCTATGTTGACAAACTTAAAGACCAAGTGATAAAATTGGAAAAGGTAGGAGATCTGGGCAGTATTGTTGATCTAAAGCAGTTAATAGAGAACCCAACCAAATTATATGAAAATGGATGTACAGGTAATATCAGAGAAATTTCAGACTTTAGAGACTGGTCCGATTGCCTAATGACCACTCTTTCTCCTTTTGCGCCTGTAGAAATGGTTACTCTTGGCACAAACACAAAACATCACGTTCCTCAAAGACATAGTAAGCAAACGTTTAGTGACGGCCCACGCTGCTCCAAAGATGTTGACATTATCAAGTTTTATTGTAAAATTGAAGGAAAATATCCAAGCTTTGCCAAGGAACCTCATAAGTTCTGTGAGCCAGATTCTATGAAGTTGAACATTGCAACACCTTTCAGAGTTGCCAATCCTTCTCCAAAGTTTTCAGCACTTGCTTTTCAATGCATTGATGCTGGTTTAAGGAATAAACCACCATTGCTTAAGATCCCTCTAAGTAATTCACTCATCTGTGATCACGGGAATGGCGTGACTGACGATTGTACAAGAAAAGAAAATCTGGTAGAAAGGCCAGGGTCCCGTCGTTCTGAGAATTCTTCAACACGTTACACGCCTGAGCCTGCAAATCAGACCTATATGTCATCTGTTAATTTAAATATCAAGCCATTTGTTCGTCAACAAAGTTCTTGTGCATACAACAGAACCTGTGTCGTCAGGCAGCAACACCTGTCATGAACCCAACTCATAATCTTAAGAACAATGTTACACAAATGTGCTGTACTTTAAATATTGGCTATATGAGTATTTTGATGGTGCACTGTACACTGTAAATTGTAGTCAAGTTGAGCACAGCATGTAATTTTGAACACCATTAGCAAAACAAAATATTAAAATGAACTTTCACTTCAAAGTAATGAGCATAACTATATAAGATTTTGCTTTTCCAGTTTATAATTGAGCACATTTGTTCAACATTAAATGAATTACAGATTGAAAAATGAATTTGTGTAATTAAGGATAATTGGTTTTAAAATTGCAAACTGAACTTCTTGAACTTCATCACTTGTGTGTGTATATATATATATATGTATGTGTGTGTGTGTGTGTGTGTGTGTGTGTGTGTGTGTGTGTGTGTGTGTGTGTGTATATATTCACATTTTTCAGGTCATAATTTCAAACTTAATGAAATTTGATCTGGTAATTCTGCTTAATAGAAAATTGCACCAGTTTCTTGTTGTCATTTTAGGAAAACAGAGTTTTGACTGAAAATTCTAAAACATGCAAATGCAAGCAACTAGGCGCATACAATTCTTCAACACCAACACGAGTGCAAAATACAGAAGCTTTTGAAGAATTGTCCTAGTCTTATTTGGTCAAGTATTCACTGTTGTACAGATTTGGGGGATAATGAAACTATTATGACTCTGTAAAATAGCATATGTGTAGAGTTTTATTTAGATGCCTTTCTTCTTTGTCTACTCAAGGTCAAAAAGGACAAAATGTCTCGATATTAATTTCAAAGCATTATACTATGGTGTATGGCAGAGGTGGGCACACTTTTCCTTAAAGGGCTGCCTGAAACTCACTACTACATTAGGCAGGCTGAACATACAAATGCCAAAGTTTTTGAAAAATATGATGCTGACATCATCATAGTTAACTTATGGTATAATTAATTTAGTGTATAGCAGAGTTGCATTATATTAAATATTTGTTGCTCAAATGTTTAAAAACCATTTCAACGATTTTAAAATAAAGTTCAATCCTAAAATAATTTCAGATTATCTCACCTTCTGCTTCATATATATACTGTATTTCTAAATTACCTCGTGGGCCACATGCGGCCTGTAGTTTCTCCACCTCTGGTGCATGGTATGTGTTATTGATAATTGAAGAAATTGTTGCTTTTATGATTTTGTTGTCCTAACACACAAAGCTTACAGATTTTTATATTTTGGAGCAGATTTGTATAGAAGCATAATTTTGTATGTGATTCATGTAGTGTCTGTAGCCAGAGAGCAGTATAAATCTTGATTTATTGGAGACTGCTTGTTTTCTGCCAATCTCTTCTACAGTTGCATCTGAAACTATCTTAAGTTGTTAGTTTTTGTAATGAAGCTAAACTGGTCATTTGCTAAGGGTCCATCCATATAGTATAAACAAACTGAGGGGGTTAAATTTAGTAGATTTTAACTTGTGCAAAAGGCAGGTGTTGAAAATATACCCTTTTTGAGTGCATGCTATATGGATGAGCCCTAACTGACCACAGAAGAAATTTCTCAGTATCCATTAGATACAAAGTATATGCATATATGTTTTCAGTCAAAAAATTAACCTTAAGCATCACAATTCAGTTTTTAATAAACAATTGTTTAGAACTTCTTTTGCAATAGTCAGTGAATAAAAATTGAAAAATACAAAATATGCTTTAATCTGCAGATACAAAAAGCTATTAACAAAAAGTAGCTACAAGTTGCATTACTATTTGAACTGAACAGTCAATGACAAATCTAAACAAGTAACAAATATTGTCTTCTCATGATGCCATGGACAATGATTGGATATAGCAGTCTAACAACATACTAAGAAAGATGAAGGTACATTCTTCTCAGTGATGAGATGACAAGTTCTCTATCCTACAGGTTGGTCCAAATATTATGTTGCCCAGAAGCTGGATGATGTCCTATAATTAAAAATTAAGCAACTCGACTAGTTCAAAGCTGCTATGCAGTGGCTAGTGTCAGAATCAAACCATAAACTGGTTAGCATTACTTCACTTTGTCAATATTTCACTTGGTATGCCCAATCTAATTTTCACAATCCCTAATACATTACCATTAAACATGGCTGCATTAGTTTATGAGTGATCACAAGTGGTAAACTCAGTATGTTCTTTCAATCAAAAAGCTGTCCAAAACAAACATACAGTAACAAATTTACTTCAACTCAATAAAAGACAAAATTCAAAACTTTTGCAAGAAGTTAAAGAGGCACTTTCAAACAAATCAGACAAGTTCTATATTGACACACTGGTATGAAGAGATGGCTATATGTTATCACATTAACATTTGTTTATAATAAACCAGGCTTGATAATCTGTTATTCTCTAATAAATGTGTTGCATTTGTGTACCCTGAATCAAGGTGTTCTAACACAGTAGTAAAGAAAACCTCATATATTACAGCAATTTTTTTACTTCAATGTACCACCGTGATTGTTCCATTGATAAACTTAGTCAAACACCAAATTATTACTGTAATTACATAAGTTACTTGAGACATTACCCCACTTTGCAAAGAACATAAAAAGCAGTCTGATACAAATGCAAACAACTGATGTCACACACTACTGTCCGTGACTTGTGGGCAGCAACATAAATGCAAGCAATTTCTTACAAACAAATGTACCGTTTTGTAGTCATGCTATATGTCGTCATGTACAAAAAGATAAAATATACATACATCTTAAGGAAAGCTTAAATGTTGCTTGTGCACCGGTGTTTCCTATACAAGTCTTCTAGTTGCACAGAAAATATAATCATTCAAAGAGTGACTATCAACAATTTTACAGCTTGTTTGTGAGCAAGGAATTTGAAAGCAACAGTCAACTAGATACACAATTTCCTGCACAGGTGAAACTATGGCCAACTGACATAGGGGCCATCCGTATATTACATATCCATTGGGGTAATTGGATTTAGCTTTTGTGTACAGGGTTCTCGACTGAATGTGCACATATGCACACATTCATATATAGCCTATGTAACAATTAAAAAACAACCGTGCAGGCAGAAGACTGGTTGAAATTACATACATTAGATTTGAACACAATTACTTTCTCACAAGCTGGTTAAAGACCATGAGAATTGTTCACACACTTGCACCTGTTAAGACACATTTCTTGCTTAGTTGTGACAACATTAGTCCACCATATGCCTTGTGACTATGGCTAAAAATTAATTTTTCAAAAAAAGTTGGGAGCAGAGAAGCTAATGTGCATGTATGCATAGGGGAGGGTGCAAAAAATGTGCAGGGGAGGGGGTTATGAAAATATGACATGCTTATGTAATATATGGATGGTCAATATCAAATCAACAACTTGCTAATAGGCTAGCAAAGATGCTACAAAGATTAACACCTGGAAATGGATTTCGTATAGAGATTTCAGATTACGCCTGAAATATAGGTGATAAAATTCAGAAGTGTAATTCTTCAACATCTGAAACATATCTCCGGCAGCTAGAGATTAATCATGTTCTCTTTCTTCTGCCATAAATGAGAGACGATCCCCAATGCACCTCCCCTAAGAAAGCGTACAAAATTGTCACCAACCAATGGACCAGTTGCGTAAAGGCCAGTAAAATGATTACTTTGGTAAGTATATGGATCAACATCGATTGGATTGTGCTGGCTATGGATCCCCATTCCAGGAATGATACCCAATTTAGACAGGATGTGTCGTGGCAAGAATGCTAAATCAGGCCGCGATCCAATCAAAACAACAACGCACGACACCTGCAGGACCATCTCTTGTCCCAACTGTCGACTTTTAAGCAACATCTGATTGTCTTCAGTAAATTCTACAACATCCATGGAGGAGTAGTTTTTGTATCTGTCGTCAGTATCGATCCCTTGCATTAGGCGATAGATCATGTGATACTCTGGATATAGTTTCGATGGTAGCTGCCGGTAGACGATCTGGGGATCTTCAACGTTACGGCGAAAAATGTGGATGACTGGGATGTGACGATCAAGAAGATGCAGGATAGCATCTGCAGCACTCAGGCCACCACCAATCACAACCACTGGATTGGAGGCTGATGTCAGTATATTCTCATGGATGCACTGTTCCATTTCTGTAAGTGAATGGCACACGTATGGAAGGTCTTCTCCTGGCATATTAAGCATATTTGGCTGATCAAATGCACCGGTACAAAGTACAAGATTTGGTGTTTTATAGCAAAACTCTTCATTGTAAGCCTGACCCTTGTCATCAGAAACTGTCCGATGACCACATACCAACCATAGCATCTGTCTACGTGAAATGCCAGTGCCACAGATGGTGACACTTTCTTCACCGCTTTCGTCATCAATATCTTGTGAACATTCTTGAATGCGTTGTACTGAAGTCACAGTTGAATGATTACTGAAGTACTTAGTCAGCCTTTTCTCTTGCACGTAGTCCATATAGTACTTGCGCACTTCTTCCATTCGAGCTCGATTTGAAAATTTTTCTGGATCATCCACGCTTACAAAAAAGCAATAAATAAGAAAAGATGCACATATACAGCATTGCATTGCAAATCAATTCTACACACATGCAAGTTAAACCCACAAATACAACTCCATTAAGAGCACAGTTGCGTTACAGCATGAGACAATACACCCTGTGTCCAGAAAAAAAGCCAGCACATCTATTAGAACGTCACTAATTGTGAACCAATTTTTAAAATTATCACAGTTATTATTGGCTATTATCACACCTATTATTGATTATTATTGATAATTCGCTCCATAAATCATGAAATTATTTGAATACTTGTAAAAGTTGCCCAGTAAAAACTGTAAGCTTACTTTTTCCAGACAGAGTGCATAGAAAAAAAGATATTATTGATGAAGTAATTCTACAAACTTGAGAAGATATTTCAGTCAGTGTATTTAACTCAGTCAGTATATAAAATACCTGCGATTTTGCTGAAGCCATTTATCAAAAGACATGTCTGGTAACTGCATCCAGCTGCTTAAACTTAGTGTCTTCATTTGTCCTTCCATCATCTTTAAAATAGTAATATCTATGTATTATTACACAGAAACTGTTTCACGTTTACCTTACAAAAATCAGTTTCATTTTTAAAATGACAGACAAGCCTGCATCAAGACAATTAAGAAAGGAAATAAAGATTGCATAAAGCTTACAGGGTAACTTTTCAAAATCATGTTTACAAAAACACATGTTATACCATAAACTACAGCTGTCTGCCAAAAAAATTAATGGCTCTATTCTTGAACAATAACTTTAAAAAGACAAGAGAATGTTTGGCAGAAGAGCGCAAAGCTCACCAGACTTTTGTTGATAAATGCTGCAAAATTATGTGAAAAATGAACTTTGAGAAAAAAAATCCAAGCTGTGCCTCTAAATGCTGAAATGCTCACATTATTTTCAGACACATCCCAAAACAGATAAACCTGACAATTTGTACTGACCAGTGTATAAATATCAATCTCAAGTGAGCTAAAACTCTGAAACTTGCCTGCCAGATTCCACCTTCTTCTTTCTTACCAAGCACAACATGTGGAATTTCTTGCTTTGGATCATGCTTCCAGTGAAGCAGCGAAGGTGAGTCTATTCCAATGTCAGCATCAGGATTCGAAAGAGTATCAAAAAGTAACGAAACAGGATGTGATGATCTTCCTTCGAGGTTATCTGACAGAAACTTCAAATCCTGCTCAATACATACAAGACCATAATAAGATCATTGCAAAACTTCTAGAATAAGGGAAAGAACAGGAATTGAACATAAATTAAATGCTTTGTGCTGATAACTGATAATTGCTTAATGTTTTCAAGCTAATGGGCACAGTTATACAATTGCATATCTTCCAGAAATCAACAATCTTATTACAAAACCAGCAAATAATTTTTACAAATCAGTAACTGTTTATGAAAGTAACTAATTCATAAATAATCCATTCAATATTTATTAACTTTAGACATGGGTTTGTCTAACTCGGGATAGGTAAACTTGTTTTCCCCAAGGGCCACATTGATTTTCCTGCACTGGGTCAAGGGTTGCCTATTTCTTGCTGATTTACATTGCCAAAGACAGTTCAAAGCATTCCGAAATGGACATATATAATTAAAATACTAATATGCTTCGCTAATTTACATAAGTAACAACTTACTACTATGTAAATTAACTCATCTCTTAATTGCAAGACCTTAAAAATGTAATAATCACTGATCAGTGATCTGGTAAATTGCATTGAAAGTAATCAAATGCACATCTGGGCAGTCTCAAATAGTTCTGTTTTAATTGCATATTCCACCCTTCCTTAGAATCAAGTTCCACACTTAAAGCGGGATATGTTCTACAATGGCAGTAAAATCAACAGCTCTAAGAACAAATTGCCACTGACTAGCTTTGAACACAGATTCAAGCATTGTAGCACAACATTGAATAAGATGACCACTTTTGCTATACTAACACTGCCCTGCATACAGAAATATTAAGATGTTCAAGAATTAGGTGCTTTCGCCAAGACAAGATAGCCTTCAATAAGAGTAGACTATTCTCAAAATAACATACAGACTGCTTTATAGACAGAAAACTAGGCCTTTCTGATTTTTCTATACTCCACAGTGGAATAAATAAAACCATCTGACAGCTTGCCTTGGAAGTAGGATAAAAATAAACCCTGAATAAGAATTTGTGAGAAATAATAGCCCAGCTGCTAGTATCTAGAAGTCCTTAGCATAGGCCTAAACCATGTGACTATTACATAAATCACGTCCTTGCACAAACCCTGTTCTCACCATATGTTATACTGCATCTGTAAACAGCCTTGAGTTTACTGATCTACAACTTCTCAAATTACAAGGGTTTCACAGATGAGAGACATTAACCATTTTCATATCCATGCTCTAGAGTGGATGGCATCAGCATGGTCCTTGACACCCTCAGGGAGCAGAAATCAATTATGTCACCTGCCTACTAAACCCAAGAAAACCCAAAGCCTTATCAGTTGGGAAAAACTTTCTAGTCCTTGGCTCCCCTACTGAATTTAAATTACAGAAAGTTCTTCCAGCCACAAACCCCTATATTATATGAACAGTTGCTTAAGATATGGATTAATGAGGCAAGAGAGCAGAATGGGACTGTCTGCTTTTGGTCAACCACACCTCAGCAGATTGGATGACAACACATGCACACCATTAAAATAATATAATCAGTGATAAAAACAAGAATTTGGCCCAAGAATTTAGAATAAATTACCATCCTACATTAAGAATTATAATATTCTTTCTTTATTTAAGTGTAATGTCAAAAAATTCCTTATACTAAACCAAGTGTAATAACTTAATTAACCCCTTAACTGTGTATTTAACTGTAACTCAATGTAAAATGGACGGATATATCCGGGATCCCCAGTTAAGGGGTTAAATAACCTGATCTATCTCTAACTAATCTAATGGATTCTACATACACTTCTATTAAGTAATATATAATTTTGCAAATTACTTTCAACATTACTTTTACATTTACCTTTCACTCACATATACACTATAGTCACTCATCTTAAGTCCTTTCAGCCATATAACTATCACTACAGATTGGGACAACCACCTTACGGGATTCTTATCCCTTAGGTTATCCCTCACTAATTTATATCATGAACCTTGATCAGCTAATTGGCTAATTACTTACTAGCTAAATTAGCTTAATTATAAACATATTAATTAGTTACTCAAAATTTGTACATTAGTTTAATTTAGATTCTTTTCTAGTACAAGTTAGTTAAGTTTTTTTGCATCAATGTGTATATACTGAGCTTGTTTTTCTTTATAATTCTGGTCTTGTAATAAATAAATGTGAATGGAAAAAAAATCAGTGATATACAGGTAAACAAGTTCTCTAGTCTCAAGGGTGGGACAAATGCCAGCCACATAACACTGAGTCATCGTAGTCTGTTGTGCCAAATGCAAAAATATCTCACCTGAAGGATCAAAGATTTGTCTTGCTCCACCTGAAGCCTTTTATTAAGATATTCATTTGGATGAGTCTCCCCTGTGTAGTATGGCCAGTGTCCAGACAACAAATAGGAGAGACATATTCCTGACGGACCATTTCCTTAAAAAATATAAGATTAAATGATCGCATATATGTTATATTCAGTGAGAAAATAATTGGGTACAATGAACAAGAAAAATCATATTGTGATTTAAGCCAGAATTTAAATAACTTACAACTACAGTATTAATGCTGACTGCAACTACTGCATGCGTGGACCTAAAATCAGCCTTTGATTTGGTCAACCTAAAGTCCCAGTGGTTCCTAATAAAAGAGACTCATAATTAAGGCTCTGTACTCCAATACCGGTACTTGCAGTTTCATTCTCATGGACACAATGGCGGCCCCACATGGGGGCTAGGGAAGGCCCGTGCCCCCTATTGAATGCCTGGACCCCAGTGGGACCCCCTGTTGGAGCCCTAAACTTACTACTACATACCTATCAACAAATGGTTGGCCCTCCATGCTTAGAAGTTGTCACCCAACGCCCCCCCCACTTGCCAAATCCTGGAGCCTCACTGTAGACTGAGTCCAGTCAGAGTGGTTCACAATCAGATGAGACAGTTGTTTGTCGAGGGGTCATATTGCTCCAGACTTATATCTCCAACCAGTGGACTGGATTATTGAATGTACAGTCCATAAATCAGATTGTGGTACAATGCCAATGGATGAAGTCTTCACAGACCTTGACAATGCGGCTCTGCTTGCTGAGATGCTAGAAGTACTCACACTAGCTCTGTGTGTGACACAAGAGGAAGCCCACCTATAAGGACTTCAGATAAATCGGAGCAAGACCAAAATTCATTCCTTTACCAGACAACCATTTTCAGGCAACAGTCTGCATTGGCACCAAGAGTGTAGAGGTAGCACATTCTTTTGTGCAACTTTGGCATGTGATGAGCAGCAATGGTAGTTCCAGGAAAGAAATTACTCGGTCAATTGGAATTGCCAGAAACTGTATGAAGACACTTAATCATCATATCTGGCATTCCTCAATTTTCTTGTACACCATAATTCGCTGGCACAAAGCATACATCTTACCACTGCTCCCTATGACTGCTAGACAGAAACTATAACAAAATAGCTCTGCAACAAACTCATTGCTTTCAACCAGAGGTGCTGTGGATAATCCAGTACACCTGCCTGTAGTAGATCATCACAAAACAATTAAGGCATGCCTTGGCTGACCATGCCATCAAGCACTTGTACTCAGGTTGTGGATAAAGACCTCCAGACATTGAACCTTGGTCTGCAAACAGCTTTGGAAAATCCGGTACAAACAAGTTATAAGGTGGACATGTGGAACTAAGTACTCCTACACTTATAATTTATTTTACTTAAACATAAGTGTTTTCAAGTTAAGCAAGAATTTTAACAATCCTTTCTCTTTGCCTCCTCTTCTTCTTCACATACAATCTAGTTTGTTGACATGTGTTGGCAACAGAGAAACCTGCTTCTTGCTAGCAATACCCCAGGTAGGTAGGTAGGTAAAAACAGCACAGACAAAACAGCCCAAAGGAAATACCGACAATAGGGTGAAAAATTACCAACAAAACAGCTCAACAAAACTATGCAAATGATAGGCACAGACGAGAAGAACTGGTATAGCCTAAGGTAAATTAGGTGATGTCCCTTCATCCTCTCCCTCCCTTAAAATTACTATATGTCGGAGTTGTTCATTTGCCTTGATGTTGCAGTTAAGGGTAATGAATTTGCAAAAAAAGATCAATCCAAAACAACTAAATATCGTGCCCAGTCATAAAATCCGTTTCTATATCTTTCTCAAGTGTTCTAATAGCAGTTTTACTTTTTTTCTATTAGCATTTTCACTTGATTTTCTCAAATTAAACCATTTTTATTTTATGCATTTGTATATATATTTTTACTGTGTTCTGGCTCAGTATCTCTTTTTTAATCAAAGTTTAAAACACCCTCAGAGCAGGTATCCAGCCATTTCAGGTTCCAGGTCCAGATCTGCTATTGTTAGGAGTTCCATGTCCCAGTAAACCTATAACCCTAGGCCCTATTACCATAAATCAAAAGGCTTCACAAACTCTAAACATAGGTTGGCAATTAGAGCAACAGTCATGCTTTAAACAGATGATCACATTCCAGATATTAGCACCTAAAGAAAGGGTCAAGCACAGAAGAGTGCAACAGCATCACATTTGTTCTGTATAAACAAAACATTAAGAAAGTCACTTGGTTCACAGTATTATTATTATTTAAAACAGCAACATTCTTAGAGATTAAAATTTAGATTTTGGGGAAAAACAATTTACTGATTTTTGCAGCACAATGGCTGAGTGCATTATCTATTTGAAAGTGGACCTTGCCAACCATTTACAATTACAGAGTGGAAATAACTTCAAATAAGACAAGAGAGTTGGTCAGTAGGCCTACTTGTTGGTGTGCAGCACAGCTGTATGCATGAAAGTGCTATTGTGGGAAATACCCGTATAGGCACAGTCCGGAAAGTAGTGCTCAGACTTGAGAGGTCAGTTCTAAGATACATGTTTACCAACCTGAACTGGCTCCTGGGCAAAATTATGGTGTGGGCAATTTAGCACTGGAAGGATGGATAACACACTACAATGGATTATGTGACAATATATTTTACACAGCACTAGGTAATTGGTAGTAAGATTCAAGATTGGTTCTGGAATGCAGATTTGGACAGTCCTGGCTCTGGAGAAGAAATTTAGAAAAAGCAGAAAAGGGAAGAATAGGCAAAATTATAATAATTCATTTCTATATTTATATCTTTGTTTCATTGGTCTGGATGTTTTAATATAATTGTAGTGATTAGGGTTTGAGCAAGAGATAGCACGATGAGTTTAGGCTTAGTCAGAGTTCTATGGTAATTTGTAGTCACTCTCATTAGGAACTGAGATTATGTAGAGCCAGCAGTCACTTGAATATTAGGTTTAAAATACTTGGGTGGCCCTTTCCTTTCGCCTCCTCTTCTTCTTTCCCTCAATCAATGTTTCACATGAGAATTGCATACTTAACTCAAAATATCATGATTAGATAATTGTCTATTGCTAAGCTACCAGTATATTCATGTCTAAGTTTGATCAGCGGCTGATAATTATATAATTACAAAGAAATCGCACTTGCAGTACAAACGTATTAATATTATATCTGGGTGTTCTTGAGTTACCTAGCTATAGATTGCAAGTATCACTTGATTGTGATGTCAGTGCTGTAACTGCTTAGAGTTAACATTAAAATATGCTGTTGATGATTACTTGAGGGAGAGGCTCGGTGTTAGCTGAATAATCAATATCTCGAATGTATCATATTCAGTCTTAAGATAATAGTGTGATAGTTCTATTCACTATATAAGATTTAACTACTTATAGGAGGAAGAGGATTCATTGTTTCCAACCCATAAGAAAATACACACCTCCTTAATTCATAACAGGCAAAGTGCTTAATTATTACTAAGCAAATGTAAGAAAATATGCACAATAGTAGTCTAGCATAGTAATTAATTTTTAATATTTGAAAGAAAATGCTATAGAAAAATTCTCATAATTGGATGGGTTGAAAAGATCAGCAACGAGGAACTATACAAGAAAATCCAGCCAAAAGAAACCTTGATGCAAAAAGTTATACAGATGAAATTGCGTCTCTTTGGACATACCGGTATTTGTCATGTGAATATACAGTATTTGTCGTGTGAAAGATGATAGAAAGATTAAGACTTTAAATGCTGGGAATAATGGATGGTTCCAACAAGAAAGGCAGGCCACACGGGGAATGGTGTGATGACATTTGTGGTTGGTGTAGAAAATGTCTGCAAGAACTATTTCATCTTGCTGCCAACAGAAAAGATTGGGACAAAACTGTAATGATTGTATCAGACACCAACGGGCACTGAGCCCACGGTTATTGATGATGATGATAGTAATTAAATACAATTAAATCAGAAATATAAAATAGGAAATAAAGGGTGACTGAACCTTTCAGAAAACAAGAGCATATGATCTAATATAACAAAGGATATATCCAACAAATTAACAAGTTAATTGCATGTCATAAGGTACTGGTAATCCTTTATAATTTCAAATATATGTAGTTAGATAATATAATTATAGCATAGAAGCTAAGATTTCCAATTATTTCACTCTTATGGTTTTATTATCAGATGTAAGGTAATATATGGATACTGAAACAGTCACAGATATTTAATATGCATGTTTCCAAATGAAAAACCTCTAACATATCCTGATCCACCTAAACTCATAGGCAAAAATTGTCATTACAGCAACCAGAAATAGCCCTTTGTCCTTAAAACAATGGATGATATCATGACATCAGCAGAACAACAATTAAATACTCTAACTGTAGAAATAGAAAAAAATGAAGTTAGCATTTTGGCAAGTTAGGCAGATTGGGTATTCTAAATTGTTGCCATCAAAACAAATAGGACAGTTCACTACAGAGCTTCAAGCAATAAAATGAATCTGGTAAAAGGTTTATCCTGCATTTTATATAGTGTACTAAATTTTACTTTGATATAATCAGAAATCATTTTGGTCAAAAATTTAATAATGAAGCAGCATCCATTGTGAGTAAATGAGTAAAAGTAATGACAGATCAGACAGAAAAATTACTTGATGACTGAGGACTTGTATGCATAGCTATGTTGACAGTAAAATTCCAACCAAACATTTCATTTTCAAGCTGCAGCATAAGGCTACAACAGGCTTTGTGAACTTAAAATGATGATTACACACCATGTCACCAAACATAACAGTAATATAACATATGAGAGGCCTATGCACTTCACCATTACACCGCATCAAAGTTTAACATGCATATTTTTAAATAGAAATAAATAGAATTTTTATTCAAGATATAATAAGACAAGTGAGACAATAGGTCAAATTGTAAAGTTGCCACTTAACTTGTTGCAGTATTTAAGAAGTGAGACACTTCAAAACTGAAGCACTAAAGTGTGCTTTGGCCTCAAAAGTTTACAAAGCCATTGCCTATACACAATACTCTTGAATACACTTTAGATATCCTGCTAATTAATTGGACTGGGCAATCTGGCCACACAAATGAACAAAAAAGACAGGAGGACAAAATAAATAGATGATGACTATGC
The DNA here is from genome assembly GCA_018105865.1 of Metaphire vulgaris. NCBI lineage: Eukaryota > Metazoa > Annelida > Clitellata > Crassiclitellata > Megascolecidae > Metaphire > Metaphire vulgaris. Next base: position 11,425,084 of record CM030834.1, read on the forward strand.
ACACAATTCAGCTGAATTGGAAAAGAGGCCAAAGCTAATTGATGATAATTATGCACAATTCAGCTGAATGGGAATATACAAGAAGTCAAAGATGATGATATAAACAAGAATCCATAAACCTTAACCACATTTAACAAAATGGCAAATAAAGTGGTATATAACAAGAACATGTTCACTCACAATAGACTGAATATGCACTCGTGCTTCACTAAAATGATTTGAACCAAGTGACTTAGCATAGACTTATCAAGCTCACATGACATGACACTTTGGGGCTTCAACCTCCACAAGTGGCCATAGTGTGTAAACTGTTATCAATGATCTGACCCAGTACAATATTTGAACAGTAAGTAAATGCACCAGACTCTACACTTGAACATATAGAGCAGGGGTCTCCAACTCAGGACTTCTTTTTTCTTAAATTTCACAAAGGATGCAATCTCATCTTCGAGTACAAAGAAACGCTTTATAACAAGAAACGCTTTATAACATTTTGTCTACTTAACTGTATTGTTATATAAGAGCCCCCATATTCACTATCCATACTCTCCATAAAAGAAGAAAATTGTGATTTGGTCCTCTTGCCCTTATAAAGTTAAGAATATTCGCAACTCTGAAGACTGTGCATTTGCACATGTTTACTGCGGAAAGCCTTCTGATGCAAAAAAGTGTTTGCTAGTAAAGCTGTTTTCTGAAAAATTATGAAGTAGGATGAACTTTCAATAATCCAGGCACACCAAGAACTTAGGAACACATTACTGGTGCACCATTGGCAGTCAAAGATACAAGTTTACTAGCTGGCAAATCAGCCTTATCAAGTGCTTATCCTATAGACCTTTCAGCATAAGTAAATCAAGCAAGATGTGCAGGATAACTATAATGGCTATGATGCTGATGCTGATGATAATAATAATAACAAAAACATTTTTGTTATAAAAGAATTTTAAAGAATGCATTCCTCTGACTGATGCCTTTACATATAGTTGTCTGGACTATTGCAACTTGCTCTACACTGAAATATAGAATCTTAACCACATGCTGAGAACTCGAAACTCACTACCTAGAGCCATCACGACAGCCATCGTAGGCCTTAGCCTAGTGCACGGCGCTATAGAAGTTGTCTTAAAATAAATAAATAAATAAAAATCACTGAAACAGCCAAGAATTACCATATTACACCAATTCTGAAAACATTTCACTGGCTGCCTATTAAACAACAGACTGATTTTAAGACCAATCTCCCATTCCATAAGGTGCCTTGCACTAATCAGTCAATGTACCAGTACCTCCGGTCCTTACTCACTGTCCAAGATCACCAGCACTCAACCAGGTCTTCCAATGCTTTGACTCTTTTCATACCATCTTGCAGGAGCACCATCAGGAAACATGCTTTCTCTTAGGTGGGACCCAGGCTCTGGAACTCTGCCAACATAGGTACACCAGACCAAATGTCTTTCAACCTTTAGGTTTTAGACTAAAAATACACCTATTTCTGACGGCACTTAGAACTACCACAAACAAGATTTTCGACTATGATTTTTACTCCAAAGTAACCAGAGACTGATGCAGATGCATTAATATAACAATGCTAAAGAAGTTTACAATTAATTGATTGATTGACTGATATAAGGAACTATAAACCTGTATTGTAGAGAATGAATGTTAAAAGTTCATGTTTTATTACTATCTCAATTAATAACAGAGCAAAGAGATGAGTTACTGCCCTGTGCCATTAAATTATATTAGATTTGGTTAACCCATTAGCACATGGCGTCCTTTTTAAAGGACACTTTGTATGACCAAGTGCTATCGTAAAATCTTTAAGTATCATGCAATCTTAAGCGACCCTGTACACTCCCATGATATTGTTTTAATGGTCTGAACCGGAAAATTTGGCACCATGCTTGTTTTTATGTGTTTGATTAACGATGATTTGTGAAGTTATTCAAAATTTGCTGAATTTTTAATGGCTCAACATCAAAAATAAGTTAAAAAAGCTTTGTGCATATTTTCTTAACACTTTTGTGATAAATAGTCTGCAAATATATCTGACTTGCTACTGTAGTCAAGCATTATGCCTGGGAGTTTGTCAATTTTGATGTATGGCAAGTTTATGTACTGTCCTTAAAAAAGGACACTATGCGCCACATGGTACATGTAAATCTAATGTAAAGAGTGCAGTTAACACATAATTTTGTGCATGGTTTCTGCAAATGTGACGACTGAATTTTTATTTTATACTCATCCACATACCTACCTAGTTTTAGACTAGACTATGTGCCAGTGGCGGCTCCAGGATTTGGCAAGTGGGGATGTTGGCAGTGGCGGCTCCAGGATTTGGCAAGTGGGGGGCCGTTGTGGTGGCAACTTCTAATCATGGGGGGAACCATTTGTTGTTAGGTATATGTAGTATTAAGTATATGGTCTCAATAAAGGGCCACTGGGGGGGCCAGGCACTCAGTAGGGGGGCACGGGCCCCCTGCCCCCCAGTGGAGTTGCCACTGGGTTTTGGGGTGGCAAGTTCGTTCTAAGCATGGGGCCAACCATTTGTTGATAGGTATGTAGTAAATATAGGGCCCCAACAGGGGCCACTGGGGACCAGGCATTCAATAGGGGACACCGGCATCCGGACCCCCATGTGGAGCCGCCACTGCTGCGTGTACCACGTTGTGCATGCTTGCTACTTACTTACACATACTTGTCACTCATCACAATATCTGTATCACGAAATTTAACAGAATTTTCTTAGGCGTCACACAGTTGCTGAAGTAGCCAGCATGCTTGATGTTGACGACCTTCAAAGCACAGACAGTGGCGTAGCGAGGGGGCAGTGGGGGCGCACCGTCGCAGGCAGCACTTGCTCCAAGAGCGGTATTTCCGTTGGTGAACATAGGAATTATTGGGAAGACAGCGAGGATGTGCACAGTGCAGCAGTCAACAGTGCTATGACAGAAAAGAGTCTTGAGGAGTTGTGGACAGGGAGGCGGGTGGCTGCGCGGGCGGGTGGGTGGGTGATCGGGCGGGCGGTCGGGTTGGTGAGCGGGCGGCGCAGTGGATGAGCGGACGAGTGGGTGGTCGAGCGGGCGGGCGCAGCGGAGCAGGTGAGCGGGCAGGTGGGTGGGTGATTGGGCGGTCGGTCGGTCGGGTTGGTGAGCGGGCGGACGAGTGCGTGAGCAGACGAGTGGGTGGTCGGGCGGACGGGTGCAGCGGAGCAGGTGAGCGGGCGGGTGGGTGGGTAAGCGGGCGGGTGAGCGGGCGGGTGGTCGGGCGTAGCGGGTGAGTGGGCGGTTGGATAGATCGGTGAACGGACGGTTGGGTGGGGGAGCGGGCGGGTGGGAGAGCAGGCGGGAGGTTGACGAACGGGCGGGTAGCGGGTGGCTGGGCGGGCGGGAGGGTAATCGGGCGGGCGGGCGTAGCCAGAAATTTGTTTTGGAGGTATAATGTGATTAAGTGGGAGTATAAATTTTTAAAAACTTCTAAAATCTTAAAAAATACATTGAAAATATTAAGGTAGTCTGATTTTGGGGGTATATTGATATACCCCCCCCCCGTCGCTACACCCCTGGTTGCGGTTCATCCATGTGAGTGACAACACTGACCTTGATGCACTGGACCAGCTAGCAAAAATTTGTCCTCATTGGTGCTGATTGAACGATTTGCGCATTCAGCGCAGTCAGGGGGAAGGCTCGGGGGGCCCAGCCCCCTATTAGTATCGGGACCGGTATTGAGGTTTTTCCAAAACCTGTGAGTGGTTGGAGATAGAGGTACTACTAGATTGAGAACAGTGCACCAGACAGCAGACTTTAATGCGTTTGTGGTGACAACCATATATTTTTGCGTGTCGAAGTGTCCCCCTATTTTCGAATCCTGGTTACGCCACTGATGTGCAGAATTTGTCTGTCGAGCAAGACATTTCGATCGACGAATCAATGGTGCCCTATGATGGGCTGCACTCTTCCAAACAGTTTTTTGATGATGAAGTAGTTTCCAATTGTTTAACAATATAGTAAAAGTTCAGGTGCCATATACTGCATAGCGTCCTTTTTTAAGGACAAATTTTTTTGTCTAATATTTCACGTAATATTAATTTTAAAAAAATTATAACTCTTGCATGTTGATATGACACTAAAAACACTACTTTACAGCAAATTTGAAAGAAATTTGAAAAGTCATGCGTTAATGGGTTAATAGAATATCAATATCATATACAAAGGGTAACAATATTTAGAGTGCAAATATGCCAAGTGTCATAAATCAGTTATATACTGCAATATACTTTAATCAGCAAAGTTATTCTTAATTTTACATACCAATTACAACAACATCAGTATATGTTGCCTGAAGGTTCTCTTGATTTCTTCTCTGGTATTTTGGGCTTACAGAAATGGTTCTTTCACATTTCTCAAATTTTACACTTGTCATGGTATTCTTGTCTAAAAAAATGTAACAATTCTAGTCACACAAAAGTATAATCATAATACATTTGAAACCCCTCCATATGTTAAAGCCATGTTTGCAAATGATTTTCAATTTCACACCTCAATTTAATAAAAAGTTGTTTTAATATGACAGATGTCACGAACAATACAGCTGGCAGCTGTTTTCACTACTGCATTTCGTTTCTTAAAATGCTAGCTATCAATAAAAGTGTACATATGGTATGCCAAGTAAAAATGCTAAATTGCCTGTGTTGACAATGAATTGGTTTGCTAAATTCAAGCTTTGCAACTTCTAAAAAGTCCTGTTTCAAGACATTAAAAATATTATCTGTACAAAGGGACCAGAAGCATAAAACACACATAAATAAAAATCTTCTAGATCAGTCTAAACCTGATACATCAGACATAAACAGGCCAAACTGTTTCCTTGACACAGTGTCACTGAGGCTGCTTACTAGCAAGCAGTTTGGATGTAGGCAAAAAGGAGTTTAGTATTTAGGGGCTGTCCATTACTTATGTCAACAATTTTTGGGCAATTTTTGACCCCCTCACTCCCTTGACAACAACTGTCAACTTTCACTTGACCCCCCCATAATTATGTCAAAAACTTTTGACCCCCCCCCCAGATCAATGACAGGTACCAATAACAAGGTTATTATTTTTGTGGTGATGACCATTTTTTTCCCTTTTTTGCTCATTGAGTGTCAAAATGTGGTGGTGATGACCTTTTTTGCCATGCTTTTTTCCATTGTAATAAGTAGTATTACATGAAATTTCCTATTTTTTATTTGCAAAAAGTGAAATTGTTGACGTCAACTTCTCTTGACCCCCTCCCCCTGTCAACCACTGTCAAACTTTTTCAAACCCCCTCCCCCCTAAATTGTTAACGTAATTAATAGACAGTCCCTTAGAGTAAACTACCCACCTTCATGAACACCAGCCCTTTGCATACACACTGCTGTTTTACAGACAAAGCAGAGCAGATAATCTCAACACTGTTCAAATTGTGCTAAAATCAGCAAACTTCTTGGTTTCTTTTAAAATTACCAGACAAGACACTTTTGATACATGGCCAACTTTCACAAGAAAGGCCAATCAAGATTCACTTTTACAAAATCAAGATTCACTTTTACAAGAAGTCATTTTGATGTAAACATTTGCCAGCTCAGCAGTCAATTCACTGGTTTTGGTTTCAAGCAAAATTGCACTGTTGAGTACAATCTTGCAGTAGCATTCCCTATTTTTAACTTGCTTACAATTGCAGAATTTGAAACAAATTCTTATCCGACTTCTGATGCAAGAGCATAATAAAACTGTCCTCAATTAAACATCACCTGGTCACTGACTGGCGACTTCTGCGACAGATGCAAGATGCCTGGAAGCCTGGAAATTTGTCAAGAGCAAATACACGGCCCGGCGGAGGCGGAAGCGACGGTGACAGGGAAGCGAAGACGGAACGGCGGCCCTGGCGGCAGTCGGTCGACCTTCAGTGTCTGTTGTACCAATCGGGTTCAGTTATTATAACCGCTAAATCGCCGTCCTACCATTCGACGCCTCTGTCTGTCTACTGCACGCGCTGATGTCCTGATCGACTCCTGCTTGGGACCGTTTTTAACCATTGTCAGAAGTCAGACGTCGGCTGCGATTGGCATCATGCCAAACAAGTCGCCGGTAATTTTCCATTACACGCTCTCGCGCTGAAATACGCGCCCATTCAGCACCACGTGGTCATTGAGCAACCGCTCAAGGCCACCACTCAATGAGCCGCAAAAATACCAAAAATATATACCGTCTGCTCTCAAGAGCAAAGCAAGGCAGTGCGATTACCCTCGTCCCTCGTGCAGCCGTGCTACATACTTTCTTACTTCGACTACTGCCGATTCGTTGGAATGTGGACTCGTTCAGTTCGCAAATGGCTCGAAAACTGAGTCAGTAGAACACGAAGCAATCAGTTTTGCCTCCGTGGCCGTGCACTACTACTTCAAGCCTTTGATGTCTCGAGATCAGTGCAGTTTTATTGACAGCCGTTGCTGTAGGCCTAAAATAAATAAATTCTTGTCAGTAGCATTTTTTCATGTGAATCTAATCGGTAATGTTTACTGGCGTAGCCAGGGTTCTCAATGAGGGGCACCGAGACTTCTGCAGACCGACATTAATTTCCGGCTCCGAATTTCCGATTATGGGATTAGGACAGAGTCGTGAGGCGTGAGCTCCCCATTGGGGTCTTGGGCGGAGGCCGCGGAGGGTAATATTAGATTCAAATACTATAGAAGTTTTGAGCATAGTTTCTGACTGTAACATTTGCAGACTCGTCTAGACTCAATTGTTCAAGACCAAGACTTTGAAGTTCAAGACCCCAACTGCACCCAATTTAGTGTAGTGCTAGATTGAAACATTGAACTTTGGAGCAGATCAGCAGACTATGTTAGACCCTACAAGTTTTGTGGACCGTTTCACAATAAATTAATAGGCCTTCATACTGTACGATACTGAATTGATAAGATTATAATAAAATAGGATTGTAAGAGCTTAGAGCTATTACAAGCTAGCTATATATATAGGCCTATATATATATATATATATATATATATATATATATATATATATATATATATATATATATATATATATATATATATATATATATATATATATTAGGCCTATAAGCTTTTGACGAGGCGTGACTCAGCAGTATTAAACTCTGCCAGTGCCAGTAGGCTTTTGACTTTTGGATGCCCTAGGCGGATTTGAATGTTCGCCCATTCACATAAATCGATTACGATAACACATGACACCATGAAGATTAAGGAAAATTGAAACATGCAGACATGCTCTATGACTGTATCTATACTCAGTGTTCATATTTCATTTGAGCATAGGCCTATAAGACATTTTGGGCATTTTCATCAATAACTCCTTTTCGGACATTTCCTTTTTCTGCTGCTCATGCGCGTCTTTTAGCTCCACAAAGTTGGCACAAACCTTCCTATAACATGACATAGGCCTACCCGACATTCTAATCTCAATTTTCTGCAATGTGTGCGATACACTACCACACACAAATTGTGATAAATTGCAAGTAATTTGAAAGAATAGAGAGAATTGCAAAAGGGAAAAATTTAACCAACAGTATGATCTTGAAAAAGTTGACTGAATTTCAATTTAACTAAGAAACATAATAACCTGAATTTAAGTTTAAATTTTGCAATAGGCCTACATGAACCCGAGTTCGTGTGACTGACCGCAGAGATCTCTTGGGGAATTGCGGGAAGGGAAATTGCGGCTTCGATTCTGTTCACAGTCCACAATCTAGGCCTATCCACATTTTCTCTGTGGGTCTGATACACACAGCCGGTGACTATAGCTCAGTGTTTCACAAACTTTGGGTCGCGACCCAAAAGTGTGTCGCAGGGATCAGTCTCGTTTCTACGCTAATCATCATCATCATCATCATCATCATCATCATCATCATCATCATCATCATCATCATCATCATCATCAGGGCCTCCGAGAGGGGGGGCAGGGGGCAACTGCACAGGGGTCCGGCGGTCTGGAGGGGGCCCGAGCCGATGATGAATATGTATAATTAACAATAAAATGAGTAATAACACTAAAGAACGGTTAAGATGTTAGCTCAGCAGAGGGGCCCGGCGAGCACAAGGAGGCCCGGGACACAGTGCTACTAAAAAAAGGTCGTCAACACTTTATAAACGGCTGACAAGCAAAAAAAGGTCGTCAAGAAATTAATACTTCTCAAGGGCCCGTCGCCCATTCTGCACAGGGGCCCGGAATTTCTCTCGGAGGGCCTGATCATCATCATCATCATCATATCATCATCATCATCATCATCATCATCATCATCATCATCATTTACGGCGTGTCCCTTTGGAGCGTAGCCGTCTCCACGACACGTCGCCAGTTCGTTCTGTCCTGTGCTCGCCTCAATTAAAGGCGAAAATAAACTTAGCATGATTTAAAGTGACTTAGAAGGCATTACTGCCTGTGTGAAAGCCACGTACTAGAGTCCAAGGTTTTGGGAAGCTAAGTCGGCTCCTATTGTCCTTGACCGGGTGGTAGGCCTATGTGGTCTTCCAACAGGGCGCTTCTAGTGTTTAGGTGGGCCCAATGCAGTGTTTATTCTATAGTCACCTATAGACATTGAGGGGGAGTTCAACATTTTTGGGGGTACAACGTTTCTCATGTTTGACAAGCAAAAAAGGTAAACCTTATGTATTTTCCTTCTCAAAAATATCAAAATACCTGACAAGGAAAAAAAGAAAAAGGTCAGGGCCGGAGCGACCCACTCCGCGAGCTCCGCGAGGCAGGGGGGCGCATGCTTTTCAGGGGCGCCAAATTTTCGAAGTGATCAATTATTGTGATGACGCTCTGTTAAGTCTCTAGCACAAATGATCAGCTACTTCAACCTACTATACTGTTCTTTACATAGAATTGAACTATAATACATACATTATTACAAGACGAGCAGAAGGCTTACGAATTTTTATGAACCGGCGCCTAGTTAGGCTATTTGTCACACGTGACCTGACTGCTTTTATGAATATTCATTTCTACTCGCGGTAGCACGGGTTAACGAAGTTAGAATATTGTGTTCAAATTCATGTAATCCTTGATTACTTGGTATATTAAATCGAGACGAACACATGGCATTTGTGCTCCTTTTGTTTTGACAGTTTTGCCATCCGGAAACCGCCGTCACGCCGTACCCTGGACGTTTAGGTTAACTTAAATAAAGACGATGGCTAGATTTTGACCGTTCACTCGAATGCAAGATATGATTGCATTGATTCAATTTGATCGCCAGATGGGAGAGAGAGATATTATCTCAGTAGTAATTACTAATTGTGTGAATTTACTGTGATTAAGTAAACGAATTCAATTACATTATGTAATAAGGTTACATAGTTTTTTTCTAGACATATAAAGAAATATTCAGAGTAGGGGAGGACGGGGTATTTTCGGCCAGCGGAGAATTTCGGCCATGTCCATTCTGCGCCATCAATCGACAAGAGTGCAAAAAATAAATTACTGATACCTCTCTTTAGGCCTATTAGAGTAATCATTTCTAAATTGCGATTATTAATATGGATTCCAAAAAGGAAACTCTGGTGCAGCAAATCGAAAGCGAAAGACAGCTACTGTTGAAATTGCCTGGATCTGGAGGTCCTCTTAACAGATGATTAAAAGATGTAACGGGATTAGAATTATTTTAGGAAATCTCATCATTTAGAGTTTTATTTAAATCGAGTCTAATCAGTATCTTAATCTACGTGAAACTCTAAAGTTTAGTCATTTAAACCATCTCACTTTTCCCCAACATGACCATTGCTTACACTTCCTGTCAGTGTGGTCAGTGGAAAACCGATTATTTTCCAGATTAAAATTAATAAGAATCTATTTGAGATCAACTATCGCTCATGAAAGACTTTTGGGCCAGGCCCTAGTTGCATTAGAAAATGATGTAGGGCCTATGTTCTAATGTAATTTGGACATACTGTAACTGAACTAAAAGAGAGATTTGCTAACATGAAAGCCAGTAAAGCACAGTTGTTGTAGTAGCTACATTTTTTCTCTGTAAGATAAAGGTATTGTATTATTATTATTATTATTATTATTATTATTATTATTATTATTATTATTATTATTATTATTATTATTATTATTATTATTATTATTATTATTATTATTATTATTATTATTATATTGTATTATAACGAAGAAGTCCGTTATGTGTGCAGATCGTTTAGAAGATTGTTTATATTGAATTCCATATTGCCAATAGATTTATGAAGTCAAGGTGTATCCGCGAGGAAACAGCCTGTCACTGCCGGGGGCGCCAAATACGAAGTTGCAGGGGGGCGCCCGATTGGCTAGCTCCGGCCCTGAAAAAGGTTATTGTTATATTTTTTCCGTTTCAAAATGCCTCACAAAAAATAAAAGTTCATCCTTTTATTTACCCCCCCTCCATGTGCAAAAAACCCCTGTCGTCAATTTTTTGGGGGAAAACGTCACCCCCAAGCCAAAATATAAAAATGGGGGGGGGGGAATTTCTAATTTTGTGGGAAAATTCCCTCAGAGAAGGCCTAGAATAAACACTGACCCAAGGTGTTTTTAAAGAAAACCTACTAGGGGCCGATGAAAAACTTTTAAAATTTCTGGTGAAAACTAATTTTGGCACTTCCCATTTTAGTTTATTCTGCCCGGCTAACGGCAAATCAGCCGTAATGGTAATAGAATAAAATTTCTAATATCGGATGAAAAGTGCAGTCAGGTACTGCATGATGGCGAATTGGCGATCCGCAACAGAAATGTCTACGCTCGTAGATCGCCGTTGGCACACGTACGAAGTCGCGATTGCGATATTTCTCCGTCGGTTCCCTTTTGCGTCTCTTCTTCGACAAGAACCGCAACAAGGCCGCGCGATCGTGGATCAAAGAAGGCTGTCCCTTTGCCAATCAAAGCGTCCTTGTCTGTCTGCAATCGCAGACTGTATTCTGATGCGACACGATTCTTTCCACAGTCATGCTGTGCGGTTAAACAGCTAGGATGGCTGCTGCCGGCCTGGAAATTTGGCCCCTTCGCGCTCACCCTAGGAAGCGAACGCGCTCTGTGTCATCTGGGAAAGACGAGTATTCGGAAAAGTCTTGGAACTTGGAAGAAATCAAGTAGTCCTTAACAAGTTCTCTTCCAGTTTCAATCATCGTTTCGACAGAAGAAGAGCGGAGAAACTGGAAAATAGAGCTCAGCACATCTTCTTGTTCAGCATTCATCTTCAATTAGATCGTTTCGAATCGCACTCCAATCTCTTGCAACGGCAAAAGTGACGAACTTGTTGATGACCTGACGCTTAATTTGGCGGTCTGTTTTGGTCCTCAGAGTGCACACGCATGACCTTCTCCTCTTCCCCTCCGGGAAAAGGGCCGCTAGCAACCAGAGACATAGCCTGCTGCGACTTTGCAATAATTATTTGTGGAATGTCTGTGATGATCAGGTCGCCAGCTTGACATTTCTTCTGTGTAGTTTTTTCCGATTTTGAGGATGTCGGACATGAAGACGGTAGGCCTACTGCATGGCAAAAGCATGGCGAGAACAGCTAACAATGAAAGATAAGTGAATGTCTATTATGCGGCATTTTTATGCCAAGTGCTTCTCTGAAAAGACTGCCAAAGCCCAATAGTGAAAAACTCGGAATAACCGCTAGGGGGCCTTCTTATGAAAGGCGGACCGCCAATTACTGCAGGGGCCAGGAAAACAACTGGGGCGGCCCCCGTAGTTTACATGTTTAAAAAACACCGTGGGTGGATGGAAAATTGTAGCGCGTAGGGCTCTGCGTCAGGGTTATTTCTAGGATTATCAATTTGGGGTGTCGGTAAATTCTGGGGTCCCCTGCCAAAAAAAGTTCGACAAGCAAAAAAGGTCATCACGTAGCTGAGATTAGGGGGTGTTGAGGGGTGTCGGTCTCAAATTGGGTGGATGTTGGGGGTGTTAGGGGGTGCAAAAATATCCATGTCTGGCTTGGTCCTCGCCCGGTTTAGACCTTGAAACATGTTCAAATAGGCCAAATGGGGCCAAAACCGCGAAGAACCAGCTATACGTAGCATTTTAAAACGTACCGATGCCAGATTTGTGGGGTTTCGAAAGCCACCGAGCAAATCTACAAGCCTAAAGTGATAGACTTTTATAATGCCTACACAAATTTTCTTTGGCCTACGTAGGCTATGTTTGCCTTCCATCTACCAAAAATTCGGAGTAGGCAGAGGCCAATTAACCGTGTCAAAACGCAAGGTCAAGCAAGCAAGCCCCTAACAAAAGTATTCAGGGGCGGCGCTCAGGGGTTGGTCCGCGGGTCCGGACCCACCCAGCCTCGGGCAGGGACACCTGAGCAAATTGTGCAAATCCGTAGAGAAATTTTGTTTTTTTTGGGGGGGGGGTAGTCTGAGCCGGGTCCTGGTTGTGTAGATTGCATTGGACCCATCCAGCCAAAAAACCAGCGCCGCCTCTGAAAGTAGGCTATTAGGTTATCTTATATTGTTGCATTACGGTCTGTCAGCGATGGAGTTGCAAGATCTATTTGTCACGAAGGTAAAACTTCATAGGCCTACGGCTCGGTCGGTTGAAATGGAAATTGGTTCTAAATTTGGAAAATGGGAATTTCTCCAACAGGAAACGAGGTTGCTGGCCTTGACTGAAGTTGACTCCCCTTGAGGCTACAACGCCACGTTATGCCAGTATGGGCGTAGACAGCCAGTGTCCAATTGGATCGGTTTCCTATTTTTAGTAGCACCGAAATGTTTACGAGTTCGAGCATTTTTGGAATGGGCAAATTCAATAATTGCATCGCCAGACGACTTAACCCAGTAAGTCTCCATCAGTTATATATATATATATATATATATATATATATATATATATATATATATATATATATATATATATATATATATATATAATTTATATGTATAATATTGACGATATATATTATATATGTATTGTTGACATCACCGTATCGAACTTGGGTTGGTCGAATATCCAGCGACCATTAAGGGTATGTCTAATCGGCGGATGAGGGCGGGGCGGATGAGCTGGCGGATGAGCGGGCGGATGAACGCGGCGGATGAGTGTTATTGTCCGAATCGGCGGGGCGGATGAGACATATAGTAGATATTGCGGGGCGGTATGTATTTGATTCGGCGGATGAGAAGCCTGGCGGATGAGAAGCTTATATGGGGAGGGGGCTACGGCGGGGGGCGCTATATGTCATATTCAGCTAGGAGGGCGATATGTTTGATTCGGCGGATGAGAAGCCTGGCGGATGAGAAGCCTATATGGGGAGGGGGCGACGGCGAGGGAAGGCGCTATATGTCATAGACAACAACGAGGGCGATCTGTTTGATTCGGCGGATGAGAACCGTGGCGGATGAGAAGACTGGCGGATGAGAAGCCTATATGGGGAGGGGGCGAGGGAGGGGGCGCTATATGTCATATACAGCAACGAGGGCGATCTGTTTGATTCGGCGGATGAGAACCGTGGCGGATGAGAAGCCTATATGGGGAGGGGCGACGGCGGGGGTGCTATATGTAATAATCAGTTAGTAGCAGAGATGGGTAATTAATCAATTAGGAAGTAATTGATTAGCTAATCGATTAGATGACCAGCTAATTCTAATTGTAATCAATTGGCAAATTTTATCAGCTAATTGTAATTCTAATCAATTAGAATTTACCTGCAAATTCTAATTATTTTTTAATTACATGACAATTAGCCATCCGAGGCAGCCTGAGTATAATGTTGAAACGCATGCTCATAGTATATCGCTGAGATGATCATGGTAGCATTAGCAAGGAAAACTTACAGCTGATAGATTAAGTGTTTTGTGTGATTACTGTTGACAACTGGAAATGCCAGCCATTTCCAACCATTTGCAGCTGCATGCAATTACTGCTGATATTAAATTAGTATTTTAAAGCTGTGTTTTGCGTGGTGTGTCAACTGTATCGCGAACATCGACAATCTAATTGTAAATAAAATTGATTAGACAGCAGCTAATGCTAATTCTAATTAATTGACCACAGTGTAGAACTAATTCTAATGCTAATCAATTAGTTGCTAGAAGCAACTAATTCTAATTTTAATTGATTAGATTTTTGCTTAATTGTGCCCATCTCTGGTTAGTAGGGCGATATGTTTGATTCGGCGGATGAGAAGCCGGGCGGATGAGAAGCCTATATGGGGAGGGGGCGACGGCGAGGGAAGGCGCTATATGTCATAGACAGCAACGAGGGCGATCTGTTTGATTGGGGGGCGCTATATGTCATATACAGCAACGAGGGCGATCTGTTTGATTCGGCGGATGAGAACCGTGGCGGATGAGAAGATTGGCGGATGAGAAGCCTATATGGGGAGGGGGCGAGGGAGGGGGCGCTATATGTCATATACAGCAACGAGGGCGATCTGTTTGATTCGGCGGATGAGAAGCCTGGCGGATGAGAAGCCTATATGGGGAGGGGGACGGCGGGGGAAGGCGGTATATGTCATATACAGCAACAGGGCGATCTGTTTGATTGGGGGCGCCATATGTCATATACAGCAATGAGGGCGACCTGTTTGATTCGGCGGATGAGAAGCCTGGCGGATGAGAAGCCTATATGGGGAGGGGCAACGGAGGGGGGCGCTATATGTCATATACCCTCCTCAGTCCATATGTCCACATACGGGGACAAAGGTTCTTAATAAGCTGCTTATCTGTGGCTCAAAGTAACTTTTAAGAACCTGATGTCCACAATTGAGGACATAATGGCAACTACTTCTGGCGCTCTATTTTATATTTATATCTATGGTATCGGGTTTAACTAAACATTGCGGCGTTCGGTGTGGAGAATTTACATGGCAAGAGAAAAGGTATAACTATTTACTTCTTTATCTTTTAAATACTTTAATTTTGGAAGCGAATTTTAGCGTAGTGTTTATTGGTGCAACGTAAACGCCGCAGAATTAATAAATTTAAAATATTTTAGATTGCCTATGAAGCTATGTTTTGACGTGTCCTCAGATGTGGACACCGGGGCTTAGACTATTACAGGTCCACAATAGTGGACAAGGAGCTTAGTGAAGAGAATGTTTCAATTCTTTAAGTAAAATTAGTAAGAAAGGCTTGTTAGGCTCGTTATTTTATTCGTATTGTTTAATTATAAGCATGCCAGTAAAATATTGCAAATATGTTAATATTTAATATTAATATTAATTAATTTAATATTCTGATATTTATAAAACGTTGTTGCTGTCGAAGGAATTACACCAGCTGTCCAGTTCTGTTTTTGGCATTGCACCATTGGTTCAGGTTCAGAGATGGTGCAAGAAGGAAAAAAGTATGTAATGATTCCTCGTTAAATGTCATATTCCAATACAATGGCAACATGGGAGGCATCGACCTCAATGACCGCATGATTAGTTACTATCGAATGAAGGTGCGTACAAAAAAATGGACTGTTAGAACTATAATGCATTTATTTGATCTTGTTGTAGTCAACCAAATGAAGTCAACCAAATGAAGGAAGATTGTTCCAGTTCCATCATCACACCGGCGTTCAAGTGGAATGATCGAACAAAAGAATGCTTCCTGATGCAGAATGAAGGGGTGTCGTGGAAGTCGAGGGTTAAATGCTCATCATGCAACATTTACCTCTGTCTGACTGCTGACAGGAACTGCTATACAAAACAGAACTATAAAGAAAGAACTGCATCGTGTCTCCGATCTTGATGGTCGACAACGTCTGAGATCGGCCTCCACTGCAGCGCTACTCGCCCCGCGAATGCGTCTTTCCACTGTGGGTGATCGCGCTTTTCCCATGGAACAGCACGGGTCTGGAATGGTCTACCACTGGCCATTCAACTCTCACCATCACATCACTAGATACGTTTAAGAAGCGCTTAAAGACCTGGCTATTTCGAACTAGTTATGATTCTGTTTTGACATTGTAATGTGTTCACGTAGTCCTTCCGGATTAGTTACGACAATAATCTTAACTTTGATAATAATTAATAATAATAATAATTACACTGTTTCAAACTGCATCATTTTCATTTTAATGGCTATGTTGATACTACTGTTTATTAAAGACATTTAGCATGATAATACAAGTTCAGTTAATTGTCCACATACGTGGACAATTATTGCTTGGACACCAGTGTCCACAAATGTGGACATCAAATTACTCGATTTTCAAAATTAGTATGCATAATTTGCCAATACATGTTTTACAAAGGCTCTATGACTGTCCTGGTTTCAATAAAATTGCTTAAAATTTATGATTGAACAACCGTTGGGTCTGAGGAGGATACAGCAATGAGGGCGAACTGTTTTATTGGGCGGATGAGAACTGTGGCGGATGAGAAGCCTATATGGGGAGGGGGCGACGGCGGGGGTGCTATATGTAATAATCAGTTAGGAGGGTGATATGTTTGATTCGGCGGATGAGAAGACTGGCGGATGAGAAGCCTGTATGGGGAGGGGGGACGGCGGGGAGGCGTTATATGTCATAAACAGCAACGAGGGTGATCTGTAGGATTGGGGGGCGCGATATGTCATATACAGCAATGAGGGCGATCTGTTAGATTCGGCGGATGAGAACCGTGGCGGATGAGAAGACTGGCGGATGAGAAGACTGGCGGATGATAAGCCTGTATGTGGAGGGGCGACGGCGGGGGAAGGCGCTATATGTCATATACAGCAACGAGGGCGATCTGTTTGATTCGGCGGATGAGAACCGTGGCGGATGAGAAGCCTATATGGGGAGGGGCGGGGCGGGGGCGCTATATGTCAATTACAGCAACGAGGGCGATCTGTTTGATTGGGGGGCGCTATATGTCATATACAGCAAGGAGGGTGACCTGTTTGATTCGGCGGATGAGAAGACTGGCGGATGAGAAGCCTATATGGGGAGGGGCGAGGGCGGGGGGGCGCTATATGTCAATTACAGCAACGAGGGCGATCTGTTTGAATGGGGGGCGCTATATGTCATATACAGCAACGAGGGCGATCTGTTTGATTCGGCGGATGAGAATATCGCGGAAATGTCGGCGCAAATGTCGGTCGAGCATTTGACGTGTGATCCAATTGATTCTGGTCTCAAATATATAAAACTACATTGAATAGAACCAGAGGCGTCATTTGGGGGGGCTGGGGGGGCCGTGGCCCCCCAAGGAAATGAAAATATTAATTTATAATGTATTAATGTGCAACAAAAATCAAAAAAGGGACGTCATTTGGGTTTGGGTGGGGCAAAAAAGTCAGCAGCCCCTAAGGGCTAACAAGCAAAAAAAAAGGTCGTCAACTATTTTTTTTGGTAATCGTAACCCTAAAAAAGAACTGACGAGGAAAAAAAAAGGTCGTCAACTTTTTTCCGAAACTCAAACTCTTAGTCGGAAAAATTTCCAAAAATTAATAAAATTTTAAAAGAAAATTTTACAAACTTTCTCGCCCCTCCCAAGAAAAGTGTGAAATGACGCCACTGAATAGAACTTTGCTCGCCGATCCAGTCATTCAGCAAAGGTGTTTATGAGCTTTTCAATATCCAATGTACGATTTTTGTGAACAAACAAACGCCCTCATTGCTGTATTCCAAAAATTAATAAAATTTTAAAAGAAAATTTTACAAACTTTCTCGCCCCTCCCAAGAAAAGTGTGAAATGACGCCACTGAATAGAACTTTGCTCGCCGATCCAGTCATTCAGCAAAGGTGTTTATGAGCTTTTCAATATCCAATGTACGATTTTTGTGAACAAACAAACGTCTAAGCCGGCAACCCCATCCTGTAGATATATACAGCTGAGAACGCTTGATACTTAGACTAGTAGAACCGATCCTCAATCATCCCCTACCCCACCCCCTCACCAAAATTTCTCTGCAATTTTGCACGAATCTCACGGGTAGCCCAATGGCAAGTGGAGGGGTTCAACCCCCCTGAAAACCCCCCGTGGCCCCGCCACTGAATCCGGGCTTTTTTAAAAGTTCTTGAAAATGCATTGTTCTTGTGAATCTCAGTCATTTCCGTTGAGCCATTGTCTCAATATGTCGGAGCTTGTCTCAAGTTCTCAAATCTCAACTGTCTGTCCGATATTTACTCCAGTAAGTCCAATTGTTCTCCCGCTGTGACCTTACTGACCTCAGTTTCACCTAACTGACGTTGTCACGTTGTCCGTTGGACCGGTCACCTGCAGGGCTGCAGACCTGCAGGGCCTCAATGGCGGGTGGCAACAGGGCCTTAATGGAGTGTTGTTAAGTAAAGGGTCTGGGTTACATACGGGTTTGCTGAATTTTTGTATCGGATTACCTGATGAATGTAGTCAGGATCTCATGAGCTAGTTTCTTGTATCTGCTGCTTGTGGGTAGTGGTGACTGCTGCTGACACTGTGCTACCTATATGTCATATACAGCAATGAGGGCGATATCTTTGGTTCGGCGCAGAGGCGTCATTTGGGGGGGGGCTGGGGGGGGGGGCCGTGGCCCCCGTGGCCCCCCCAAGAAAATGAAAATATTAATTTATAATGTATTAATGTGCAATAAAAAACAAAAACAGGGCCGCGGCCCCCCCCCAAGAAAATGAAAATATTAATTTATAATGTATTAATGTGGAATAAGAAAAGAAAAAACCAGGGAGGTGACTAAAAAAAAAAAAAAAAAAAGTCGTCAAGTATTTGGTATTTGTGTTGGCATGGTACAACGTAAATGAAAACTGATGACGAGCAAAAAAAAAAGGTCGTCAGCATTTTTAAAGAAAATTTTTTAAAATTTCTCGCCCCCCCCAAGAAAAGTGTGAAATGACGCCACTGGTTCGGCGGATGATAACCGTGTCGGATGTGACCATAATGCGCCCAAAAGTGTCTTTCTTTACATTTGTTATTAGTCAAGAAGTAGCAAATGGTCGTCAACTTCGTGTGTTTTCTTTCGAATTTTATTACTTAACTTACTCTATAATCTGGCATGAATAAATATCATGGTAATGGATTGAATGGCAAATGAAATAAGCATACAACTTTCGAAGTAAAAGTGCTATATACGGGACAATTTCCGTCTCTTAGCACGTGAAACTAATATAGGAAGAACATTTACCAATCCCGGGTCAAAAGGTCAAATTCCGAATGAAACATTTTTTGATTGGACAAGACAATCACATTCGATCCTTCGACGACATACTATCCTGAACGTGAAATGAAACTCAGCCGGTTCCAGCATTCAATCACCCCCCGCCCCTCCACCACCAACCACCTGGTGAGAAATCAGCTTATGTGCGACTGCGAGCACTGTCATCAGCAACTGACAACAGTGAACGATCGATAACTATAGGGTTTCCAGTGCCAAGGGTGGCGAAGAAGATGCATACCAGATTCCATTTTGAAGCTAGTACAAGTACAGTGTAGAATTGCATAATTACAAGTATCACTATGCTCACACTATGCTCACACCCATGTTAGAAGAACAAGTAGGCCTACACTTAATACGTGGGTTGCATTCTTTGACAGTACTGATATGACATGGGCACAATGAGCAACGGAGGCTGGTCACAATGTCAACTGTTCAGTTAACAGGAGTGGTTGAAAATACTATTTAAAGAGTGAAATATAATTTTTATATCAGTTCTCGACCCCCTATATATTCAGTAATGGCAATCGGAGCGACACGAGGCAATGTACACTAAAAAATTTCGCAAGAGGAGGCAAGAGTAAAAAAACAAGAGAATACAAAATCGGCGAGAAGCACAAAAGGTCATGTGCAATGTGAAATTTTGGTCTTTTATTCCATGGGGTGGCAAGTACCCCCTCTTGCCCCTAGTTGTGGTCGCCCATGGGGGACACATTTATTGTTTGACATTTCCCGCTTTCCCTCACCCGGTTCAGACTGGATTTGGTCGGCTGGTATGCCATAGGCATTATGACGGTGGTATCATGGAAGTAGAATGAAATCCAATGATCCATTGATTGATACAATGAATGATAACTTGATTTATTGATCGATCGATTGATTAATCGATATAATGAGTGATATATAATGAGTGATCGATAAAATGATGGATTCATACAATGTGGAGTCGGCACGGTAATAAAATATTTTTTGCTGCATTTTAGTTAATGCTGGTGAGTAGGTGCCTGCGTCGCTCAGTTAAGTCATCTGCTAAAGGGGAGGCCCTTATAATCCTGATTCCTGAAGACTGTCACTGCTTCGGACACCGTTATGTACAGCAGAAGAAAAAAAGGACCCAAACGTCTTCTACCGGCTATCCTGTTGGATGACGACAATTATATTTGTCTGTGTTTTTGCAACGTCGTTGCAAAAAACTATCCCGTAGCCTGTTAACAGAATTTGAGGCCCTGGGGTGTATTAATTGTGAACAAGATAGCATCAAACATTTCACTGGATCTGCGTTTTATGATTGATATAATATCTCACTAAGTCACTGAATGATGCTGGCCGTGTATGTCTTAAAGAGGGATATTGTGTTTTATTGCCCAATTTATCTGGTCTCTCGTTCAGTGGCAGCTCCACCGGGGGGAGAGGGGGGCCGTGCCCCCTATTGACTGCCTGGCCCCCCCAGTGACCCCCAGTGGCCCCCAGTTGGGACCCTATACTTAATGCTACATACATTAAACAACAAATGGATGGCCCCCCATGATTAGAACTTAGAAGTTGCCCCCCAACGGCCCCCACTTGCCAAATCCTAGAGCAGCCTGCTGCCCCCCCATATAGGCTTCTCATCCGCCAGTCTTCTCATCCGCCAGGCTTCTCATCCGCCGAATCAAACATATCGCCCTCCTAGCTGAATATGACATATAAAGCGCCCCCCGTCGCCCCTCCCCATATATTATTATTATTATTATTATTATCAGTGGCGTCCATCCCCCAACTTTGAGTAAATTTTTTTGGCTCAGACCCCCAAGTTTGAAAAGGTCATTACTTCGACTCTTTGGTAAGGCTATTTTCCCCCCCATGATCGGGAAAAAACCTTCCCCCCAAATTTTCAATTGGCGCAAGCTGCGCAGGTTAACCCAAGGATGGACGCCCCTGATTATTATTATTATTATCCACAACAATTTATATAGCGCAGTAGCTAACTTGAGCTAAAGGTCAAGAGCGCTTTACAAAGGAGTCACTTATAAGAGATGTCAAATAAGTGTGTCTTTAGGAGCTTTTCAAAACAGCCGACGGACTTCGCATTAATAACATCGCTTGGCAACCAGTTCCACAGGGCTGGGTTTCCCCGCGTGACTTATCTGTCACCGAACACGGCAGTCTTTGAAGGCGGAGGGACGATCAGCAATGTCCGACTACTGGCTCGAAGTTCCGCGCGTCTGTCCCTCGCCCCCTCCCCCTATATAGGCTTCTCATCCGCCACGGTTATCATCCGCCGAATAAAACAGATCGCCCTCCTAGCTGTATATGACATATAGCGCTCCCCGCCGTCCCCCTCCCCATATAGGCTTCTCATCCGCCAGGCTTCTCATCCACCGAATCAAACATATCGCCCTACTAACTGATTATTACATATAGCACCCTCGCCGTCGCCCCCTCCCCATATAGGCTTCTCATCCACCACGGTTCTCATCCGCCGAATAAAACAGATCGCTCTACTAACTGATTATTACATATCGCGCCCCTCCCTCGCCCCCTCCCCATATAGGCTTCTCATCCGCCAATCTTCTCATCCGCCACGGTTCTCATCCGCCGAATCAAACAGATCGCCCTCGTTGCTGTATATGACATATAGCGCCCCCCAATCAAACAGATCGCCCTCGTTGCTGTATATGACATATAGCGCCTTCCCCCGCCGTCGCCCCCTCCACATACAGGCTTCTCATCCGCCAGTCTTCTCATCCGCCAGGCTTCTCATCCGCCGAATCAAACATTCGCCCTCATTGCTGTATATGACACATCGCGCCTCCCTCCGTCGCCCCTCCCCATCAGTGGCGGCTCCACCGGGGGGAGAGGAGGGCCGCGCCCCTATTGACTGCCTGCCCCCCCCCCAGTGGCCCCCAGTGGCCCCCAGTTGGGACCCTATACTTAATGCTACATACTTTAAAGAACAAATGGATGGCCCCCCATGATTAGAACTTAGAAGTTGCCCCCAACGCCCCCACTTGCCAAATCCTAGAGCCGCCACTGCTCCCCATATAGGCTTCTCATCCGCCAGTCTTCTCATCCGCCAGGCTTCTCATCCGCCGAATCAAACATATCGCCCTCCTAGCTGAATATGACATATAAAGCGCCGCCCCCCCGTCGCCCCTCCCCATATAGGCTTCTCATCCGCCAATCTTCTCATCCGCCACGGTTCTCATCCGCCGAATCAAACAGATCGCCCTCGTTGCTGTATATGACATATAGCGCCCCCCAATCAAACAGATCGCCCTCGTTGCTGTATATGACATATAGCGCCTTCCCCCGCCGTCGCCCCCTCCACATACAGGCTTCTCATCCGCCAGTCTTCTCATCCGCCAGGCTTCTCATCCGCCGAATCAAACAGTTCGCCCTCATTGCTGTATATGACACATCGCGCCTCCCTCCGTCGCCCCTCCCCATCAGTGGCGGCTCCACCGGGGGGAGAGGGGGGACGTGCCCCTATTGACTGCCTGCCCCCCCAGTGGCCCCCAGTTGGGACCCTATACTTAATGCTACATACATTAAAGAACAAATGGATGGCCCCCCATGATTAGAACTTAGAAGTTGCCCCCCAACGGCCCACCCACTTGCCAAATCCTAGAGCCGCCACTGCTCCCCATATAGGCTTCTCATCCGCCAGTCTTCTCATCCGCCAGGCTTCTCATCCACCGAATCAAACATATCGCCCTCCTAGCTGAATATGACATATAAAGCGCCGCCCCCCCCGTCGCCCCTCCCCATATAGGCTTCTCATCCGCCACGGTTCTCATCCGCCGAATCAAACAGATCGCCCTCCTAGCTGTATATGACATATAGCGCCCCCGCCGTCGCCCCCTCCCCATATAGGATTCTCATCCGCTAGGCTTCTCATCCGTCACGGTTCTCATCCGCCGCGTTCACCGCCCGCGTTCATCCGCCAGCTCATCCGCCCCGCCGATTAGACGGACCCACCATTAACGTCTATTAATAGAAGTCAATGCCAGCGACCGATAAGTGAATTTGCTGTAGGATAGAGCCAGGCGCGGGCCGCGAACTCGGTCCATTGAGTTTTTACCATCACAGCATCTATATAAATGCTGCAACTGGAGTTTGCACAGTGACAAAGGAGATGAATACTGACCACATATTGAGATCAACGCTTGTGATTGAGCAACAGGAACGACGCTATGTTAATTCATATACAGTCACAGTGCTAAAAGTTACACTGTATTAGACCTTCTCTAGGGGAGAATTCCCCCCAAGTTTAGAAATTTCCCCCAAAAGTTTTTAATATGTTGCATGGGGATGGAAATTCCCCCCAAGTGTGACGACGGGGGGCTTTTTGGAGAGGGTAAGACTGTAAGGATGACAATATTTGCTTGCCAGGGCATTTGAGAAGGGTAAAAATACTGGGGAGGTTTTGAAAGGATGACCTTTTGTGCTTGTCACCAGATTTTTAAAGAAAGATAACCCTTTTTTGCTCAAGACTTTTAGGACACTCAGACCTTGTCTCCCCAACCATTTCAAAATCCCCCCAATGTCAAGGTGGCTAGAATAAACACTGGTCTACACCATCATCAAATAACAAATTCTAAGTCACAATTTCCTTCCATTCTTGCAACATCCCATAAAGTTTTTCTTTCTAAACTCAGATCATTTCTCTTCAGAAAATTATTTCCTCCAGGCTCCATAGCTGTAACATCCCAACCACTTGCTCTTTGGATTAAATGACCCTGCATGAATGACCCCACCTTTGGCTATAGCTACTTCATTCTGAGATCAAGTGCCTAGGAATAGGGAGCTAATTCGGTACTGCTTTTGAAAGCGCTATAAGAAATTAACAAGATTTTAATTACTTACTTACTAAACTCCAATTGCAGCATTTAACAGATGTTTGGTGCTAAAAACTCAATGTACCAAAGTTCTCAGAACTGAGATTGACTGCCATCAGTCCTTAGTTTAAGAGGTCTATGATTCAGTGTAATTTTAATATGAGCAACAATTTTGAAAGCAAGCATCTGAAGAATGATATAAGAAAAATTGGATGTCTGCCCGCAAAGAATTGGACTGAAAAGAAACAAATGAATCTTAACCACAAGCCTTCAGAACTATTCAAACATCCCAGTTATATACAGTACTGTAGTAAATACACGCTCAAGATGAATGAATTGTGAAAAACAGTCAATCCATACAAATTCACACTCAATCATGGATCGAGTAAAGTTATGACATATGATAATTAACCGATTTATAGAAATTAGGGATATCATATCAAACATACAGTACCAAAAACAAGTGTGCCATTTGACTGATTTCTCAGCATCCAACACAAATTCATTATTTCTCAGCATCCATTAGTAATCAGTGCATGATTAATTTAGTAAACCAAGAACTTAAACTCCTTTAAGCTTTGGTTCAGAATATTAAAACTATAAGGTGACGAAAGGAAGAATAAATATATTCAAAGCCAAAGCACACTACAGTAGAGACATTACAATACAGACAGTATAATACAGAGACTACACTATCCAGTAGTCCATAATCAACAACTACAATGCATTCAGAAAAATTTAATATAAAATATTTCTCCATTTCAAAAACACCACAGTTTGTCCTAGTATTTTATATTTATCGAACATCCTGTTGGCAGAAAATAAATTTTTATTTAACTTCACAGTTCACAGCAAACTTAATTAAATATGGCAACAGCTGCTTATAGCAGATATGTCTAAGATGCTGTGAAAGTATTCTATGTATTATTCAATGAATAAGACGAAGCAGAGTTGCTGCAAGAATTCTTAATCGTGCGACAGCATGTGCCAATGCATGTATACTTGCAAGTCAATTAGCTTCAGCTACGTCTAATCTTCTCTTACGGTAAATCATAAATGTCACACTACATACTTCACAAGTTTATGAATCTGCAATCGAACAGACAGAACAAAGCGAAGGCATTAAAATTATGAATAAAATCCTTGTCCTTTACCATTAATTTTATCCCTGTCTATATTTATGCACCCCCTCACATGAAACAGACTAAATTTCATTTAAAGTCAAGTGTAGTTAAAACATGACATAATAAATATGGATCTAAAGCAAACTCAATTCAAAATCTTGTAAAGAATTATCATCAGCAGACATGGTTATATGTAAAAAATTCAAAACAGATCATGTGCATAACAATGAGTCATCATCAGTTACTCGGTCATTTGCTAATCTGTTTGCCTACAGCTCGGGTCAATCAGTCATCACCAGATTCATCGTCACTAGAATCGGACGAATCATCGTAAATTTCGCGAGAAGCCGGAGCCAAAGCTCCCTCGTGAGGCGTTTTTAACCGAGAACCAAAATCCGACTCCCACACATCTTCCTGGCTGCTTAGCATCAACTGATCGCCATCGATGTAACCGCCTAACGAAGTCGCGTCACAGGCGATTCCTCCTTTAAGCCTCAGCTGCGCCTGTTCCGCCAGATGAGGGCCGGTCGCACCTCCTAACGAAAGTACACTGGAAGCGGGAGCCATTTCAGAACTACTGCAACGATCCGAGTTTGCAACGCCGACAGGATTCTGCAGACGCTGTTGCTCCACAAGATAAGCGGCGGCCTGCAAAGCAGTAAATTGAGCTACGCGTCTTCTTCCTGCCTCACCGCCGCTCAAACCATCGCGGATCTGACCGATTAAAGCTGGATTACAAATAAACGGGAAGCCAGACGATTCCTGCAGTTGCTGCTGTTGCACGGAAGAAGGAATTATAAATGCACTTGTAGAAGGTTTTGGAGAAGATGAGTCTCGACTTTCACTAGTAGAGTCCTCGTCACCTGGTCGACTGTGATCTGCTGACATTAGTCCCATTTGTGTCAGGTTGCAGGCGTATAATGATCTATCTGGCTCCACTACAGGAAGCCCCTTAACAGTAAGGCCCAATGCAGGAAGTTCACTCATAGCAGCCAACTGTGCCAGGTACATATTTTTATAAAGCTCTTCGCTCTTCATATCTGAAACCATGGGAACGGCTTTCGACTGAGCTGGACTGACTGCAAATCGCGAAGAAAGCTCTTCGGGCAAGTTACCCTAAAATGAAAAATTCGACCAGTTACCAATTACTTCACAACACACGAGCACAAATATACCCTCAAATAGACCATATTACCTTAGCGAAAATGATGACTGTGCCAAAACACACAGATACACCAAATTTCACATGTAATGAATTACTTCCATCAGGCAAACAATTGGAAGTTTTTAAAATGATCATAAGATGAGATGAAGGCTACTGCAGCATACATTACTATTCAAACCAAGGTCATAATATTTCAGAAGTACCACCAGCATAATTACCATGAAAACGAGTATTAAGTCCCAGCATTAATTTCATCCATTTAGGCATAAATTCCCAATAATGAGGCAAAACAAGTGGGAAAATCTAATGACATGAATCTGAAAACCAAAACCTACCATCTGTCCCACAATGTGAGCCCATTTAGGGTCAATGTCAAAGCCTGGGTTACGGAGAAGCCAAGAACTTAGATAACGCAGTGCTGGCGCCTTGGCACCAGTAATCCGCTTCCCTGTATTGCGATTAACTACAGCAACGTTCTCATCACCCGTTATGTCCTCAAAGGACAATTTGGACGGGTCAAGACGCGGACGGCGATGTTGTCTCTGACTGAATCCACCCTGAATGTAAATATATCACACGTAATTCAAGACTTGTAAAATACTGTGGCCAAAACAAATCTGAGAACAGTATACATTAGCTATCTCCAAATTTATATGTAACAGATACATCTATCAGCAGGCACAACAATTTTCATGCACCAATGATCACACACACTGTATGGCAATGTGCTCTTTGAAAATTTCCTATATTATATATAACACATTTTCATTCTAATTCTGCATATAGTCACTAGAAAATATTGCCAATGCATAAACACTCAATTACATGGTATATTACCATAAGTTCCATATTTTTACATACTCACTTCACTGAACTTCATCAACTAACAAACCTCTGAATGTGGATTCTTGTCAATGAGTTGCTTTTCGATGACATAATCTGGGTGTTCGTCAAGCCACGTGCCGAGGTCACGCAGCGTCGGCGCTTCGTCACCTGAAAGACGACTTCCATCTACCTGGTTGACCACAGGGATATGAACGTCTTGGTCGTCATTAGCATCGAGCAAACAATCGAGTGGTATCTTACGTGCTCGCTTCTTTTTCATATAGCTTGAATTGGAGCCAACATCCTACACTCACGTTACATAAAAAATTATCAGTAAATGAAAATCTGAATAAGACAGAGACAATAACTATAACAATTTACTCATCTGACATGCCCAAACCTAACCACATGCTTCAGTTTTTTCAAGTGTAATACTGAAGCTGCTTAAATTTTTTGCTTTCACTTTTTCACTCTTTCTCGACATAGCATTTTGAAATATGCTCAAAGCATTCCACAAACCTGCCGAATATCAGAGTCATCTTCAATCAGCCTTTCATCACCTGCAATATTCAAGGCATATTTTATGTCACACTGTCCCCTTGCTCAATTCTCTAGAGTATTGAGAGATTGTCACTGAAAATGTGTTAATAGAAATATTAACTGACTACCTAGCTGAGCTGGTGCATAGGGTAGGGTCGGACACAGATCGTCCGAACCTAAGATCGAACCAAGGGTTAAGACTAGTGGTGCCTCCCCCAGCCAAGACCGCTAAGTTTGGGGACAGATCCCTTTCAAGGGGAAATGCCATAGTGTGGAATTCCCTCCCGGTAGACGTCAGGTCCGAAATCTCCCCCGACCGTTTCGCTCAGAAACTGAAAACTTACCTTTTTAGTACGTCTTATGGAACTCGTCTGTAAAGTGCTCTCGACTACCGCCCGAGCTTTAAGATAGCGCTATAAAAGTCGTCACTCTAATAATAATAATAATAATAATTGACTTAATTTACTAAATATATCAGCAACAAAAAAGTATTTGAAATTAAGAAAAGAAATCACAAGAAAATGACATCCTGGTAAAAGAAATACATGAAACCAAATTAAAACAATAAACATTATAAAACTACACAATTTGAAGTTCTTACCTCTGCCTGCTTCAATTTCGGCTTTGGTTCTGCGGCGCCTTCGCTTTTGAAGTTTAAATTTAAAACCATCCATCTATGATGGCAAAAAAGTGACACATCAATAATTATCCCTTGAAGCCATACAGCATTGACACAGCTTATGACAAAAATTCTAATAATAAAAAAATCAAAACTAGTCATGCCAGAATATATATCCAATAGGCAAATGATCAGCAGATGAGACCATAAATAAAAACTTCACATAACAATTCCATTAATGAAACAATCACTCCCAATGACTGTTAAGTAAAATGTAATAATAAAAAATAATATCAACTTATCATATAATATCTTACAATATAATTAAAACATATAATACAAACTCATAATTTCAAACACATATCATATAATAAAATAATAAAAAACAAACAATATCAACTTATACTTTTAAAATATAAATAGATATGTCCCATATAAATATAAAAGTTCAAACACAGTACACTAATCAAATTAATCAATGTCTGACCTGACTGTCAGGTACAATCGTGTAGTCATGTCCTCCTCCAATAGGAGTGCCTGGCATAGACATTGATATGCTAGGAGTATTGCAGCTTGAATCCAGCATCTGCAATTGACTGTTGTTATGATGCCGTTGGCTAATTTTCCATTTTCCATTCTCAACACAGTAGCAAATATTCTCTAGGCGATGAAATATAATTCGATCCTGAAATATACATACAGTAGAACCTCGTTATATCGAACTCGCTTATATCAAAATCACGTTTATATTGAAGTTTGAGCACCTGTCCCACCAAAACAGTGTTAATGATACAGGAATCGGATTTATCGAACCTCGGTTATATCGAAGTATTTATCTTTGTTCTGGCGCCACCACACACTAATTTATGGAGCGGCAGTCAATGTTCTGGCTTCATTTTGTGAGCTTGGGGCCTGAAATGGTCCTACAAGGGCCTGAAAATGTAGCCGTCATACATAAAAGCAAATTTTAACTGGAGCAATAAATAGCTGGAAGGATACATAAGATAAAAGGAAATAGAAAAAGAATTGATGAGATAAAAAATTAAATAAAATGAAAGGTACAAATAATTGTTGTCATTGTTGCTTTCGAGAATAATTCTCGCTTCGCTCTCCGTAAATGCTTTGCTGCCATTTCGAACAAGAGTGAATCTTGGCGCTGAAGATTAACAGGGGAGATCGCAGCGAAAAGTATATATTTCCTAGTTCTAAAAGCGTAAATTGACGAAAGATGATAACAACCTGTCGAATAAATGATTACTAAGCCCATATGGGGTGGAAGATAGAAGAGTGGTAACATCGTTGGTCTATAGAGCCAACAAAAGCGAGTTCGAGATTTGCAGAGGCCCTGAGGTTGACTCAGCCTTCACTCAACTGCAGTGGTAAAACAACACTACGAAGGTAACCATAGGCTTGGTGGAATGACTGGCCACAAAACCCGAGGATCAGCACTGGCTCCTACGGGCATTAAGCCTATGGAAGAGCCTTTACCTTTTTCTAAAATCAATATATAGTGTCCCCCGAGTCTGTATCGTATCTGCCGTTTAGCAGTCGGCTTCCAAAGTGCTGCCCAAATCCTGTCTGGCCAAACTGCTTAACGATGAATAACGGTAAAGGGGTTAATAAGCATACTGAATCTACAGAGACAGTTAAATAAAATGATAAAATAACTTTGGCCCCTGAAGGGTCAACTATATGGGAAAACATATAAGGAAAAATAATTCCAAAGTCATCAGATTCATGGTAATGCATTATCCTGCTCAAAAACTGAAAATGCACCTTTTTAGTACTTCTTATGGAACTTTTAGTAAAGTGCTCTTGTCCACTGCCTGAGCTTTAAGATAGCGCTATATAAGCTGTCGCTCTAATAATATCCTAGGCATCCAGAAAAATAGTGAATGTATCTAAAAATACTGCAAAAATATACATATACTGAAATCAAAGGACCAAACAAAATCAAAAACAATCATACCATATCACACTCACCTTAGGCCACAAATTATTGAAACTACGAGCAACAGCAGCGGCATTTTCCTCATCTTCGTTAGTTCCCTGCACAAAAAGAGCAATCTGAGAAAAAAGTTCTTTATTGTTAAACGTTATTTAATTTTTAAAATCAATTAATTTCATAGATGCGTGCATAAAAAATAGCTCTAAAACCAGAATTCATGCCTGAAATATGTAATCATATCTGAGATTTGGAAATAAGCTTACCATGTCTTTAAATGAGTCATTAGGTCCCGTCTCAGAACTTTCTGCTGGAATATCCTCTTTAAAATCCCCTACGACATCAGAATCTGTTTTAATGATAATTTCTGATGTCTTGTTAGGCTCCGATTCAAGTTTTTCTTCATAGGGTTCTGCTTTTGTTTGTTCTGCCAATGAAAGTTCTTCTTTTGAAGCGTCTTGGATTTCTGAGTTTGTCTCTGGTTCCACTTTGCATTGTTCTAGGCAGTCATCTGGCTTTTTTAATGCCTGGGGAGAACCTGGACAAGACTCTATAAGAAGCAAACCAAACAGTCACTACTAAATCAGCTGCTAGTCAGTAGATCAGAGGATGCCAAACCTTTCAAACTGTCACATGCATCAATTTAAATTACAACACATAAAATCTATGTTTATATTGCAATATTCTTACAAACAATAACCTGCTAATTAATGCTTCATTGACCGAATTTTAACGGAGGCTTTTTTTAGTTGTGACTTCAATAAAAGGCCTTAAAATGGTGACAATTCAATATCTGGGCAGTTATCTCAACCCTAGATATATGTTTCAAAAAAACTTAGGCACTAATTTTGTATAAAATCCCACATACACATCCCTTTAGTCTTCCCAGTCATTATCGAGTAAATATGATAAACACAATTAAGCAATTGTGAATTAATTACCAGTCAGCTTTGCAATAAAAAATATGCCTAAAATAATAGTAAATATGGTAATAAATGAATGCTACATAATGTTAACATCAAATCTGTTTGTCAAAATCATGCAGATGAATTATAAAATCTGCACTCCTAAACCGGGCAGCAATAAGAGAATTTACAAAAATGGGTTTTACAAAATAGAATGTAAGAAAAAATTCCTGTCTCTGGTCAAAAACCTCTGGTCTGCATTCTGTGTTAATTTTGATAATATAAAAACAACAAATCAAAAGGCTATGTTCAGAGCAAGAACACCTAAAATACAAGAATCAGCAAAGTCCTGAAAAATATACTATCAAGTTGAGTACATACCACTGACAGTTTTGTTAGTTTCCGAGTCTTTTGCATTTTGTTCAGCATACATCTGTGCATATTTGTGGAAAGAGAGATGGGGATCCTGCTGTATGTAGTAATCTGTCCGAGAGACACCATGCCTGAAAGCATTGAGAAACAACACTGAACTTTAAATGGTCTAAAAAGAATCATACTGTCCACAATAAAGACTAGTGTGAACACCCTCATTTAGACTAAACACCTGATCAAATAAATACTGTCAAAACTACAATGATACCATAAATACCATAAAAGGCACAAAACACCAGTCAAACTAAGACATTCCCATGAAAATCATGTATCTAAATTTATTAAAATTAAACATTTCTGAGACAATTTTAATTAGTGCTGCAACTTAACCCTTTAAGTGCCAAATCGCCCAAATGTGCCCATATCCTCTAACTGCCAAAGCGCCCATGTGCAGTAACTTAGTTCTAACGGCTTATCTCGCTTAATATAACACCTATGGAGTTGCCTTCGGAAGTTCACGTGTAGGAGGGTTATCACTCAAGATTCCCACAGTCACCTGGCCCAAAAATCAAATTTAAAATTTGTCCCTTTAAATCAGGGTATTTAAATTTGCCACATGTGTAAATACAAGTCAAAGGAATGTAATTAAATGATCTTTTATTGAAAGGTAATGTCTATGACCTTGTGATCTTACAAAGGCATATCCTAGATATTCCCACAGTTCGCTAAACACACGCACACAGTAGGGGTACTGTTTCAGGTTACGTGAAAATACGTGAAAATACGCAAAATCGCTGGTTGTCAGGGACTTTTCCAAAAACATTTCCTGGTTATCAGGGACTTTTCCATTTGAGGTACCTGGCCATTAAAGGGTTAATTGCAACTAATGTGCAATTAACACCTTAAACTAGCTATTAATCGTGATTTTAAAAAAATTAATCGCATCAAATTTCTCTAAGAAAATCTGTGCTCGAAAAGCGAAGTGCTATATGTGAGGTCACATGACAATGTGTCTTTCATCTTGTATAGTTTACCAGATAGTCAGTTGTCAGAGTTAATGTTCCAAAATTAAATCCTCCAATTGTTTTCTAAATCACTGATGGATAAAACAGTAGAGAATAAGGATGAGAAAATCAAAGAGAGTGAAGTATAATTTAAGACTTCTAAGTTTAAACAGACCCTGGTAAGCAGGCAGTTTGTTTTTAAAGATGCTGACACAGTGGTCTGAATATACTGCAAGTAAAAATGATTGTGAATGATGCTGTTCAAAGAACTGCGATTAATTGTGATTTATAAATCGTTGAACAGCACTAATTTTAATCAATTACTTAACTAAGAAAAACAAGTAATATTATTTTGAAACCTTTCTATAAATTTAAACTTCAAATATTATCTGAATTAAACAAAGCCACATACTTAGCAGCCCCAACAAGGAGATCCTTGTCATGCATTCCACATATCCACCAGTCTGGAAGATAAGAACTCGGTTGACAAAATGACAGTCTCTCATCCAGGCGAGGATTGAACAGAATCTGTTCTCGAATTTTGCTCAAGAGATCAATGCGAGCGAGGCATCTGTTGGCTCGCTCAGCGGTTATTGGCATCACATACAGACCATTTGGCTGCCGGGCTGGATTTTAAAATACAACTTCATTAAAACATCGTGATAAATGAATTTTAAAAAAAATCAAGCCAAGACAAAAACCAAGACAGTAACTCCTGCAAATATTAAGAAATTGGCATATTAACAATGTTGAAAATTAAATTTCTCAAATATGCTCCCTTCAAGTTGTGTTTGGATGACATACATTACAATAAAATAAGCAACACTGTTAGGCACGTTGCTTTTATCATATTATAAAAGCATTATTAAGCAATCTTGCTACAACAGCTTTATCATCATAACCAAAGAAATACAAGTAACAGTCATTCAAAACACTTCATATGCACTATTAACTTTATTATAGAAATATCAATACTTGAGAAATAAATAGTCACACCAGCTTCATTGCTCCACAATTCTGCAGCTTGTAATGTCTACTCTGCTTCATCATCATCATCATCATCATCATCATCATCATCATCATCATCATCATCATCATCATCATAGTTGCTTTCTGCCAGCTCATTAGCGGCAATAGCTAGACATAAAACTTTTCCATTTATCTTTTTCCGTTGTTAATCTCGTTCCATCTATTATTGTCATTTGATATCTTTCGAAGTCTTCTTTGATGTTATCTATCCACCTTTTCCTGGGTCTTTCTCTTTTGCCTTCTTTGTAAGTGTAGAGTGCTTTATATGGGAGTCTACTCTGCTTAACATAATGCAAATAGAACGAGGCATCAAAGGAGTCTGACAGTAGAGAAAACAGAAAATTACCTTCTTCTTCATTTCGGAAACGATCGCACACCTTCATACACATGTGGTAGAATGCTTTAAAATATTCGGTAAGCGTGTCGTCAAGTTTTCTTTCTAATCTCCCAAAATTACGAAAATTATCCCAAATAAATTGTCCTGTTGCGCAATCTCGTTCTACTCCAAACGTAGACACAACTCTGTAGAAATCTGCTTCTTCTCGTCTGGTCCAGTTACTGAATGAGTACACAACACGTAGCATGACAGAAACATTTAACCAAAGCAGTTAGCACAATTGTTTTAAATTCTTCAACAGTGTTCAGATTCATAGGTTGAGTCATAGGTCAATAATAATAATGTCAACTTGACCAGCAATTTCAATAATTATCATAATTTCATTTCTGCATGGCCTGCCACTAAGTCTTGAAGCTGCATTATAGCAACACATACAGTATTTTTTAAAATATATGCCCTATTTATCTGCATTCAGAACTGGAGATATGTAAATGAAACAAAAGGCGTTGATAGATATCATACAGCTGTTCAGCTAAGAGGAGAGGATTTCCACCAACTCCCTCCAGGTGCATAGACTGCAAATCAGTAGGGGCAATGTACTGTTCGGATATGAAAGCACCTTCTTTCATCTGCTCACGTCTGTGCATTTTCTACACATAGCAATAAACCATAACTTAATGAGAGGCAGTAAACTCCTAGCTAGAATTCAACAGCTTCAAACAATACTGATATATCATAAAATACAAAACAAACTACCGGTAATTAGTTTTAAAAGAATATAGTGTCGTTATATCCATCAGTTGTAAGTAGCATTGTCAATATGACCAACAAAACATCAAAATCATGTCACAACACTTTGCCACACCTCTGTAAAGTTAATTATTAGCCAACAAGCAGGTAAAAGCACCACTTCATACCTTTGCCACTTGTTCAAGTTTAAGCATTCCTTGTTTATGACTCCGCTGGTAACTAGTAATAATGCGACGGAAGCGAGTGTTGAGATCAGAAGCAGTGGGAAATGGAAGTTTTCCGTTCTCTGAAACTTCTTCCATGCACAAATAAATAAAACAATAAAATTACCATCTCCATTACAACAGTTAAAACAATTTCTGATGAGCTCGTACGTCCAACAGGCTTTAAAAATATACTTTCAAAATAAAAATGTTGAACTGATAACAGTGGATAAATTAGCACACAATATTCAAAGTAGCAGTTTCTGTAAATAATTAATCGAATTTATGAAAGTCCGTACGTCCAACTTTAGAAGGGCTCAAGTTTAACTCAGCGATGCTCGAATCATCAATATCGTCACAATTTGATTGCTTTTTGCTCTTTTTGTGCTTCTTTTTACGACCACGACGGCGTGGCTTTGCTTCATCTTCGTCATCATCATCCCTGAAAGCATTGTAATTTTTTTTGAAAATCTGGTAAACAACATATATTGTCCACTAGCTAGCATATGAAAAAGCATAACAGCAAATGACTAAGGATAAAATCTGGTTGAAAAATCACTTGATATTTGAATATTTCTAGCTTGCAAAAGACTTGCAATGTTAAATACTTTAAGAAAGCAGAAATAAAAAGAAGACTGTTAAAGAGAAAACAAAAACAAAAAACAACTACTTCATATCATCATCATCGTTCTGCTCAGCTAACAGTGCTTTGCCATCGGGAGGACCACAACGACTCAGAAAGCAAAGCTTTGGATCCTGGCGCATTTGATTATACTTTTCATAACCTATAAGAAGCCATAATGAAAACAGTATAAACATTAAGCCAGCCTAAGCACAATTTTAATTCAAACCTCTAAAAGAATTAAGCTTGAATTTGCAAAACACATACTTGAATGCACATAACTCACAATACATGCTTGCATAAATCAAGCAGAACCCATATGGACAAATGAATTATGAAGCATTAAGTTATGTGTAAATGTATCTTATACAAGTGAATAGATAGATAGCAATGCTACCAAAAAAGACAAGAAGAAAAGCCTCAAAATGCCAGTTAAACAAAACTGCTGTGCATTGTACTCATTCTGGTAATGTAATATATACACTACAGTGCTGAATAGCTCACTCAAATTGAGAAAACATTACTATGGTAGGTAGCTTTCAACAGCTACTCTATAAATTACCATTTCCATTATGGCTACCGTACTTTCACCACACTCATCAACATCATTAAGCAATCTGTTGTGCTTGACATAATTACTCTTTTAAACTGTTGAAACTGACAAGAACAGATTATTCAAGAATCAAAATGACATTCAGTCAGTTCAGTTCCCATTGTGATTGTTCTGAGAATCAAGTCTAAGACATCAAGATTACCGTGTTTAAATACACCAACCAGAAGACATCGGTCAGCCTCAGCATCCCACCAATACACAGGGATATCGACATCAGCACAGAGAATGGGCACATCAATCTCACTGTTAACATATGAACAGGTACTTATATAGAGTAAAGTAATCAATAACAGCTAATTTCTTCATTTCTTCAAAAAGCAAAAGCATCGTAACTAAGATAACCATTAATTCAAAGAACATAAATGATAGTCAATTATATGCCACAAGTTACTAACAATACTACATACTATAAAATCAATTTTTCAGAAAGTAAAATAATATTAATTTTAGATCTCTGATAATAGGGTTAGGTTGTGCATACGTGCATGTGTGGACAGTTGAGCTTGGCTACGAAATTACTAAAATTAGATTGTCAAAATCTTAAAATCATGCTATTCCCAAATATAGTTAGTTAGTTAGTTAAGATTGCCTACTTATATAGCACTATAGTCATAGCAGGCCAATATCAAGAGCGCATTACACATTGCACTTAAACGAGATGCTAAAAAGTGCATTTTTAGTCTCGTAGTGAACATTTCAAGATTAGTCGCATTGGTCATAATGTCCAGCAGCGAGTTCCAGAAGATGGGATTCCCCTGGGTCACAGATCTCCCCCAAATTTCAAATTTAATATATAGCCATCACGACAGCCAATTTAAAGCAAAAACATCACGTGACCTGTTGAAAGCAGCAGCACTATGGTAGTCAAATAAGCCAGATAAAACCCCACAATGAAAACATCACGTGACCTGCAAGCGGCTTCTAAAATTAATATTATTTTCCTTTCTGAAAAATGGATTCAAAAAGCAAAAATTAGCATTTTTTAATTTAGGAAAAACCAATTCTAAAAGCGTCAAATGCAACACCATCAAATGATTCTGCGCAATACAGAGGATAAAGTGCAGATAAATTATACGGGATTCAATAAGACTAACTAAGCAACTACAAATATGCATTTCCATCTGCAAAACTATTATAGATCACCCAAGATATTCTCACATCACTTGTGTTGGTGCCAAACGGGGGTTTTTGTTGGTGGTCCCTTCTGGACCAGCACCTCCAAAACTGTTGGGGTTGCTGAAGGGAAAAGAAGGAGAGAGAGCGGAAGAAGCAGAGAGAGAGAAGGAAAGCAAGGAAAACTGGAAGCGAGATGGGAGAGGATGATGGAAAATATGGTGTGGAAAGTGGGGTTTTGAGGGATATATGGAAAAGGACATTTTGGAAAGGGGATGGGCCAGAAAGGGCAAGGAGATAGGGAGATTCAGACTGAGCAACAGCAATGAGTAACAGGGTAAAGCAAGTAAGTGATAAAAATTAAACATTTTCAGAACAGGCTTTGGAGCATAATGTCACCAGGTAATCTCAATATTATCCATGCTGAATGCTGAGAAGTGCTGCAATTGAAATACAGCTGCTCCACAGCAATGAAAGCATCAATGGAATACAATGCTGAAACATAAAATAATTAAAATGCAAAACTATACTATAGATGTAATCAATGCATCACAAAATTCAACTTGCCCAGCATATGCACCACTGAAGATTTTATCAGCTTGTCGACCAATTACCTCCTGCTTCAAGTAATATAGCAGACGAACACGTAACAAAACCCTGAAATGTACAGTCAACACAAAATATTATTATACGAAAGCAACAATAACACAGAATAGCATCAGCAGTTTCTATTCCTTAATGATCGGTCTTGATCGGACACTTACAACAGAGAATGTAAATGATCTAATAGGCTGCTGAACTATCACTGTGTCTTACACCACAATTAAATACTAGCCAACAAAACACAGGCTCAAAATGCAAACCTGTAGAGAAGCAACAGGAAAATGACTCAAACTTTCACATGTTAAGATTGTGTCCATAACCCACTGCCCTGACCAGACTGGTCAAAATCAGTTAACACATATCCATATTCTGCCTAGGCCAGCTTTTGTTAACCAGACTGCAACAGTCTTAACAAAAAACTACTGAAATGAAGTCGTACAGTTTATACTGATCTTAGGTTCAGTTTTGCCAAGCAAGGTTGGGATGCTGAACAAGCCTTTGTGCAACTGCATGCAAGCTAAGTGAAACCGAATTAGCACATATAACTGTATATTTGTTACAACTTCTTTTTCAGATACTGTTCAAATTCTTATACTTAAAATTATACAAAATTCAATTGCCTCAGTGATAAATACAGCAATCTAAATAATTCAATAAAGATGCAAATTTTATGACCAACATACTTGTTTGACTGTCGCTTAAGATGTTTCTTGTAGCCTTCATCAATGAGAATCGTATCCACATCAATATCAAGTTTAGTCAAATCTTCATCAAACTGTGCCTTTTTTAAAACGTCTTTTTTCACTTTTTTGCCTTTTCGACCTCTTGGTACTGGTGCAGACAACCCTGATGTCGAAATATCACAAGACAACTGCTCTTCATCAAGATAAATTACATTTTCAAACAATTTCAATCATGAAAATTTCATGCACACAACACTGGCACCACTACCAAAATGGCTCCATCAGAAGTGCAACAACACAGTAATACACAATCAGGCCAGAGTTTGTAATAATAATTTATGTACAAAGTACTTTAAAACTGCAGCTACATTAAGACAGTCCTCACTTCTGATAAATCTGCAAGGTAAGTGAATGCATATTTGTGATATGCTTGCATCTATACAGGTTTATATTTAAATTTGATACCTATTCCAATCAAGCCCCAAACTAAAACAGAACAACCTTTGGTCAAAAAGCAGGACTCTTTACAGACTTCAACTGGTTAAAACTTTATTGCACTCTACACCATAGGTGGATAATCCTAGGTTGTCTGTAGGAAGGAAAGAAAAATGATAAAATAGTTAAGTAAAGCAATTACAGAGCTTTACCACAAACACCAAGATCGATGCATCTGAAGTCCAGAATATGAACCTGATGCTTAGAACATGGCCTTGTTGCCAGCTCAGGCTTAATGACCCCATTTAGGGTTTAAAACCTCTCATTCACTAACTCCTAACCCATTAATTGTAAAAATGCATACTTCTAAAAGTCTAATATAACACTGGGTTCTACAAGAATATGCTGACACACATGCACATCATACATGTAATTAAAATTATATACTACATACTGAATGCGCTGATTTGTTCACACAAATTCACATTTTCAATACACATATTCAAATAAGGTCAAATTGATTTAAAACTTGTGGATTTCTACCAAGAGAAACAACAGACCCAAGTGATTCTTATAATCCTTCTCTTTGCCATCTTCACTTGGAGAAATGAGGTCATATATGAATTTCTTGATACGTTCATCTCCTTCGTAATGCTGCAGACTGAACATGAGCTACAAAAATTTCAGAACATTAATTATCACTTACAAGTAATAATGAAAACTATACGATGAAGAATTTTATACAATGCCAGTAAGTGACCAAAGCAAGTCTGATAAAACACATAAAAAAGCAAACATGAAGCAGTGTCTGTCAGCAATAGTATATATTAAATATTCTAATATGCTAAAGAAAACCTCTTCACACACATACTAATAATCTAAAGAAAAAAATTATCCCAAAAAAGCAATTAAAATATACAAGATGTCAGTAATATGTTAATTATTAAATTACTAATATAATTTAAGAAAAAATAAGGCACACATTCCTACCATAGCTCTTGTAATTGTGATGACATCTTGGATTCCCAATTTATGCTTAAATCGGCCATGTACAAGAATATCCTGCCATCTTCCCCATCTGTAGATTATTTCAAAGACAAATTCAGATTTAAACAGCTCACAAACAAAAGTAACTGATCAAAACCCCATATCTCTATATGAAATAAATGATTTATATAAGCATCAACAAAATGCTCTGCATAAAATAACTAGTCTATTTTAACCAGAACTTACAATCTAGGTTTCATCCGTAGCAAAAGGTCTTCTATTCTTCTTCAGGTGCTCTGTCCACACACAGGTTCAATACTCCAGCGTCGCCACTCCTCTCTATCGAGCTTTTACCTTCAGGGCTGAATACTTGTTTTTCCCATAGTGTCGAACATCCACTCTAGCATCAATGTCCTTGGTCACCCTTTCTGTGCTTTCCCATTAACCCTTCCTTCTAGTACTTCTCTTAGTAGGCTTGATTCTTCTCTCAGAACATGGCCTATCCACTTCTTTTGTCTTGTACAAATAGTGTTTGTTAGACTTCTCTTCTATCCTCTTCCAGACTTCTCCGTCTTTTTTATATATATTTTTATATATTCAAAAATATCTAGCAACCTCGGACAAGTTGTTCATTGCTCAACCCTAATTGCCTGTGAAGAAAGCAATGGGAAACCACCCCTTACTCGTCTAATACACCGGAGCAAAAGCCAACAGGATCCACTTTAGGACAGGGAACTCGTAATCACTTACCCATAGACGAGAAGATTTTTTTCCACTTTGAAGCAATCTGATCTGGTATAACATTTCACTTTCCCCACATAATTATCCTTGGATGACTTTCCTCTTTTCTTGCGCTTTCCCAAACGTCGACCTCCCGCAGGATTGTCATCATCATCCGTGTCAGAATTGCTCGTATCCAATTCAGACATGTTGACAATGTTATCTTGTTTGCCATATCTCGAAGTAACTTTACGCTGACGAGGTAGGTCCATTATTAGATCATTCTATGAGGAAATTATATAAACAAATAAGAAAGTTACTTGAAAATTCTGATTACGTGTATTACTCAAGCAACGGGACAACATTTTCCTCCATGAGAATATCACAGATAAACCTGTTATACACATAAGTAAGTTTTACTGTTCAAAGAACAGTCTGTCATATCAAACTCTATCACATGATATGCCATACAAATAATAACATCCAAACAAAAATAAAGCCTCTACTCAATCTGCTACTCAGACATAAAATAAAAAGAAAGTCTTTTTAAACATCAAAAATCCCCAAATTGGCCAAAAATGACAAAATGTATATGGTACAAATCACAAAACTGGGCTTCAGCTCAGACTGAAAAAAACCCAGCAGTGATAAAGATATATATACACACCCTGTTCATTGCTTCATCCAAGTCCAGATCAACTTTCTTTGCCCACTTCTGCCAGAAATTGGGATCATCAATGTTTATGTCAGAACGATTGGAAGACATGTTGAAACTAGCTTTGGCAAAAGTCGATCCTTTGACACCGGCTTCGATCTGGACCACCCGTGTTCGGCGCTGAAGAATATGATCGATATCTTCTTCACAGAATTCCTCAGCTGCATTATCGTCATCCATCAGTGCACCATATGCACCCTTTTTCAACAGATCTTCAATTTCTTTCTTGCTCAACTGATTTTGCTATAAATTCAAAGAAAAACATCGACCAGAAATATAATGGCTG
Source organism: Metaphire vulgaris (assembly GCA_018105865.1). NCBI lineage: Eukaryota > Metazoa > Annelida > Clitellata > Crassiclitellata > Megascolecidae > Metaphire > Metaphire vulgaris. The sequence goes on from CM030834.1 coordinate 11,466,595, forward strand.
CTTCCCGAGTTTTACTAAGCTGTGGCAATATTGTCAAATTCATCAAAAACCACATTTGACAACCGTCTAAAACCAATAACTGACAATAACATGAGCTGACAGTATTGCACAAACATTGAATATGAAAAACATATGCATTTGAGGTAGAAGACACAGATGCAGCTATTTTGCAGTCACATCTATATATTGTGAATCCATATCGGCGACATCTAATTATTAAAGGACACTAACCACGCTGACTTCTTTATTTCCCATAGACTGCAGCACAGCTTTGTCCAATCCCAACTTTAAGGAAGCACGATCAAACATTTCTCTTTCGTAAGTATTGCGTGTGATCAGTCGATACACTTTAACTGCTTTCATCTGACCAATTCGATGACAACGTGCTTGAGCCTCAACACCAAAACACCAAATTTAATAAATGTCAAAAGCACATCTCAAGCCATTTTATAAGTAAAAACTGTAAGGTTGTTCGTCAACGTTGCAATGCCACGAAGCTGGAATCACAATGCCAGAAGCAGTCACAAGAAATAAGAGTGAGTAAACCTATACATCAGCTCCACCACTAGTCACCAGAACCATAAATGTCAGTCTGTACTATAGGAAGCATAAATAAAGAAATAGGAATCTAGTTTACATACAGAACCAAAAAGCCAATGAATCAGCATACTGCCGTATGCAATAAATAACTATTCAAAAGTATAAGGCATACGATAGGATAGGATCGATAGGTGGCGCCACGTGTGGCTGCCAAGAAACTCCGATTGTGCAATTTTATGTTATTTTTTCGGTTTTTATTTCTTGTTATGTTTCTCGTGATGCACCAATATTCGTATAGTTCGATAGTTAATCCGAAATTAGTGCCAGTTTGATCGAAATTCGAGTGCTTACGGCGAAATTTACCAGAATCGGAGCGATCGCTACGTCAACACCGTTATAATTTCGAATTTCACCGTTGTTCAATATGGCCGCCGTCTGATTATATTCTCCGCAACGTTTTCTCGACGAGACTACTGTGTAGAGATTATGCGAACGGTACGTTATTCGTCGACAGAGCTGCTGGCTTGTTCTCTCGGTGATCGTCCTGCACCTTGCGTTCTTGATTTACTGTCCGAATTCGGGATTCTTAGACTCTGTGAGAGTGAGACCCAGTGTCGAGTTCGTCACTACCGTGGAAAGAGATCAGGCTGGAGACATTTCCGACCGAAGTTGGTGCCGACCGAGAATGGTGCGTCCATCTTCACTGACTTCAACAGTGATAGACTTCCTTCGTCGACAACCCGGTGTCTGCCATCTGCTCTGCCTGTTCGTACTCTTCGACACACTGCTGCTCCACTAAGGTCTCCTGTAGATGAGAACTCTACTCCGACTAGTTCATTGCGTCTTGGTCTCGTGTACCCTCAACTCCAGCGCCACATTGCTCATCCTGGACGGATGCTCAGAGGAGGGCTACTGAATATTCGTTCCGTGAATAACAAAACCGATAACGTTCCTGACCTCTTTGACGAATATAATCTCAACTTCCTGTCTCTCATAGAGACCTGGCATGAGCATGCCGACAGTGTTGCTATCAAGCGACTTCGCGGCTTGGGCTATAATGTCGTGGAGGTGGCCCGTGCCATACCGTATGGGACTGATTTAGACAATGCACATTTCATCAACCATGGTGGTATTGCGCTCGTCTCAAAACCGGGAATAAATATCGCCAAGATTCATACCAAGTTAGACCTGACCACATTCGAACACTTAGATTAGATTAGATTAGATAAATATACTTCTAGGCCCTTTGTGGCACCAAAGCGCCGCTGCAGTCAATTAAAACTCTCAAACATATATGTCTTTAGCTGAGATAGAAAGACAGCACGGGATGGAGACGCATCACGAAGGTCTGGAGGAAGAGAGTTCCACACGTTTGGTCCTGCGATCCTAAACGACCTGTCTCCCATTTTAGTGGATGTCCTGTGGGAGACAAGCTTCCTTGTGTCATCAGACCGCAGGCGTGTGCTCCGATTTGTCGAGCGAAGAAGTTGACAATCCTGGATTAGATAATCGGGAGATTCCCCTCGCAAGCACTTGTCGACAAGAGAGATCAGTTTGTAGTGTATCCTCTTTCTGACCGGAAGCCAGTGCAGTTCTCGCAAGATTGGTGTAATGTGTTCATTTCGTCTGGTGCCTGTGATCAGTCTCGCCGCCGAGTTCTGCACCGCCTGGAGACGTTTGATTTGGGCTTCAGTGATTTGGAACAGGAGACTATTACAATAGTCCAGTCTCGTACTAATCCAGGCATGGACCAGTACTTCAGCGGTATCACTTGACATTGATGAGGCAATCACTCTTAAGTTTCGTAATTCAAAGAAACATGTCGAGACTAGGTGAGAGACATGATGTGTCATGGTTAAGTTTTCATTCAACAGGATTCCAAGATTTCGAACCAGCTTCGATCTAAAAATTTGCACGAGCCCAGATTTATGCTGGTGAATTTTAATTTCTCAAGATGAGTTTTACTACCAAAGCAGATCAATTCAGATTTCTGAGGTTTAACTTGAGTAAGTTAATGCGAAGCCATTTGTCAATGTCCGATGTACAGGCCGTAATTGTATCAGTAGTTACTTCCATTTCATCCGTGCGATGTGAGTGATACAACTGAATGTCATCAGCATAGAAGTGAGAGTTCAGGTAATGAGGTCGAATAACATCTTCCAGTTCGCTGACGAACAGCACAAACAATAACGGGCCTAGGATCGAGCCCTGTGGGGCGCCATATAGCATGTCTCTGGAGTTTGATGAGATAGAGTCATAGATGACTTTCGATGTCCGATCGGTTAAGTATGATGTTATCCACTCAAGTGCGATTCCACTAATACCAAATCTCAATTCCAGTCTTGAGATAAGAATCTGATGGTCGATGCAATCAAAAGCGCGGACAGATCAAGTAGCAACATCGTTGTCACTTTTCCACTGTCCACTGCATCATAGATGTCCGATAAGATATGAAGAAGCGCGTTTTCGGTCGAGTGAAATTTGCGATAGGCTGATTGCATCTTCGGGAGTAGCCCATGTGATATTAAATGCGAATGAATCCTGTTTGCAACAATTTTCTCAATGGTCTTTGAGATGAAGGATAAATTTGATATAGGTCTATAATTTGAGAGTTCATAAGGATCCAGGCTTTGTTTCTTCAAGCGAGGAAAAATAATCAAGTTTTCTCGGACGGCGGGAGGTGCGCTTTCTCTAGCGAGATGTTTATCATGTTCGTGATAAAGTTTAAAAACGGATCGAGGAGCTCCTTCAGTAGGAAAGTCGGGATGGGGTCAAGCAGGTTCGATTTAGTCGGAGAGTCCATTATTAACTTACGAATCTCCGTTTGGTTTGCGGTGTGAACACTGATAGATCTACTGCCGAAAACGTCTTGGTTATGACTGGAGGAGACAAGGTTTCAAGATCTTTTCTAATCTTGAGGACTTTGGTATGGAAGAAATCTGCAAAAGATTCCGCATTTAGACTTTCGGTCGATTTTACAAAAGTTTCTTTTTTCTTTCCAAGAAGTTGAGAGAGGGATTTCCATACTTTTGAGTTTGAGCGACCTTCACTTAAAATTCTTTTTTCCAATAATCATCCTTCCTCCGTAGAAGGTCAAATTTATTTCTCAAATTTTTGACCCATTCATTTAAATCAGCTTTGGTGCGAGTTCTCTTGTATTTACGCTCCAAGCGACGACATGTTCTGCGAGCAGTTTGACATTCATCGTCGAACCATGCCAGGATTGGTCTGCGATTTGTTCGGATGATATGTGCAGGAGCAAACTGATCCGCTATGTTCCGTAGCGTTTAGTTATATAGGGTAAACATCTCTTCGACTCCACAATTTTCCGGGATGTTTGCTAAAGGGCTTTGTTTGATGGCTTCAATTAGCAGTGACCGATCGACCTTACGCCAGCTGCGCACTTCCTTATAGGATGTCGGTGCGATTGTCCGAGGAAAATCATGTACCGAGGTAATACAAGAATGATCAGATATAATCGATGGAGGATCTACCTCGATAGTTACTTGCTCCTCGGAGTTTGCAAAAGTGATAACAAGGTCAAGGGTGGAGTGGGCGATGTCGTCTACTCGCAGTCTACGTGTTGCTTCAGCGCATACGTATTTAGCAGTTCGTTAAAGCGGATCGTGTCAGTATCCGTCAGATCTTGTGCGTGAATGTTAAAATCCCCCAATGATGATGGGGCAGGATTGAAGGATCAGGATCTGAAGGGTTTCGGAGAGTTCTTCTAAGAACTTGGTAGTAAAACACTCCGAACCAGGCCGGTAAACTGCTAGTACAGCGAAAGTATTTGCTCCGTGAAATACCGATTGCAAACAAATTCAAAAGATGTAGCTTCCGGTAGATCTAATTTAGTACATTTGTAGTGAGATCTATGGAAAATCGCAACACCACCTCCTGCGCGGTGCCGCGACAAGAGTCTGATACAGAGTAACCAGTTCCACTGGCTTGCTTTAAACTAATATCTTCCGATCCATTATGCCACGTTTTTTTGGTGGCTACGAAAAGATCATAACCACGGTCAGATAACAGATCCTGAATAATGATCGATTTGTTTTTATGCAGAGCGCGCGTTTAGCCATCCAACTGAAGTTCCCGTGAACAACTAAGCTTTGTTTCCGTTTTTTGGACGATGTGATCGAGGTAGGATTTAATCCGAGATCGTTCGGCGTTAAACGATGCCGCCCTGGCGTGTACAGGTTTCCATAGAAAGAACCGAAACAACTGCTTTCTGACTGTACGCGCAGGAGGTCGACTGTGATTCATCGACATTAGACGCTCCTTAGTGTAGTACGACGTTGAATGGAAATCAATAGGAGCCATCAATATTGCCAAGAAGTAACGATAGTTTCGACGCAACTTCACGCTAGATTCGACAAGAATAACGACCTAAACTGATGTAGTATAGATCCAGAAAGTATGCGTGATGTAAAGTCTCCGAAAATCTCAAAAAGTGTCGGCTAACTCAAGAGAAAACGACATAAATCGACAAACACACTGCAGCTACCAACCACACGCCGTACGCGCAGCAACACATCACTTGTGCTGTAGAATTGGAGGTGGCTTTACTTCGTTCCTTCTGGTCGCTATATACCGGCCAGGTTCGCAGAGCGTTACTGAACTATTCTTTAAAGAATTTGCCACACTCCTTGAGGCGCTGGCCAAGTATAAATGCCAGTTACTAGTGGTAGGTGATGCGAACATTCACCTCGAGCGGCCCACAGATTCTGACAGTATGAAATTTGGTCAGCTCATAGACGCTTTCTCGCTACGTCAGCTCGTTGAGGAACCGATCCATGACCAAGGAGGTTTACTAGATGTCGTTCTAACTTCCACTGAGCAAGGCTTTGACGATGTTACCATGTCAGAGTCTGGTCTGTCTGACCACAAGGTGGTTCATTGGACGATCCCGACTGCTAGTCCACCTCCGACCTATACGAAAATACTCCGCAGGAAATGGAATGGCTTTAGTTCTGATGAGTTTGTTACCAGGCTCAAAGCAACACAGCTCTGTCAACCCGTCGTTCCAGGTAGAACCGCTTCGGATCTTGCTGACTGCTACTTTGCCGATATTACGAAGATTCTCGATGATTTGGCGCCAGTGACCGAGATGTCGGTGCGCATTCGTCCTCATCGGCCATTCTATGACGCCGACTGCAGGCTGTCTAGACGAGATGCGCGACGCCTCGGCGGTCATACCGAAGGCAAGGGGAACGGATGGTGAGGCAGCTGCACACAGGTGCCTGGCGTTCAGCTCTTAAAGCCAGTAGACGCCTCGTGAGGCAGAAGGGTCGACACTACTGGAACAGCGCCCTTGACGCTGCTAAAGGTGACACAGGGCAGACTTGGAAACACCTGGACATGCTGCTGGGTAACCGTGGCAAGAGGCCTTGTCAGCCGTCGAGTTTCTCTGCTGAAGATTACCACCAGTTCATGGATGGTAAGGTTAATGCAATCAGACAGAGAACAGCAAACGCTGGCCCGGCCAAGTTTCTGGATTACTCTGGATCCGTTCTCACTTCGTTCTCTGCTCCTTCGATTGCAGAGGTCACGTCCATCGTGATGGCGTCACCTTGTAAACAATGCCAAGCCGACCCCCTCCCGATGTGGCTCCTCAAAGAGTCCATTGAGACGCTTGCTCCATTTCTCACGACTCTACTGTCGACCTCTTTAAGCAGCGGAGAATTTCCATCGTCATGGAAGTGAGCGGTAGTCTACCCGCACCTCAAGCGGTCAGGCTTGGACCAAGCGGAATTATCCAACTTCCGTCCCGTTTCCAATCTTCCTTTCTTGTCTAAGCTGCTTGAGAGAGTTGTTAATAATCAATTCGTGGCCTATTTGACGATGAATGGACTAATGCCTAAAGGCCAGTCTGCCTATCGGAAGGGCCATTCCACCGAAACTGCGGTCCTGCCCATTTACAATGACATTATTGAAGCAGTCACCAATGGACAGCTGGCCCTCCTCTGCCTCCTGGATCTCTCGGCTGCTTTCGACACGGTGGACCATGACATCCTCGTTCGCCGACTTGAATCCACTTTTGGTCTAAAATAGCTGGCTCTGTCTTGGATTCGGAACTACTTGGCCGACAGATTTCAGTCTGTTAGCTGGAATGGACATACGTCGGCTCCATGCCGTGTTCTTAGTGGAGTGCCACAAGGATCTGTACTCGGTCCACTATTGTTTATACTCTACGTGGCTGACATTGGTCATATCATTGAAACGTGTGGGCTTGCCCATCATGCCTACGCTGACGACGTTCAGGTTTACGCCTCCTGCCCTCCATCTGAGGTTGAATGTTTGCGTTCCCGTATTACGGATTGCATCTACAATGACATTATTGAAGCAGTCACCAATGGACAGCTGGCCCTCCTCTGCCTCCTGGATCTCTCGGCTGCTTTCGACACGGTGGACCATGACATCCTCATTCGCCGACTTGAATCCACTTTTGGTCTAAAATAGCTGGCTCTGTCTTGGATTCGGAACTACTTGGCCGACAGATTTCAGTCTGTTAGCTGGAATGGACATACGTCGGCTCCATGCCGTGTTCTTAGTGGAGTGCCACAAGGATCTGTACTAGGTCCACTATTGTTTATACTATACGTGGCTGACATTGGTCGTATCATTGAAACGTGTGGGCTTGCCCATCATGCCTACGCTGATGACGTTCAGGTTTACGCCTCCTGCCCTCCATCTGAGGTTGAATGTTTGCGTTCCCGTATTACGGATTGCATCTCCTTAGTCCAGAGGTGGACTGATGAAAATCGACTATCGCTGAACCCGGGGAAGACCGAACTCCTCTGGTTAAGCACTCCTCGGAGGAAGCATCTCATATGCCGGAATACGCTTCCGATTGGTGATGTTGATGTCACTCCGAGCACAGAACTGCGTCTCCTTGGAGTTCTTTTTGACGAGACACTCTCGTTTGTCGGACATTTGGACAACGTCATTCGTACCTGTTTCTTTCAGCTGCGAAGGATCAGGAGATCCGTCGATACCTGCCGGTGCCTGTCGCCGTCAATCTCGTCCGTGCCCTCGTCTTAGCTCGAGTAGATTATTGTAATAGCGTTCTGCTCGGACTTCCTGTCAACCAACTAAATCGTCTTCAGTCGGTGCTAAACGTCTCAGCTCATCTGATTTTTGGCTCGAGTTGGAACGAGCACGTGACACCGTTTCTACGTGATAATCTTCACTGGCTCAGGATTCCAGAGCGCATAGCCTTCAAGCGTTGCTGGCTAACATTTCGGGCGCTGTATGACCCCTTTGCCCCAGCTACTTATCGGGCCTGGTCATCAAGTCTTACGGCGGTCGATCGGCGATCGCGGCTTCGCTCAAGCAACTGTCGTCAATTGGTGGTTCCTCCTCCGTCCAAGACGGCTGTCTTCGGTGACAGATCCTTCCGGAGGGGCAATCCGAGTCTGTGGAACTCTCTGCCGAAGAACATGACAATTGTGACCTCCCCTGATTTATTAAGTGCCTTAAGACGCATATGTTTAATATATCTTATAATGTTCATTGTTAAGCGCTTTTGACTTTAGTCTTCACTATGCTTACTGCGCTCTATAAATTGTCTTAATAATAATAATAATAATAATAATAATACGATATCTCACTTTTATATAAGTAGTGTATATACCAATTATTTAATATAATCAAAATAGGAAGAAAACATGCTGTCAGCTAATAACTTTGTGTTTTCCATACGCTCCTAGGGTAATAGCTGATCAAGACTTACATAAAACAGTAACCTTCAAGAAGTTTGAAGTCAGTTAACCCCTTAACTGGGTGCTCCGAGTAACGCTCGTCCATTTTACATTGAGTTACAAATAGTTGCCCAGTTAAGGGGTTAAAAGATTTATCATCATCAATAACCGTGGGCTCAGCGCCCGTTGGTGTCTGATGAAATCATACTTCCAAATAGAAGCTGCATAAATTTTAACATATCTAAAAGTGCTCTAAACAATGTCTGCCTGAAATTTTAATTCAAAGCTTTTAACAAATGCAAATGAAATCTACTGAGCCATTCCTGGCTCTAGGAAAAGCAACTGCACAACATAGAAGGTAAATTTAACATAAGAAATGCCGGAACACAAGCACAAAATAACTTAGAATCTAATATTGTGAAAAGTAAATAAAATCACCTGTAAATCATTCTGAGGATTCCAATCGGAATCATATATTATGACCGTATCAGCAGCCGTCAAGTTAATGCCCAGACCACCAGCACGGGTACACAATAGAAATACAAATCTATCAGAGTCTGGTTTTGAAAATCGATCGATAGCTTCTTGACGAAGGTTTCCTCGAATTCTTCCATCAATTCGCTCATATGCATAACTAAACAGAGAAAATCATTCATGGCAATAAAGTCTATGTTGGTTGCAATGGCCAAAATACTTACTTGTTATAAAGTCTAACCTTTTTATGCCATTATTCTTTTTCTTACACTCCTCTAATCATCCAAAGCAACAATCATAATTTTACAAAAATTCTTTAAAACCCTCTCTCTCTCTCTCTCTCTCTCTCTCTCTCTCTCTCTCTCTCTCTCTCTCTCTCTCTCTCTCTCTCTATATATATATATATATATATATATATATATTAGCATGAATTAGTAGCATCAGCATCAACAGGAATTTCCAAAGCATACAAATTTTTCAAATATACATTTCACACAAACTGATCAGAACATAAATAATTAAAATCTGCTGTATATATGCGTGATACAGTTAATAAACAATACTAGAGTCTTATCAGAATATAAGGAATATTAAACATCTTTACAAGCCACGCTGCAATTACAATTTATTTTCTTGAACACTCACTGTTGATGTAGTAGATAATCCTCAATTATATCAAGAACTCTGATCATCTGAGAGAAAATAAGCACTTTGTGCCCATCAGCTTTCAGCTTTGGCAGAAGTTTATCAACAAGGACAAGCTTTCCAGATGCCTGAATCATCGTAAGAAACAACTTTTCTGTCTCCCCACGAGTGACATTCAGCTCTTCCAAGATTTGATCTTCTGCACCTAAAGATGAAGAAAGCAGCCAAGAGATTTCAGAATATTGCGGAAGGAACCACTTCACCGAGATACTAGGATAGAAGATTTTTTAGGCAGAGTAGCATAGAGGTCAAGTCATTACCAAATTCAGTAACATAAAACAGTAATTATCCTACATACCATTAATCAGATAAGGATGATTACAACATTTTCTCAGTTCCATCATGGTGTTCATAAGATTCGGGATGTTTACTGAAGTTCCTCCTTTGGCTAGAAATGAGAAGTTCCTCTCAAGAATGGCTCGGTAATATTTCTTTTGGATGTTTGTCAATTCAACTTCGACAATTGTCTCCTCCTTCGGTGCCAAAGACTTTTCAACATCTTCCTTTAGACGCCTCAGCATCATTGGCTTCAACAACTATAAATAAAATCATTAATTCTTACCATTTTATAATTCACTTTAACTCCCTTTATCGGCTGTCCCGGATATATATGCATAACGTCATCATCCTTGTAACGGCTGTCCCAAATATATATGCGCTCAACCTTCCAGGCTGCAAACACAGCAGCCGTCCTGAATATCCTCGCACTAAAGCTAAATATATCTTTGGTGTCGTTGTCTTCGGTAAAAGAGTAATCAAAATACTGATTAGTTTGGTTGATTATTCATCTAAAATCTAATTAGTTTCGCCCACCCCCAGGACAAGAAGAAGTCTGCCATGACTGGCAGTTTGCCTTTGTGCCGATGGCTCTGCCTACAACCAATTATAGTGGGATTTCCAGCGGTGAGTGGCATTGAATTGTCCGATTTTGAAAGCAAAAACCGATTGAAAGTTGAATTCAAGTGACTTTGAGAGTTTTTGAAAGCAAAATAACAAAATTTGTTGAGTTTGTACCAGAGTTTTCGTGTTCTGGCGATTGGACACTTGGACAACCTCAGTGAGTCAGTTTATTTGAGTCTCTGGGTCAAAATTCAGTGATTTAGGACGGAAAATCGTAAAGGAATACTAGATGTTACAGATATACCAAATTTTAAATGTTTCCTTAGCTTCTACATTTCAAAATCTGAAGTATTTAAAATATTTTAAAGCAATGCATTGCCATATTTAAATAAATGGACTTATTACTTGCTGGTAAAGGAGCTAATCAGAGAAAGCTAGTTTAAAATGGATGACAGATCCATCTAGTCATTGTTCAATTCTACAGCACAACTATGTCAATTATGATAAAAATATTACAAAGCAATAATGAAGCCATCAATCCAGGGAATTTACAAAGAAAAAATTAAAAAGAACATTGTTTATTTAGTTTTCTCATACAACATGCTCAATTCAAATTAAACAACTCCAATTTCATTAATTCAGCTACCTATACCAAATAAATGTTTCAATTAACATGTACTTACAGCCTTGAGCTTGTCAACTTGGCTTTCAGTCTCCAGCTTTCCAAATTCAGCCATGAATGCCTCGGAAGAACTGAACTGACGCGGCTCAAGGAAGCTAAGTAAACTGAAAAGCTCATCTACGTTGTTCTGCAGCGGTGTGCCCGTCAATAATAACCGGTGTTCCTAACAAGTCAACAAGTCAACTTCAATCATTTTGTTCCGTCAGGTGAAAGATAAATAAGCAAATCATGACCTTAAAAGAGTCACCATGGTTAAAAGCATTACCGTTAATAAAGAAAGTTCCACCATATTCCGAGATCATTCACGGAATGCAATGCATATTGAAGAATTAAAGCAATTATTATCAATTAATACAACTTCCTTGACAGAAACTCGTACCAGTTCAAAGCAGGTCAGCCCTTGCAGGAGTTTGCAGTTGCGATTTTTCAGCCTGTGTGCCTCATCTATAACTGCCACCCTCCAATCGATCTGACTCAGTTCGTCAAAGTCAGATATAATCACTTCATAGGTCGTAATCAGGGCATGAAACTTGTATACATCTGTGCGATTTTCACCCTAAAAAGAACAAGCTAATATGTAAATCATTCCATACTAAAACATTTGCAAATTCTTCAAATAATGTGTAAAAATTAAATTCACTAAATCATATATAGCTTCACATCAAAAAGTGAACTGAAGAACACGTGGAACTCAGAACATCAGCATCGCTGCCCCACCATTGTATCTAAAATACTCCTCCTATTTACAAAAAACAAGTTTCCTAAATTCAAGAACTTTGTCATATGTTCAAAGTGTTAGTCACTTAATTATCTTTGTGCTCACATTCTGACATTCTTTTGCAACTATCATTGTTTTTAGTCTTCTCTGTAGCTAATCCATCTGTTGTTTTCAGTTTTATCTTGCTTCCATACAAGCATATATGTATATGTATAAACTGTGCATATATAAAAATATATATTGTACATATAAAAAACACCACATATACGAGTTTGATACATGCACACACAATTATACTAATCATTAGCTTCTACTTACTTTATCATCCAGATAATACATTTCATATTTTCGTAACATATTTCTACTGGCCATGGATCCATGATAAACGATAACATTAATGTCAGTCCAGGCTTCAAACTCTCGTTGCCAATTACCAACAGTTGACAAAGGAACAACAATAAGAAAGGGACCTCGAATTCCATATTCAAAAACTTGATGCAAGAATGTTATGCTTTGTATGGTTTTACCAAGACCCATCTCATCAGCCAAGATACAATTTTGTCTGAAAAACATAAAGACGCAAACAACTTCAATCAACCCACAACACAGAAAATAGTTCACATTTCTTATTAAAATAATCACTTCAAAAATACCTAAAATATGAGACAAAATAAGAAAAAAAGTCATATTTTATATTTCATTCTAAATAATTAACTTTATTTATTAGAATCTTTTACTATCAAAATTATTTTGACAAATAAACCTAATATTCTGACCATCACTCACTGACCATCACTCAACACAGAATTAAGTAGTTTCTAAGAAGCCGACAGTAGCTACCTGTTGTAATAGCTGAACGAGAGCCAATTAAGTCCTTCCAGCTGATATTCTCGCAGAGTGTTGCTATTCTTATACTCAAGAAATTCTGTCAAGGCCTTCCAATCCTTCGGAGAGGGCCTCTGCTTATACTAACAAAGCACAGAATTAGATATAAAAGTTTATCAGAGAGAAGTACGTCAACATAGGTGATTAGTGTTCTAGCAAAGAACAGATAAATTACTCAAATCTTTTCCAAATAAATAAACAAACTTTCTGTTGCTACAGGAATGCTTCATTATACCATATTACAGATAAAAGCCATTAGATAGTAATGTCAGCATCTGCTAAAATTATAAAATAAAAACCTGATAAGATTCATAATGCTGAAATCATAATATCAATCTTGATGTAAATAAAATAAAATGGCAAAAATTCAGCATATGCAAGTGCCTTTTCATAAAGAAAACCAACGCAAGTCAGACGCAATGCACACAAACCCGACTTTGTTCTTCACTCGGTGGATCCCGTATTTTCAGAAAATTATTTATCTTATTCTGTTCAACATCCTGCTCCAATTCCCATGTTGCATCTTCATAAGCGAGTGACCGCCATGTCACTAGATAATGCGTGACAGTTTCATTTGAGACGGGGTCAACGGTAACAGCAACATCCAAAATTCTATCAACTTCAATGTAATCTGGATTGAAGAGATCTTCTTCATCGACCTGTACGTTACAGAATACCACGAATCAAAAATTAAAAACAAAGGAAATGTAAACTTTACACATAACAAAACTGCAATGAATTGATGCAGCTCTTAGATGTAAAGCAAGTCTTATTCAGATATAAAACTTCTGTTTAAAGATGCACGAGAATTTTGCACAATTTTTGCACAGTTGTTATATTTAGTATGTATTTTCATATATGGCTCATCTAAACATTGCACGGCTGTTCATAGCACTGAAATTTATAGGGTTTTCTTATGTGGACATGCCAAAAGTGTCACAATCTTGGCTTTTACGGAATTTGCAATTGAAAGTTAAACAGATATTTCAGTCTCAATGGTCAAAAGGATTAATCCCATCATTAAAGCAAACACTATAAATATTTCAATGATACAAAAAATGTCTTACATCATTGAAATATGGACTGTGTGCTTTTTTCAACTTGAATCTCTTGATCTTCATCGGTATACGCTTGTCACCAGCCAGCAGCTCCTCTGCAGTTCGCCACTCACAGTGTAGATATGAACTAGACAGTAATTAAATGGACATCAATAAGGACATTATACTACCATTCACCTTTCAAGTCAACATCTTACATTTATCATTTCATCTTCATTTCATTTGATATCATCCTTTGAAAACAACGACATAATGCATAAAAAAACACAACAGAAAGCAAATGCTTAAAAAAGGCTTGCAAAACATGCTTTGAAGACCCACATTTTTAGTAAAACAATTTGCAACAAATGGGAATGAAAGAGCAGCATACTCAAAGACCAATACATAAATTCTTTAGGACTTCACAGTACTTAACCATAAACTGAATGTAATATCATAAAGAAGAACGCCATTACATGGCTTAGGATAATCGTAAGAAATATTAAAAACTCAAACTTTAAGCTTACAAAGATTTTGCAAAAAAATAAGACTGTTAAACGTACTAGTTCTTGTACTTCACATAGAATTCCTCCACTTCAATCTCCTTGACAGTTTCAATCGAATTACTTCTACGATCCAGAAATTTCCTCTCATCATGTCGCTCAACATCTACATCCACATCCATGTCAGCAGCTTCAATTTTCTAAGAATAAAATGATAACCACAATCCAAATATATTCAAAAATTCCTAATTTAACATAGCACAAATAAAAAACTGACTTAGAGAAACAAGAAACACTATAACAAATGAAGACCAGATCATATACTGCTAACTAATTAGTAATTAATGAAAAGGTCCAGGACAAATCTATAACCATCCCTGTCCAATAAACAATGCACATTCCGACCTGTGATCAACATGGAGAATGCTGTTGCTAAATTTTATTGCTTTAGAATGAGAGTGCAGTTAATAAAAATATGTTCACTCTAGACTACTTAAAGAGTAAAGGTCAAGGTTTCTCAACTTTCTGGATCAACAACCTGACTTTTCAATTCAATATGAAATCTCCCACCAAATTCAGAAAAGGATATCATATCAAAAATGCAGCATATCAGCATACAGCAAAAGCCATTGGCCAATGACACCAACAAAAATCATATGTACATTAATACTAAGTTTGAAGAGGTTAACCTGATTAGCAGCATGAGTCGGGTGTGGTGCGACTTTTCTTCTACCGATACGCATTCCTAGAATTTTCTCAACAATCTGAGCATCTTCTTCAGCAGGATACTCCTATAAATGTCAGCAAATCCTTTACCATCAAACACAGTCAAAGTATCACTATTACAGGTTTAATAACACTAACTTAAGTATCAACATCTATATGTATATAAGTCTGCCAGTACTGGGTATTCACTTCAGTAACATTCATTAATCTCCTAAAACATCACTTTTACCATTATTTGAGACCAATACTTTCTCATGATGAAAAAACGACACTAATACTGCAAGTATATTTTTCAGAAAAGAATTTGAATGGAAAGTAACAATTTGTGAAATCCGTACTTCATAAACATCAGCAGATAGTGAGGGAGTAGCAAGTCGATCACACTCATCAACAGTAATGGCCTGGTCTGGTTTCTCATCATCATTACTGTTATCATCAGATAAGTTAAGATCAAGATCGTCCACGTATTTCTTGCGCTTCACAACTCTAGATGATCTTCTCATCTAATAACACCGAATAACATATCAACTGTAACTTAAAGCCCTATGTTTAGCACCATGAAAATTTCAACCATGAGTAAAAACTTTGAATGCAGAAGCAACTGGATCAGAAGTTTTTTCAAAGATACTGACAAAAATATCACAGAGTTGATCTTTATGAGGACATACATCAGTGAAAAAGACAATGTTTTGCTGAGACATGCGCATGAAACAAAAACAACTTTATGCATTGTCTTGCTTGGATATAACAGTAGAAGAATATTTATAAAGTCAAAAGCAGCCTTTAATATATATAAATCTTTATTTGCAAATACAGACAACATAAGACAAACATAAACATAATTCTTAACTAACACTTACACATTCTGCTAATATACAGTTGACAAAACAAAGTGGCTTCCCAGAGAACCGAAGTGTAAAAGAGTGTTGATGATTCTTAACAATATCATGTATTGAACTCAATCCAAGCATTTCACGAATACAGTCAATAATTGTTACTTTATCATGAACATCAAAGATTTTACATACAGCCTGCTGTACTAGATGATCCAAATTATTTAAAGTGCTCTTGTTTTCGGACAAGTGGCTTCAGTAGCATATAATATAATAGGTAAACAATACGATTGGAGTAAGCCAACACATATCAACTCAGAAGAAGAGGATTTGCTCTTGCTGTACAAGTTATTAAAGTTTTTATAGAATTTCATTTTGGTCTCCGTTATTGATGTCCTGAAATGTCGACCAGCTCCAGTTATAACCCCAAGTTAACTCAAATCATCAACATAAGCCACTCAACTCATCAACATAAGCCAGGACAGATCCATTGAACAATGAAAGCTAAAATTATTTCTAAAATCTATTACAAAAGAAATGAAATCATATATTAAAAGGTCACAGAATTTCTCAATCAAAATATATTAATATGGAAACAACATTTTGATGAGCTACTAAATTGAGAAGACCCTAACAATACCTCAGAAACATCTAATTAAATCAATCAATCATCAGAGGATAGATGTAAATTAGAGGATGAGTTATGGGAAGAAGATATCACAATGGAAGAGACAAAAAGGGCAGCAAAACAGACGAGAAAAAAGCAAAGCCTCAGGATTCTGCAATATTACATCAGAAATGCTCCAAAACACTGGTGTGTGTACAATCAGATGGCTACATCGGGTTATAACAGGTCAGGTCAGGTCTTCGTCCTCCAGCTGTGTCCAGCTATTGACTTCTCCATGACATCTCTCCAAAGTTCTCTGTCCTTTGCTATTTCTTCCAAAGTCATTCGATGTCTTCCATCAGTTTTTCCATTGAGCTTCACCTCGACGAAGCCGACATCCAACCGTCGACGGAGGTGCGTCTGCTCGGAGTACTTTTAGATGAGACGCTGTCGTTCGTGGGCCATGTCGAGAACGTGACACGAGCGTGTTTCCGGCAACTCCGAACGATCAGAGAGGTACGTCGATTCATCTCGACGGCGGCCGCCATACAACTGGCTCGCGCCTTCGTCGTAACACGAATCGACTACTGCAACGGGACACTGCTGGGCCTTCCTGATCGTCAGCTCGCTCGGCTCCAATCAATTCTCAATGCCTCCGCTCGGGTGATCTTCAGGGTGCGGTGGCATGATCACGTGACCTCACTACTCCGGGACAAGTTGCACTGGCTACGTGTCCCGGAGCGAATCGTGTTCAAGCGCTGCTGGTTAACGTTTCGGGCTCTACACGACCCATTCTGCCCGGAATATCTTGCAACGCTTGTTCGAAGACCGGCATGGACAGATCAACGGCTCCACCTTCGTTCCAGAACTCGAATTCAACTTTACGTTCCACCTCCGTCGAAGACCGTCAAGTTTGGAGAACGCTCTTTTTCGCGCGGAAATCCTCTCCTGTGGAATTCACTGCCGGACTGCGTGTCGTCTGTGACTTCCTTCGGAGAGTTTGCGAACAAGTTAAAAACGCACTTATTCAACATCTCGTTTCCACGTTTATTGTAAAGCACCCTTGACTTTGGCCCTCGCTATGTTACGGCGCTATATAAATTGTCATGAACAATAACAATAACAATAACAATTGAGGTTCATCCCTGCCATGTGCAGATCCTCTTCCAAACCGTCCACCCATCGTCTTTTAGGTCTTCCTTTAAATCTTCTCCCCTCTGGTTTGTAGTTGAAGATTCGTTTTGGGTTTCTTATTTCTTCCATTCTGAGTATGTGTCCAGTCCATTTCATTCTTCGTTTTCTGATAACTTCCACGATGCTCGGTTGCAGTGTTCTCTCTCTAACTTCTTCATTTGTTATATGTTCTTTGTATCCAATCCTTAGTATTCTTCTAAGCCATTTATTTTCTGTTGCTACTAGTTTTTTCTCAAATTCCTTTTTTATGGTCCAAGATTCACATCCATAAATTAGTATTGGTATTACACAAGTGTTGAGAATTCTTAATTTTGTTTTCATCCCAATGTCATGTCTTTTGAAAATATTGGTATGTAGCCTGTTGAAGGTTGATCCTGCCATTGCTATTCTTCGTTTAATCTCCAAGTCCGAGCCTCCTTTTGCTTCCAATTCACTTCCCAAGTAAACAAAATTCTTCACTATTTCAATTTCTTTTCCGTTGTGTGATACTATTGGCCATTCCCCAACTGTTTTTGTAATTGGCATAATTTTTGTTTTATTAGTGTTTATTTTTAGTCCAAATTTTCCACTCTCCGTTATTAAGGCCAGTGTTAACTCTACAATCCTTGAGAGGCATTCCGCTATTAGACATGTATCATCAGCATATTCTGCATCATCTATGTTTCCTGGCTTTAGAGATGTTCCCAACCCATTCGTGTTTTCAATCCGTCTCATGATGTAATCTAATATAATGTTGAAGAGTATTGGTGATAGAATACATCCTTGTCTAAATCCTGTTTTAATTTTGAACCACTCAGTTTCTTCTCCATCAATTCTGATACATGCTAAAACTGTGCTATATAAATTTTCAATTAGCCTTATTATTTTGGCATGAATGCCATATTTCCCCAAGAGTTTCCATGCCCCTTCTCTCCAGATTGAGTCATAAGCTTGGGCAAAATCAATGAAGCACATAACCAAATCTTCATTAAATTCTAGTTTTTTTTCAATGAGTTGTCGAAGGATGAAGATTTGGTCAGCGCATCCTCTTCCTTTCCTGAATCCACACTGGTTTTCCCTGAGAGTTTCATCCACTGTGTCATTTATTCTGTTTAACATGACTCTGGTGAAAACTTTCCCTGGTACACTTAAAAGACTGATTCCTCTGGCGTTGTTGCATTCCTTTCCTTTACCAATACTAATTTTTTTTTTGCCGAGTATCTGCCGGGATAAGCAGAGCCCATATGGGCAAGGTTTGGTGCACCTGACAGTCGGAGGAAATGCCGACGACAGAAAGCACCCCTAGCCCAGGGTATGGGTGAAGTCCTCAACGGCGATGATGGCATCCTCTAATTATAAAGAAGGCAGGCATCAAAGGCGGACGCAGGCAGAGCATGCAGGTATGCTTAGAGGGCGGGTGTGAACCAGATAGGACACACTACGGCCAACCTGATACACCAGGAAAGGAATGGTCACCGCCTGGCGAGTCAAAAGACTACAAATCAACATGACATTACAAACCAAAGATTACCATACTGGCCCGGACGTCGCCCAGGATAAAAAGGTCCGCGCTGATCGTCGATGCACTCTGGCGACAGTGTTAAGTGAGAGAAGAGGCAAAATCCAATACAGAATCCTAGATAAAGATAAAGTGGCAAGAAGCAATGTAATCTCAGCCAAAAAGAAAGAAAGGGTAGGGCATTGGAACGTACGAGCACTGTATAGCACTGGGAAATCATTTTGTCTGACGAAGGAACTAAGGAGACTGAACATTAAGATATGTGGCATAAGCGAGACTCATTGGGTAGGATGTGGCAGAATGACAATAAATGGATACACAATTTGGTACAGTGGAACAGAGACAGGAATTCATGAACATGGAGTGGCAATTGCCTTGGAGTCATGTTTCACGAAGTCAGTTACTGATGTGATTTTCCTTAATGACCGACTAATTAAAATTCGAATGAGATGCAAGAATGTTGACGTCACCATAATTGAGGCATATGCACCCACAGAAGGAGATTCAGATGAGGAGAAGGAAAAATTCTACAACAATTTGCAACATCTGATAGACAAAACACCAAGACATGACCTTATTTTGCTCCTAGGAGATTTTAATGCAAAAGTTGGGAGTAATTTTGGAGTATGGGGAAAAATTTTAGGAAAACATGGAATCCAAGGGAATGAAAATGACAATGGCAACAGATTACTTGAATTATGCAGCAGCAATAATCTGTGCATAACCAACACTCAATTTATACAAAAAATGTGTAGGAAACTCACATGGACCTCTCCAGATAGCAAAACTGAAAACCTGATAGATTATATCATCACTAGAGAAGAGTGGTTGACATCAGTGAGAAAGACAAGAGTATATAGATCTGCAGAAATTAATTCGGATCACCATCTTATTGTGTCGGAGATAAAAGTTAAATTAAGTGGGAAAAAAAAAGTGCCAAGGAAAAACGTTTTGACACAGAAAAAATTAAATGAAATGGATGTAAAAATAAATTTCAGATCAAAATCCAAAACAGATTTGAGGTGCTAACAAACCTGACAGATGACAAAGATCCAGAGACAGAATGGGAAAATTTCAAGACTGAAATTAACAAAGTGGCAGAGGAAGAACTTGGATACAGAAAGATTGAGAAAAGGAACTGGATATCAAAAGAAACAGAAGAACTACAGGCAGAAATAAGAAAATCTAAAGAAGCAGCCATGAATCCTGGTAAGGGTGGAACCGAAAAGACTACTGAATTAAATGAATTAAGAATACAGCTAAAGAAAAGATTAATCAGGGATAAGAATAAAATGTTGGAAGAAATGGCAAATGAGATGGAAGATGCTTACAAAAGAGGAGATAGCAAAAAACTCTTTGCAAATGTCAACAAACTAAGTGGAAGCACAATCACAAAGATAATAAGCATTGAACCAGTTAAGGATAGAAATGGAGAAATATTAACAGAGAAGGAAAGGATCATGGCCAGATGGAAACAACATTTTGATGAGATACTAAACCGCAAAGACCCTAACAACACAGAAGAAACATTTAATGAAATCGATCAATCAGAGGATAGATGTAAATTAGAGGATGAGTTAGAGGATGAAGACGATATCACAATGGAAGAGATAGAAAGGGCAGTGAAACAGATGAGAAAAAACAAAGCCCCAGGACTCTGCAATATCACAGCAGAAATGCTCCAAAACACTGGTGTATATACAATCAGATGGCTACATCGGGTCATAACAGCAGTATGGGAAACCGAGAAAACACCATTAGACTGGAGAAAAGCAATTATAATACCAATACACAAGAAAGGGTTATAACAGCAGTATGAAAAACCGAGAAAACACCATTAACTGAAGAAAAGCAATTATAATTATAATATAAGTATAATATAGAGGAAACAATTGCAGTACTTTCAAAAGAAAATTACTGATGCACTTATTTTAACCAACAATGAAAAATGAACTTTTCATTTGATTCTTTAATATGTAACTGTATTTTTAACATTAAAAAGATAATTCTTAAATCTGGAAATCGTACTATTTCAGTCAAAATCCATTTTTGTTTTTAGAGGTATTTTTATAAAATAGTAAATTTTTTGATAAATACACACTCAATGATCAATCAATATAATCATTTTATTAAATATGGTATTATAATTATGAAGTCAATGACCACATATTAACAGAAATCAAAGCTAGAACAAATCATCTCTGAAATCCAAAGAAAACCAGAATTACAGAATTCAACTTGAAGAATTCAGAAAAACTGACCAACAACTGTGGCTAAACTAAGGCAAATATCAAATGGTGGAAAGTAAAATAAAACATAAAATCTAAACCAAAAGTCACCTGTAAGCTGTCATCTCCATCAAATAACAATGCCGATGGAGTTCCGAGGTCAATATCAGAAGCATCAGAATCATCTTTAGTCTTTCTTTTCTTTTTATTTCTCAGAAATGTAGGAAGAGGCCTAGAAACAGTCAACTATTATATTATATAAAGCTAAAGTAGAAATGATAAAACAAGACAGGCACTTTATATGTATTATATAATTTATTACAATTTGATATGCAAATAAAAGTTATTCAAAGATGCCATAGGATAACATCCGGTTTTTAAAGCATACAGCTTAAATTTATGTGAAAACATTATATAAAAATCACCTTTTCTTTTTCTTTGGGGGTCTTTTTGAAGATTTAGACTTATCTTTAGACTTTTCATTTTCAGTTCCTACTTCAGATTCACCCTCATCTGCCGATCCACTAGAATCTCCCTTTTTACCCCCTTTATTCACAGACCTTGCACCTTTAGGCTTGGTCGCCCGTGACTTCTTTGGCGTCGAAGGATCATCTTCACCGGCTACGTCTGCCTTCCGCTTTCTTTTGCGTTTTCCATCAACGTCAACCGTCTCAAGGTCTTTACCTTCAGCATGTGCCTTTGCGATTGCTTCTGCAACTATTTTATTGGCCTTTTTCTGATTTTGTTGAGCTTTGGTCAGCTTCACGCTTTGTCCATCAATAAACACTGGTACCACGGAAGCACTACTGTCTCTTGCAACCACCTGAATGGTTCGTCCACCCTGGCCAACCGAAACAACCTTCGGACGAATTGCTGCCGTACCTTGTCCACTGGATAAGGACAAAGCCTTTGTCTGTACTAACTGCTGAGGACCACTTCCTGATACTGCAGTCAATGTACTTGTCGCATTATTGTTAGTGATAATATAGATGGTTGTTGCTTGTGACCCGCCTTGCTGTGAGCCAATCTACAAAAGACAGAAATATAGAAAAATATAATAACATCAACTCATCATTTTATAAGATAATCCAAAATAGCATCATATGAACTGATCTGTGAGAGGAAGTGGGTGACAAGGTGCCCATCAATATGCTACATTTCTTGATATAACTGTCCATGGAGAATTGGGTTTGTGCCTTAGTAAAAATGATTTTGCCTGAATAATGAACAGAATAGTTTTAACCAGTAACATCCTAGAACACATCAAAGCTGTCAAAACTGTCAAAACTGTCAATGGACAACATTGACTTGTCAATGACAAATGGAAGATGTTGGTCTTGAAAATCTGCTCAGATGGCATGAAGGAGTTCACAGACTTGACAAAATCCAGTGGTGAATCCTTGAGAAAGTGGCCCGCCAGAAGAATATCCTAAGTGGAGCCAGCTTAAAGAAAAGGCCAAAATTCAAGCAAAGTGAAGTAAGCATGCAATATCTTTCCAAGCTATACTGTATGTCCACAGAGACAGTTTCCAGGATGTGACTAACTGACAACATAGTGATCCATGTTTATGGCTGACTAAAATTTCAGTTTTTCAGCCCTTGTTGTGACAACAAACTATTTGTGAATCATCATGTGAATGATCACTAATTTATGCTACTTGTAATTAAAAATCAATTTTTAAATGTTTTTATAAGTTCATATCCTAGTCATAAAAAGGTTAATTTTGGACTACAGAAAATAAGAAATCAAATAAGTTACAATACACAAAAACCTAAAGTCTAATAATGTCCATATAAATTCACATAGAGCTATCTTAACTCAGTCAACTAACCATCTGTACAGAAGTGCCAGCCTTGACTCCACCGAATGAAGTTGACTGCAGCTGAGTTGGCTGGATGACCTGGAGAGACTTTGATGATGCAACTTGAACACTGCTCTTTGATGACTGCTGTTCCTTAAGTTTTCGCAGATAATCCTGTATATCAATTTTTGATCCTTGCACTACTTGCTGAACAATGTTTCCAGTGCTTGTAGCTGAAGATCCCAATACTGTCTGGTTCACAACAGTGGCATTTATACTTGGTCCCACCACTCTAGTACCAACAGAAGATGCGGCAACTGCTGCAGAGGCAGAATTTAATTGAAGAGGGACTCCTCCACGAATAGCAATATATCGTACATTTCCCGTACTGCTGTTAGGGCTGGTTAGCAGTGTCACTGGCAACTGTTGACCGGCTTTGTTTTGTAACTGACCAGCATTAGTGGTTAGATATGTAATGTTTGCACTACCAGTGGTACCAGATGTATTTGCAACAAGGACTATTTTCTTCTGAGGTGTATTTGCCAGTAATGGCATGGCAGAATTTGGAAGCCGAATATTCAGGTTTGAAGAAGTTGCAGTACCAAGAGCAGATTGTGTGCTCTGAATACTAGCTGCCTGTAATGCAGAGCTCACTTGAATGGACACAGAGGGTCGTACAATTTGAACACTCACAGCACCAGGCTGAAGTGACTGCAGCCTTTGTTGAAGCTGCTGTTGAGAAGTAGAGGATACAACACATGGCTGAAGTCCTACATTAGAACTAGCATTTGCAGCCAGTAATGTTCTAACCAAACCAGGAGTTAGAACTGCCGACATTCGTATGTTGCTGGGTGTTTGTGAGCGAACGAGAGAGGTAACATTGGCAGCACCAACTGATGCTACTTGGCCTAGAGAACCAGCATTACTCTGCACTGGTTGAATTAACTTTAGTTGCACATTTGAATTTGAGTTAATCTGATTCTGGCCCACAATCACTGAATCCACAGTTGAATGAGGCACAACCGTGGATGCATTCGACACAATGCATTGCACAATTCGATTACCAATAATTAAGTTTCCTCTCTGAATTGGTGTCACTTGAGTACTACCATCAGATGACAATTTTACCACAGAGCTTTGGCCAAGTTGGTTTGAAGTCACAACTCCAGCTGCTGTGCTAACAGTGACTCCTCCAGGTGCCTGAACATGCAAAAGATTCTGCATCGAGACCAACTTAACACCTGAAGGTACAGACCCAGCTACAGAAACTATACTGTTGGCAGATGAAGTACCTAAATTTGCAACAGCAAGGGAAACACCAAGAGTAGATGATATTGGTTTTGCAATAACATTACTTTGTACCACAACAGTGGGTGGTTGAGCTTTCAAAATCTTAATCTGCTGAGGAACTGCATTCAGAACATTTCCAGCTTTGGCAGATACTCCAGAATTCAAAAAATTATCACCCGGTGACTTATCATCCATGATTTTCAAAGTCAAATCCAATTAGGAATCAAAAAGTTAACAAACACTGCAAAAGTCAAAACAAACAATAAACATTGTGAGTGTTAGTGTTAGTGACATAACACTATAAATCTGACAAATTTAAGATAAACTAATAAATATACTTATTGATTATAAATATCAAATCTGACAACAAATCTAGAAAAACAAACTAAATAATCTGCAAGTTTAGACAATCCAGTGTGCAATTTTTAAATATGACATTCACAAATACGTCAAAATTGTGTCAATTTTTGACAAACAAATATTGAATAGTCAAACGTAAGAAAAAGAAAACTGTTTAAATGTCAATTATATGACAAAATCGGTTAGTAATCATGGTGACTGGGGAGCTGTGGAGCAATGGGCCTATCGTGGTAACTGTTTATATACCGCTTAACCACGTGCTTGTCAATCCTCAAGCCAATCAGTTGCTTGACATTTGATTTCAATGCGTTTTCAAGGCAATTTAGGCCAAAATTTTACGCACAAACCACTGATCCTAAACAACGACGGGCGTTTTGGTGAACATTGTCGCGTAAATATTACGGGTTTGGTCGACGATCTTTCTTCGTCCGCATCTAATCTAAACCTCATCGGGACGAAAGGTCCTAACAAAAAAGACGCGATCGAAAGGGGCGTCGATCGTACATCTAACCGTAAACGACGCGAGCGAATATTCGGGACAAAAATCTTTCGACGGAAATTCAATAAATTATATCGAAATCGACACGATATAATAATCATCGACGCTGCTGCTGCGAAGAGAGCACTTACAGCACAGCACGGCAGCGATCTATTATAATACGCCGATGTAACGCGGCATGGTATTGGACGAATTTCGCCACAACCAACGCCGATATAAAACATCCGATCGAATGAAAAACCGTTAGAATGTCCCCTCTGGGCGACCGTACGTACGCTGTTACATTACGATGCCGACGATGAAAGAATTGTGCGACGGATATGAAGAATTTAATCCGAATAATCCTATATTTTAAAACCGATTGGCATCCAATCACGAGTAACGTTATAGATCCTATTCAGCTTGTAATTAATTGCACCTCAATATTTGGTGTCTTCTGTATCACATGGTAACTTACCGCTTCTTTCTCCACATTCTTCAGGTGCCATGTAGCCTATGTAGTATGTAGGCATACTAGGCATGTAGAGCCTATATTTGTTGGCGACTATGAGGCACTAGATACCATCATACCAGGTCACAAATCTGATATTGATAATGTAAAAACAAAAAGCACCAAAGACCACTTTGCTTTTTAGATTGCAAAAAGGCTTTCAACACAATATCCCATGAAAGACTATGGACAATCATGACCGACATGGGTTTTTCACAACATATAACAGACCTAATTTTCAAACTAGGCTATATACTAAACAGCAGGTCAATGTAAGAACCTCAGAAACAACATCAAAATGGTTCAAGATTAGAAAGGGCGTAAGACAAGACTGCATATTGTTGTTATACTTATTCAACATATTTTTGGAAATAATAATGATGGAGACGTTAAATGGATATGAGGGTGGACTAAAAACTGGAAGAATAAAAGTTACAAACAGATGTGCTTATAACAACAGCGTCACAAGTTTGAAGATCTTCAAGAACTAATAGACCGACTGAACAACATCAGCAAAAAGTATAGTTTAGAGATCAAGACTCCAAGAGATAATGAAGGGATTAAAGGAAACGAGGATTTAGAACTTGTTGTTTGACCTTGTCATAGGCGGCTGGAGGAAGCTGGAATTGAGCTTCAAAAGTTCTGGCGCAGCATTTGTGAAAGCGCGGTTGCAGAATTTGAGCGATGACTGACAGTCTTAGTGCTTTCGTTGCCTAGATACCGAAACAGAATTAATGATCTAATGAGCTAATCTAATGGTATTGGAAAAGAGTGATTTTCATTAGCGAACCTGGACGCTATATTATCCGTTTCTTATTCCGTGAAATATAATTTATTTCGTATTTGCCAAATTAAAAAGGCGCAAAATGACTAGAGAACTAAATTAGGCGCAACAGAAATTTGACCGGCGAAATCAGCCAATGAACGTCGAGCCTTTGATCACCTGCGTACTTTAAAGTTTGAAATCGTAAATTCGGAGTTGAGTTCAGTTTATATCAATTGAATTACCGATTACTGTAAAGAAATGTACGTCGAAAATAATTTGTACTAGCAATTTCTTACTATTTTAAAGATTTGTGCTTGATTTCGTTTGGATTGTGTGCAGTGAAATCTGTATAATGCCTTTATCTATGCACTTGATGTAGGCAATGAAAAATTTCAGGGAAAAATGTGTGCTTCATTTTTTTCTTTTGTGCACTTGCCTTGTGACCTCTGTGTGCAGACACACTCACACAGCAGAGGGGGCACTAGTGGAGCCCACCATCTTTAATGGTGATAGGGTTAATCGTGAATTTGTTGGTATTAACTATTACCAGATGCCTTATCACAGCAAAATCTGAGCTTATTCTCAAACCAACATGCTGAAAAATTATTCCCAACATTGAAGGTGTTCTTTCACAGCACAAGTCAGCCATCAGTGTTGATCAAGAATTTTTATAATAGTTTTTCTCACGTTTATCTGCAGATTTGTAGTTTTAAAAATCATTGTGGGACACTGTAGTATGTGTTTTGTGAATTTAATGGTAGTTGGACGCCTTATTTTCTTTGTTCCTTTTAGCCTGTGTTGTCCTGCTTTTCATATACAGCCATCTGATGACCCTAATCATGTGATTTCCAGTTTCTTACTCAACTTTTACACTGCAGTATCATTATAGCGCAGTATTTCAATGACCATATATTATAACGCTTTTGCTTTGAGTGACATGTTCATATCAACTTGTAAAGATTTTTGCATTATATTGATGTACCTTATGCCAACATTGGAGTGTACCTAGAGTGAACTATCTATGATAGGAGCATATATGATAGGAATTTTTGGCTTTCTCTCCCTTTATAATAGAGATTGTAAACTGTTTGTGTATTCAGGGATGCAGCAGCAGAAATTGAGGTTAAAATACAAAACACAGTCAGGACAACTCTTCAGTGTCTTGATGACATCTGGCTGAAGATTGGCATTGGAGCAGATTCAAGAATCGATAGACTGACTGCTGTTGATCAGCATGTATCGGTTCTTTTGGATAACATGCTAAGTGAAGAAAAGACAAATCTTGCTAGACTTCAGGATACAATCAAAGAACTTAGAATGGAACTAAAAAAGCTTTGTGTGGATCTTGATAGACAATTTAGCCAGGTAATTTCAATATAAAGGCTATGAATATCTTTTCCGAGTTTTTAAATGTTTCTTCTTTATTATAGAAACCCAAAGAATACAGTTATTGATAGTAACAATGACATAAATAGCATATTATGAATAAGTATTTGGTCAAATTAATTTGTGAATACTATTGAGAGGATATAGCATGATAATCAATGCTGCTAAAGCAAAACAATGGCAAACACTAACTACATGCTACATGTAGGTCAAGGTGGAAAGTGGAATACTTGAACAGGTGGACTGATTAGTTTATTTAGGAAGAAAAATAACCAATGATGCAGAATGCAAAAGTGAAGTGAAAGCTAGGCTGGCCATGGGCACATCACTAATGATCAGATTAGTTAAACTATGGATAAACAAATCAATAAGTACTGCCATCAATATGCACTTAATGAAAACCTTGGTATGGCATGTGGCAACATATGGATTCTAATCCTAGATGCTAAAGAAAGAAACTGAGAATTGCATTAAGGCTTTTGAGAACAAATGTGTAATGAAACTACCATGCATCCCATGGACAAAGCTATTAGCAGACAAAACAAGTCTACAATATGGCCAAAACAGAGAAAGAACTACTTCTTTCTTCTTTAGGTGCCCTGTTTTACAACGTTGGCGACCATGGACTTCCACTCTTCTCTGTCGTATGTCGCTTGTAGCAGTTCTACTTCTGATATTTTGTCTTTCACGTCGCATAGCAGGTTTTCGATGAACGTCAATCTTTATCTCCCTCTTGCTCTTTTCCCCATCACCTTGCCTGTTATGGCTAAGTTTTCCAGGCCTTTTT
Source organism: Metaphire vulgaris (assembly GCA_018105865.1). NCBI lineage: Eukaryota > Metazoa > Annelida > Clitellata > Crassiclitellata > Megascolecidae > Metaphire > Metaphire vulgaris. The sequence continues at coordinate 11,495,148 of CM030834.1, forward strand.
TCTCATTGTCCGAAGAATTCTAATTGTCTTTTCTTTATAGTCTTTAACAATTTCCTTCTTGAATTTGCCTTTTCCAAGAGTATAAAGAACTACTACAACATGTAAAATCAAGGAAATTGAAATACCATGGACATGTGATGAGACAACCACATCAACTAAGCATTGAAAGCGGTGTGATGACGGGACTCGTTGAAGGAGTCAGAAGATGTGGATGACCAAGGGTATGTTGGCTAGACAATATATCAAAGTGGACTGGTCTATCAGGAGAGTGTCTGCTAAGCGCTGCCCAAGATAGAGATCACTGGCAAATCGCTGACCTATTCATGCAGCCAACCATCGCCAAGCAATGATGGTGCATTGACTTGGCTTGAATGAGAGTGTTAAGTGGAAGAATTCAGGTTTTGTGAAACAATCTATCTGGATAAGGACTGGATTATCTGTAATCAATGAAATTTAGGAGCAGGAGAAAACCACACTTCACAATATCACCAATTTTCTGTAAATCTGCACTGAAGAAAAGTGTTGGGAGAGAAGTATGATGGTATTAGACTGTTGGCTTATCAAGGTAATTTTAATGAGATCTATGTTGTGTATAGCTCTCAAAGTATGCTAGTCAGTCAATGGTCATTTGGCATTAGTAGAAAATTGCTTGTTTCAATGAATGACGTTGAAGACTTGTTTTTGCATTTTTCTTGATAGCCAGAATCGGATCTCTCATTGTTACAGTTGAAGGAAGTCTTAAGTAAAAAAGTAGCAGTATTATCTGTTGAGAAGAAGGACAGGATGGGGAAACTGCAGGAGCTTCATGATAATGAACTAGTGCTGTGTAAAAAACTTAATGTACCAGGAAAGATTTTAGTGATCGGAAGTGTTCCTACGCTAAAACAGCTTGAAGATTTCCGGCAACAAGTGAGAAACTTGGAATCAGAATTGGTAAGAATTTTTCAATCATTTTTCGTATGGACATTAACTTTGTCGCAGAAGTGAATAATATTGCGGTTACGTTTATTTTAAGTGTGGTGTGGTTGGTTTAACCCTTTTGCCACTGCGATCCCTGTAACCAATCTGTTGTTAAGCCTAAATATCAGCCTTACGGGGCAAATGGGTTAAATGGCTTAATGCAAAGTCTGTTGTGTTAGGGTCAAGTACAATGGTTCATCCATAAAATTCCTTTTCAAAGTTGTAATATTTGGTTGTTGTAGTGAAGTAGCAAATATTATAGAACAATATTGGCAGTCATTATTGGAATGAATTGACAAACTGTGAAAGAATTTCTCCTGGCTGATGTCAATAATAGCTGAAACTGTTTTTGAGAGTGCTGCTGGGATTTGTGTTTGTGATGATTGGTTTAAAACTGTAAATCTATGAGACACAGGATGACACTGCTTTGCCATCCATGCTGAAGCTGTGGATGCTGCTTAACATAATGGCTACAATGCTACATAAACAGTTAATCTTATCAATATGTAGAATATGATTGATTTATGTTAATTAAACAGCTTGCTGCTCTCTTTCTAGGTTAATAAAAAAATTTGGGTTTGAAAGGCTTCCAGTTAATTAAGTGATAAATGTTGCATTTTGTGATCTTGTTTTTTACTTGATGAGCTAAAAGCTGCAGCTGAATTTGTACTGTATTCTTCTAAGTTGCCTTGTGTAATCGGTTAATGTTTTTGAGTACCAATTGATATTAAACTGGGTGAGGCTGTTTTCTTATAGTCTTCTAGAGTAAAGGCCTTTGAGAAGATAAAACAGGACTGCTTGAAGCTTTTGAAAGAACTTGATCTGGAACCAGAATCGGATTTTGAGAGGGATGTCATTTGCAATGAAGCTGATGCATTTGTCCTTTCAGATGTTAACATGAAAGACCTTAGCAAATACTACGGCAAGGTATGGTGTTCATATTATATTGTTTGCAGCAACTCAGTTGTCGTTTGAAAATGTAGTGAGGCGTTGCTTGTTTTTTTTTCTGTCTGAAATATGGTTATATGCTTATCTCAGATATCGGGAATCAACTATTAAACCAGTGATTATTTTGTTTTAAAACGATTTACTTATCTTGAAGTGAGTTCAGACTTGTACTCCCTCTAGTAGATGAATTCGAGTCTTACAGCAATGAGACCTTAGCCAAGGATTGAAAGTTGTTGTCTGGAAATTTGGGGTAATAGTTTTCACCAAATCTTTATGTATACTTACCTTTCCTATGGTTTTATCTGTGCATGCATCACTGCACTCCCTGCTATGTTATTTAGATAGTGCTATTGTTAGGTACAGTTTGCGATGTGATTAGTAGTGTCATAATAAACTTTGGTGTTGCTATTGCTTGCAGCTTTCTATGCTGAAGTTGCAAGCCAAACAGACGGCAGACAATCTAAGAGAAGAGATATCAACTTTGTGGGATCAGTTGTGCATTGCTGAAATGCATAGAGAGGAGTTTTTGAGAACTAATTCAGGCTGTAACCCACAGACTTGTAATGCTGTAAGCAGGATTTATGTTCCGTTAATTGAAGTTTTCATATTATTTATATTTAAATATTTTGTATGCAATATGCAAATTAAGTATGTTGATTTTGGAATCTCTTATTGAGCTGATTTGATGTCATGGAGAAGTCAATAGCTGGACACAGCTGGAGGACGAAGACCTGACCTGACCTGACCTATTGAGCTGATAAAATATACAAAAAGTTTTTAAATGGCTTAACATTTGGACCACTTCTCTCTGCACACCTGTGATTATTGCCTGTTGTCTTAAGCTTCAGGTTGTCTTTATGTCATGTTGAACTCTTTTCTTCTGTAGCTGAAGGATGAATTAAGAAGGTGCAGGCAACTTCGAATGGAGAGTCTAAGTCGATTGACAGAAGAAGCAAAGGAGGAATTGAAGAAATTTTGGGAATTGTGTTACATAAGCAGAGATCAGATGGAAGGATTTAGACCTTATTATGATGGTTTGTTTACTTTGGCATCAAGTTATTTGGCCCATTGTTTGTTGTGGTAAATCAGTATTTAAATTCTTGTCTTCTGTTTTGATGATCAGAGGAATTTAATATTTAGACAAATTGACTCACTGTAATTGCTTTAGAAATGTCATTAAACATTGCTTCTATAAGGTTAGTCTAGTGCAGCGGTTCTCAACCTGTGGGTCGCAACCCCCACGGGGGTCGAATGACGATTTGCCAGGGGTCGCCCGAGACCATCAGAAATATGGGGTTGTCTCTTTTCTAGTTATTGTACAAAATTTCCTCAGTGGTAGTTACAAAGTACTAGTTGTTTTACTATAATTGTCATTCGAAGATAGACATGGAGACAATTAAATAATAACGAATTCGAACATTTTGATTGTCGTAGCGTTATTATTTTTAGCAGTTTACATTGTGAACGAAAATAATTTTACCGTTGGGGGGTTGCCACATACTGGGGAATTGAATTACAAGGGTCGCAACACTATGAAGGTTGAGAACCGCTGGTCTAGTGGATCTCAATTCCATCTTTAAAATGCATTCATAATTGAAATCTTGTAAGATTTTTGTGCTATTTTGGCTGATGGCCAAATGAATTTTAAAAAGTGGGTTTCTGCACTGTTGATTAAAATTTGGCTTCTTTTCTATGTTGAAAGATAACAAATTTAAATGTACATTTATTATTGTCTTATTTTCTTTGTTTTCATGTAAATCTGGTTTTTGCTATGGCAGATGATGTTTCTGAAGAAAATCTGCATTTAATCGATATGGAAGTCTGTCGTTTAAGGGGGTTGTATGAACGCAAGAAGAGCATGTTTGATAAACTTAAACACAGACAGCAACTGTGGCTGAGATTCCTTGAATTGGAGGTTTGTAGAATGTTCATGGCTGCATTCGAATATTTTTGATCACTTGTAAATGCTTTGTGGAATAATGCAGATAGGAATTAATTGTATTGTTTCTGTGAAAACTTGCACATATAATTTCAAATAATCATAATGCTTTAGATTATGATTTAGTGTTTCTTTAGTGAAACCTATTGATATATCCTTGCTGATGCTTATCATGGTGTACCTGTCATGTTGAGTTATTAATGTGTATGTTTCACGTATAGTTTAATTCACACTTGTAATTTACTAGTTGAAAGTACTGTTACAAGAACAAACATATCCTGTTCATCACCACCAACTTTCTGATTTGCATATAAATATACTGTACTTGTCTAGTTCAGTATTGGTCTGGTATTACCTTACATTTTAATTTGGCCGACTGCGGTACATTTTGCATAGCACAGATTATGTCCACATGTTAAATTATGCCTGCCAGTGACATTTAACGTTAAAGCTCATTAACTCACAGAAACTGGAACATGGTACTGGGAATGCGTAGGAACATAGATGGTGCTGATTGAGAGCTATAGGCTTGGAATTTGCTGTAAAATTGTCTGTGGAACTGATCAGTTTGGTGTCACTGTTGACACATCAGGTCAAGTCTTCGTCCTCTAGCTGTGTCCAGCTATTGACTTCTCCATGAAATCTCTCCGAAGTTCTCTGTCCTCCGTCACCTCCTCCAAAGTCATTCGGTGTCCTCCGTAAGTTCCTCCACTGAGACTCAGCCCTGCCATGTGCAGATCCCCCTCCAATCCGTCCACCCATCGTCTTTTCGGTCTTCCTTTAGATCTTCTTCCCTCTGGTTTGTAGTTGAAAATTTGTTTTGAGTTTCTTATTTCTTCCACTCTGAGCGTGTGTCCACTCCATTTCATTCCTCTCTTTCTGATGACTTCCACGATGCCCGGCTGCAGACATGACAAATCACTAAATGGACTGCGGTTGCATATCACATTCGTGAAGCTGGAAATGATAATGTCATAAAAGTGGCAACTTTGTTATTTCTGTGACAGTTTCTTAAACTGGGTTTGAGTACATCTTTTAGGCATTGTTAATTGAAAGATTGGTAAGAGTATGCTTAAGAGAACCTACAAGTATGTTTGAAATGAGGCTTGGACATGATATTGAGTATGATATGCAGCTTGATTAATGTAGTAATATATAACATGTATACATTATTATTTTCCAGTTTATGTAAAGTTAAGAGTGACTGTTTTTATATTAGACTGTTTAATATGAAATCAATGGAATTTTGATCATACTTTGTTATTATGAATGCAGTTAATTGCTTTTATTAATGGTCTGGGAAACAGCAATCATCAGTTGATCCAAACCGTTTCAATAATCGTGGAGGACAACTACTAAAAGAAGCAAATGAGCGATCAAAACTTAAAAAAGAACTTCCTAAGGTAACTTAATTTTACTTATAAATATTACTGTGAAATGTAAAGGAGTTGTTTTGTGCAATTTTCTCTTTCATTAAGGGGAAGAGTTGCCCTATGGATCGCTTTTGTTCTCTAAGACATGCGATTCAGTCACTATCTGGAGCTGTCTCAGAGTTTTGTCTCATATGCAACACATTGTCTCTGACATGATGCTGGTCATTTTTGGCAGAATTGTTGTCAGCCTTCATTCTGGTGCCAAAATATATGAGAAGCACCATTGTCTGTACAGCACAAAGTTGAGTTGCCGTGAGATGGCACAAATGAGTTATCGTGCTCACTGACCTCAAGCCAAGTTCCGCATCACCCTACACTGGATGATTTGATATGCTGGGCTTTGGTGCGGGTGAATAGCCCCTCAGTCAAAGAACTGCTTCTTCTCATTCAGACACTAGTGCCACAGCATGTTTATCTTTTGCATCGCTTTCCTTTAGAACTGAAGATGTTGGATGATCAGAGATTACTGCTGGCTTTCAAAACTAGGCTTTATTTGTCATATTGCAGTCGGTTTGCTCACTGAGTTGAATCAACATTATTCCCAGCAGTCTGGAGCCTGGAAGAGAGGAAAGATCTCTGTACCAATACTTGTCGATGACTTTACAGAGAATCGATGTGTAGCTTTGTGTTGAAAATGAACAATTTCTGATCTTGAAACAGATTAAAGCAAACATGCATTCACTGCATTTCATGATATTTCCTTTTCATTAGTTCCATGGGAATGAGATATATATCTATGGCATTAATTATGCATTATAGGTGTATAATAGAATGTTTCACCATTTTTAATTATCAGGCAATTGGACAGTTTTAAAATTGTGTCAAATATGCTTAGGCTTGTCCATATAAGAAATTTTTGCTGCCTATGTTTACCTGCTGTGCTATTTTGCAGGTGGAGAAGGAAATTACTGAGGAGATAAAGGAATGGGAATTGGCCACAGGAAGTAGTTTTCTTATAGAAAATATGTGCATAGAAGATTACATAAAGAAACAATGGAAGGATTACAAATCAGACAAAGAAAATGAAAAGATGATCCGAGTTAGTAACTGAACAAATATTGTTTCTCGGAAAATGTCTTGTGTAGACTCTATATAAATCATTCCAAAGGGACTTGTGATAAAAAATGTCCAGAGACATGATACAGAGTGGCACAAAAAAACCGACTATATTAAATGCCAAACCTAAATGTGACTAGTCCGGGTTTATTTGCGCCACCCTGTATGATCGTGTGCTTTCGTTTGGTTGGAGGTTATGAAACGTTCCTTGGAATGGGATGCCGTTAAAGTGTTGTGTTGTGATAGATATTTTTTTTGAAACTGGTAGCTTTCTTCTCAGTTGTCCCTGGATTGTAGGGCAATGAGTGAATCAGATCGCTGACAAAGCAGAGGGCGTTGTTACTGATGGGACCAAATGTTTCAAATTCCAGTGGCAAGACGATGTAGTTAAATGAAAGGGTTTGATATTTTTCTGACCACAGCGGTTTCTGCGGCGGCCCCTGGTGCAAGCACTTTGGTGGGCAAGTATGTGGGAGCAATGGCTTCTGCCACGGTTACTTCCCAGACTAGGGTTCAACCAGCTCTGCAAGGGATCAGGGTTAATCTGTCTGGTATTTTCCCATCGGTTCTGCATAGATCAGACGGCTCCATAATGGAGCGGATCCCAGCTCTGACCATAGCCCTCTGAACCAGGTTGTTTAACCTGCATTATATGCAAACATATGTGTGTGTGTGTGTGTGTGTGTGTATTTGTATCTAGTTATTGATTTTATATTCTTTCCGATACGATTACTATCAAATGTCCATCGATAGGCTTCCATGAGAAAGATATTTAGTTTACTGTCTGTGTAAGAACAAATTTGTGGGCATAATTAATTTGGTCGAAACTTATTAATGACAGAATGCAGCAAAAACTGGCACAAAATATTATTTGCTTATTTTTCAAAATGACCATATTTTGGGTAAAATAGGCCATGTTTTTATAAGATTTTATGTTTTAAAAAACTAGTATCTTGATGTATGGTAGCTATTTAAAACTGGAATCAGGCTCAATATAATGCATCATAGTCATAAAAACACAGCTTGTTTGAACCCAATTTTTAATCTGATCCTTTTTCATTCTATTAGTGAGTTATGAATTTGACATTTTTGTAGAACTTTATTAGCACATTAGGTTAATTATTAAGACCTAATTGCGTTTTTTTTAAAATTTTACAGCAGGCACAGAAGGTTAGGCAAATAGAGAAGGAAACATTGTATGGGAGCAAGAATACAGTCACTCCACTGAAGAGAAAGTTAAATCCATGTGCCGCTAACAATATCAGTGTTGCTCCTCCAAAACTGAGAAGAGTTAGTAAATTATTCACGACATTTGCTTGCACTGGATTGTGAAAGTCACTGAATGATCTGTAACGCTTGTATGTTACTTGGTTTTAATTTGATGTGTTGCATGGTTGACTTATTTGACTTAGGTCTAGTAGAGGTATACACTAACACAATAGCTGAAAGAAACTGATGCAAATATATTTTATAATTTGTATATTTCAATCGCTAGCAGTTTTTGCAATATTGACCAGAATTATCTTTGAGAATAACACTCCTAGAGTGATATCTTGTTTTTGACTTTTTATGAAAAATTTGGCTCTTCAGTTCCAACTAAATGTTTACAGAACATCAATGCCGACCAATTACTCTATGCCCCCACATTGAATCCGCTGTAATTTATAATTTTATTCTTATTTGGAGGAAAATGTTGGCTATTATGACACTAACATGCTTGTTGGTCAACAGTTTGTTTGGTGAATCTTTTGCCTGAAAAGTTTTATTACTGCTTTGAATAACGTAGCGGTAATATAATTAAGATTTAAGTTCCTAATATTCCTTTTTAAGCTTGACATTGCTTTCTTGTTGATTAACATATTTTCTGACTAACATGCACTTCTTGGCCTGACAGATGAATGAAATTCATGGAACACCATCTAAAGTTAAGTACACCCCATCTAGTGGCCTGTCTCAAATGTCTTCACACAGCCAGGTACATTTTATGATCTAGCAGAATTTTCTTTAGATGCATGTTGAATTCTAATTAATTTTGATCTGAGAAATAATATAAGCATTTATAGACCAAGTTTGTGAGGGTAAAACTTTTATGAATAAATTTTTGCTTACTTTTAATCCATGATGTCCACAGAATTTTATCTTTATGCACTATGCATTTTGGCTTGAGTATTTCTGGATATGTTAAGATCTAATATTTTAATTCTAACGTTACTTTCCATATAGCATGGCATGTGTGCTGTAAGATTTAATTTCAATACACTGTTATTAGTCTTTCCATATTTTATAGAATGGATAAACTGTTGTGAAAGAAGCAATCATTCAGATGATCAAGAGAGTTACTGTAATGATAGTTTTGCACACTGAAAGGGATAATTCTAATGATGTTTTAGATTTTGCTTGAATCCCGTCAACAGATGAGTGCAACCTTATCCAAGGGGATTTCAACCCCAAATAAAAAGGATACTGCAGGTGGCCATCTTAAGATACCAAATACCAGCACCCCGAACAGACCTCATACTCCATCTCGATGGCAGACGCCGTCGAAGCCAGTATTTCATTTGTAAGTATCTGGAACAGAAAATTGTGACGTTGAATTGTTTTCCAATTTCAGGGCATTATGCCAGTGACTGGTGTGCTGCTAGAAAATGATTTAAAAGCAATAAGCGAAGAATGCCGACTGCCAACGAACGAAAATATTCCTGTCGACACCAACGTTGTCGATATGTCTTTGGCTTCTGTTGGCATGTATCAAGATTTTGCCGTTAGTATGGTTATAATGTGGCACTAGGTCTTGGCTTAATGGCAGTATTTTATATATTTAATTTCATATTGGCTTTTTATGACGAATAAAACTGTAAAACTGATTAGTGATCCATGTTTCTGAGTTTTTTTATATAATGGAATACCTTTTGCTCATTATTAGAGGATTTAGTTGTAATTATCTCTACTGTCTGGTTGATGGTAAAATGTTTTAAGAGGAAATGGGACAGAAATTGCTTTGACCGCATTATGAATTTTAACTTGTATTGCTCTGTACTGGCTGTAACGTAGTTTGAATGGTCAGTGACGTCAAGGGTAGTTTTCAGTTTTCTTGATATGATTGTAGTTAGCTTGGATGTCTGAGAAATTTTGACCTTATGCAAATATTGCCTTAAATGAAAACTTATTTGAAACAAATTGTCCAAGCATAATTGCTGGCACAGCTGGACTTGATTTGAGCTAACCATACGGATGATAGTCAAGTTATAATAGATTCTTCTATGTGATTGAGATCATGAATACCTCAGATACACATTAAAAGATGGCTAGCAATGTGTGAAAAATGCTGTGAAGTTTGTTTCAACCTGATCCAGTAAGATCATTTTGAAGAGACAAAATCATATGCCTATTGGAGACTAATGCTTGATAAACCGTCTTACATTACTGAGCTTTTCAAATCACCCTCTTCCACTGTTCATCGCCTGCTCCGCTCCACTGATAGAAGAATGTTTATGTCCCCAGATTGCGCACTGCTCTTACTCAGCGTCGGGCTTTTGCAGTGACTGGACCCTCCCTCTGGATTGCCTTGAACCCATCCATTCGGGAATCACTTCTTACCCCCTCGCTCTGCTCAATGCAAAAGCTAAATTCTCACTACTTTACCCTGCAACTCCAATGCCAGGAGTGCCTCTGAGTAGAAATAGAAGAGGCACTACACAAATGCCACATTACATTACATTACAATGCTGGGGCTCATAATGTGTTCAAAAAATGATTTCAGTTGATAAATTGCTCTGTTTGAAAGCTCATAGCCAGTGTATATGCAAGAAGTAGGGACCAAATTTAAATGTTTTGATGAGAATTGGCAGTTGTTTGCTTAAAATATAGTTGCTGCTCACTGATATATATTTTTTGTAGGCTGCTCTGACGGAAAGAAATACCAATCCAAGTAGCACCATGTTAAAAACAGACTAAGTAGCAGTAGTAGTAGCAGTTTAGCAAACATGAGTGCACCATGAATTCATGATTTCTTCTAGAAAGTTGTTAGCAGTCGTGTGGATATCTGATTTACTATTCATGACATTGATTCTTTATTATATTTAAAGTGCTTGTACGCTGTACAGTAGTTAGCAGGTTGTAGAGCTATCAAGCTTCTGCAGGTATATATGATTAATCATTGTTTACTACTTTTGCTGGTGAAGTTAATGCAAAAACTTTGGACCATTGGTTTTAATGCTGATTTATGTGTGCACGATGTAGGAAGTAGTAGATTCATTGTTGGTTTTATTCTAGAGCAGACAGAGGTGGCCAAAGTCGTAGAAAGTGCAAGCCACAAATGACAATTTCAAAAGCTTGAGAGCCGCATTGCCACAATTAGATATGAAAATGAGGTACCGGTAGTGTGATCCAATTCTTTGCAAAATTTAATTAAATCTCTGCTGCTACTTTTTATGAGACCTATGATATAATTGGCAAACAGGCAAATTATTACTGTATGTGGCAATTGTGTGCTTCTGTTAATCTGCTAAAAAATGTTTGTTAAACTTTTTGCAAGCCTCAGATTCTGCTAGAAGAGCCATATGGCTTGCAAACCGTTTGGCCACTCCTGTTCTAGAGAGTGTTTGTTTTCTTGATTCGTATAATGTTTAGTTGTACTTCCTGTGAGGCTTATTTCTAGTTCTAGTCAGATTTAATTGCATTGACTGCTTTTTGCAAAGAAATTTCGTAAAACTTTGTTTAGGTTTTACATATGAAGAATAATATGTTAAATGTCATTATCTAACCACAATGTTATTTTTTTGCACACTTGCTGAGCAGAATTCTGTCAATACATAGTTTTCCTAATCAGAATGAACTAGTATTGTGCACCAAGTTATGGTACTATTAGAAAAACTCAGAAAAGATACATGTAGTTTAAGTAGTAGAAAATGTTCATGCTCATATACAGTATCTGTAATTATAATTAAGCACTTTTATAACAAGAGTTATAATACTCGAGAGTATCAGTTGATGCTGCTCCAAATCCATCTGGTCTTTACCGGGTCATTGCAGAGGTCAGTCAGTGGGAAACAGCAAGACAGACTTTGAAGGAAATGCTAATTGGAAGAGGTGTGTTTTAATTTTGAAGCCTAGGCATGAATTAAACTACTTGATTTATTGGAAGATCTGACTGCCACAGGAAGAGTTCCAGATTTTTGGTCCAGAAATAGAAAAAGCTCTTGCCAGTTTCAGTGTTGATTCTAGGTACATTTGGCAATGAATCAGCAAACCTTGTTGAATGAATATAGATATGCACGCATAGATCTTGATTCTGTTTCAGTCAATAGCAAGGTTTCTGTATTGGTTCCTTAGTCTGTCTAGCCTTCTATGATAGCACCACGTTTCTGTGACCTCCAGTTTTTTCTCAACCCCAATGAAAATTGGATGTCAGAAATATAAGTGGTCCAATAGGGTTTCTTCTGGAACTGGCCTGATCTCTCATCATCTGCAAGCTCACTGATGGAGCGTAGCCTTTTCCGCCAAGCATTTCCAAAAATCTCGGTCTTAAGTTTTAACAACCTCTGATCTTTACTCAGATGGATTTGGGTTATTGATTCACGCCTTTGGGTGCTAGAATTGCAATAGTAGTTTACGATTTGTAGCTCATATGTTTAGAACAGCGGTTTTCAATCTGTGGTCCACAGACCCACATGGCTCTGCGGCAAGGTGCCAATAAGTCAGTGAATATGCCAAGGAAAAGTTATTTTTTAGATCATTCACTTTTCCCATAGCTACTTTAAAAAGGCTAAACTGTCAAGGTGTCTATGAAATGTTTCTGTTACTATGTGACTTTGGAAGTGCAAGACTGCTAGAGAAATTATTACAATGACTTGTGGTCAGGGATATTACTAGGATTGTGAATTTGGGGGGAGGGGTGTTGACAGGAACAAGAAGAACTGGCTGGATTTAAGTGAATTATCATCTACTATAGCACACTTTCTATGTGTTTTCAGCATTTTCAATGTGAAAAAGTCTGACAAGCAAAACAAAAGTTCTCACCGCTTTTTAGGAGCAGATTACTACTCAATTTACCAAGTGGTCTGAGCGAGATTGAAATTTTTGAACGTGGTTTAGAGTTTAGACTTTAGAGGCTTAAGAGCCTGTTTGCAAATCTGGGCTTATAAAAGACGCAATATGAGCTTTTTACAAAAAGTTGAATGGCATCACTGAATCACTGATTCACTGGAAATGGCGAATTAAATATGTCGGAAGTCTTGATCTGAATCCGGAATAATTTCGATTTCGTCGAAAGATTCCGTTCAGTCGTCTTCGTAGACTGATAATTTCGATCGGATCCTTTCTCTCTCTCTCCGGATCAATTTCTTCCGACTGTCGGCGCTGGTAGATCGATTGATCCGTCTGAAAAAGCACCGAAAGCGACGTCCGATTGGTGTTACTGTCCGTTTACGATTTAGAATTAAATTATTATTATATAATATTAATATTATCACATAATGATAATAATTTAGTTTTATAATCCGAATATTTCGACGAAAAAATGACCGAGAAGGTGGCCTTGTTCGCCATCAAATACGTGGCAAAGACCGAGCTTCAATCGACCGACGACGGACTGACCCCGAACGGACGGCTGAGGGAGATCCTCGAGCGGATGCTTGACGATCAGATGGCGCAGAACGACGGATTCAGAGAGCTTCTGTTGCAATTGCACTTGGACGAGAGCAACTGCTGCGAAAGGCTGTGCAACGTATTCGCGGAAATGCTTTCCGACGGCGTGTTGAACTGGGGACGTGTAGTCACGATATTCTGTTTCAGCGGCTGCGCTGCGAAGCACCTCGCAGACCAGGGCTGTGCCTCGGACCTGACTGGCCGTATTGCGGAAACCTGTGCCAAGTTTGTTTCACTGAAAGTGTCTTCATGGATAGAAAAGCAAGGTGGATGGGTGAGGAATACTGACCACACATGAAATTATATGTAGATGAAGTTATAAAAATGCAGATCTTAATGATTTTTTCATAAATTTTAGCAAATAATTGTTATTGATTGGTGTTTGAGCTGAATATATGCATTATCAGCTTTTTGTTAATGATTGTGTTTAAATAATGAAATTATGGAACTCAATTCTGCATCACTTTCGCTTCTGAATTCAGGTGATTCATTGCCACTTTCCACTAGCATGTCACACACTTGAGCTGCACTCAAATGCTGTATTGCTGCGATTTTGGCAAGAGAACCTTCACTATCAATTAATACTGGAGATGGGATGAAAAAGCATAGAGTTTTGCTGATAATACTTCAATATATCAATTCCATTTAGCGAGTAGATAGTTACTGAAGCTATATTTACATTACTGATGAGAAGTTTTCAGGGTTATCATGTTAACGAGAAGTCTGAAAAGTAGCAATTGAGTATTCTTGTAGTTGCTGTGCAATGGGTGCTAATGGTGGTCAAGAATTCTCGGAATTGCTAGTAAAGTGGAGTACAGGATTGATGAAATTTCAGTAAATGAGCATGACTGTAGCATGATCATAGAGGAATTTCAAGAACTTAAACTTGTGTCTACTGTCTATAAAGGAAATAGGGGTTCATCTTTTAAAGTGTTTCTGCAGACTTTTATTATAAAGGAATTGATTGCTTTAGGACTATTTTTAACCCCTTAACTGGGTTCCCCGAGCCTAGCTTGTCCAACATCTTTTTCCGTATTTGGGATCCCCGAGCTAGGCTTGTCATGTAAGTTTAGAGGTGTTTCATGAAGCGCACGTGATGTATCAAACGTTTTATGCTGCAAATTGCTTTAGTATCCATCCATTCACTAGGTAGCACCTATTTTTTAGCAATATCGGATCCTTGAAAGAGAGAATATATATTCTTTGGAGCGAAGGGTCAGGCTAATAACTTCCAGAATTTGACTTTTTTGGGTTAGAATTGATCTATCTTTACGAAATGTTGTCCAATTTTCAAACTTTTTGATTTATTTTGTTCCTCTGACATCCCCCTACAACTTTGCCGCTGACCAAAGTGGGGTTACCGCTAAAAAATTTTAGCTATGGAGCTTCAAAGAAATTTTTCTGGAGGGGGTTTTATGTTAGGCCGTAGAGTGGACCATACCCTCACATTTTTTGTTTTGTATGGCTGGTTAGAAAGAGGAATAAAAAAAGCTAAATAATGGAGTTTACATCATGTTCTTAGCTCTTATATAGCCTGAGATATAGCACATTCAAAACGTTAGTTTTCATTTCTGAAGAACGTTTTTCTAAAAATTAAATCCCCAGTATGGTGACGGCATCTGAAAATGTAATCCCCTGTTAAGGGGTTAAGGAATGCAACTATCATCTATAAAAGCTAAAGTTTTGTGCAATATATGTAAATTTCAGGAGAAATTCGGTGATCAGTCTGAAGAGCAAAAATCTGCAACAATGAACTGGACAGGATGGCATGACCTTGTCTGCAAAGGAATCAAGGCAGTTTCGTCTGCCGTTTCAGTTCGCTGAACATCTCACCTGTACTTAATTTGTTAAATCTTTGTTTGATGATTTCAACTTGTCATGTTCTCCCCTTAACTCTTAATTTGGTATTCTGTAGTAAGTGGTTGCCAGTGTTTTATTAAATACTTTTAATTCATGTTTTATCTTTTGTTAGTTATACTGATCCTGTCAGTCAACGTTGCTCTTTAGTGCATATACAATTAATTCCTTTGTTACTGAAGCTGAAAAATCAGGTTCATTTTCCTATAAAATGGCCTTGTTAGTGTATCAGGTGTTTGTGTTATTCGTACATTATTCACCTGGTGCCCAAGGAGTCAGGTAATCACATTTTACAACCATTAGGCATAATGCTTTTAGAAGCAAGTTAATATGTGGCTATGTGAGTAGAGCATGTCTTGTTTATATTTGTAGTGTTTGCTGTCATATATTTATGTGTTAACTGTCAAAATATTACATGTTATGCAGACAAATTGTCGAACACTTTGAATTAAAGATGGAAGACTGCATTGTATGTGTTGAGAACAATTCTGTGACTTCAGGGTTTTTTGAATTGATGCATTGAACTGTAATTTTGGTCAAATTAGCTCTGTAACTCTTAAGACTTCTGGGTGCTTTGTGAGCACATTTGTGGTTAAAATCCAGAAAGGTATTACAATAGTTTTACTTTTAATGGTTTTTAAATTTCCCATAGTAATATAATTTTCTAATGAAACTGTATTTGCTCATTTGTGAAAAGATAACAGGTCCAACTGGCTGTTTTCATGAGCAGTTTTGCAGTGAATGTGAACTGGTTACTTGTGTTCATGTTTGCTTGTTTATTGTCATTTTAGTTATGGTTAAGCTGTTCACGATGTACATGATAGTATAAGCATCCTTTATTTCAACAGAATATAAATAAATGTGTATGTTGACACTTAATTTTTGCAATGCTGCCAATATGTACTATCCGTCACTATCGGTGGCATAGCCAGGATTTCTGGAAGGGGGGTTTGGTTTTCACTTTTGACCATAACCAACTTTAGAAAAATCTTGACAAGCAGAAAAAAAGGTCATCCTATGTATCTATCCTACGTCTTTCCTTCGCAAAATGTATCCTTTCAGATGTTGACAAGCAAAAAAAGGTTGTCACACCTATGGTGCTTAAAAAATTTTGGTCTCCAGCCCCAAGGAGGGGTTTTGACCCTCAAAACCGCGTCTAAAAATAAAAAATGCATGGAAACATTAAAAAAATTTTCATCTGCACCCAAGGGGGTTTTAACCCCCAAACCACCCCCCTTAGCTACGCCACTGGTCACTATTATCATGACTTTAAAGACAACTTAAATCAACTAGTCTTGGTATGCTCCATTTTAGTAGGCCTATAAATGTAATTGCTGCTGATATGAAGAGAGCCGCAAGACTGTCCAAATGCAATGGGTGCTCTAGAAATGAATAGTTACTTGACTGATCTGAGCATAGGACTTCTTAAAAATCCTTTGTGACAATGCAATCATTTTATGTCCAATCATCGATTTAATTTTCAACACGCAGTGAGGTCGGTCAATGTGATTAAAGAAATGCCAGTCTCCAATGAGGAGTGTATAAAAGTTAATATTCAGATCCAACTGCGTGTCTCCTTGAGTGGGACAGGAGTTAATCCCATCCAGCTCCTCGGGATAACCGAACATTAATTATATCTGTCTTGACCGGGAGTACCGGTAAAATCCGGTATATGCAAAATGTGAAGATTGAGCGCATGAACAAGGCTGGGTCAGAGCAACAACAAAGCACAGGCCCTATAGGCCTACTTTCAGTTAAGGACAGGGTCTACACGAGTTCCCATCATCTGATGCTTTCGCTTGGGGTTTTGAATGAGCTATAGAGTGTTGCTGACTAAACTCACTTTGTTACATTTGTGTTTAATAAATGAGCTTGATTACCGGTATATATAAAATACTTGACTAGATCTTCACCTGCATTAGTTCTTTCCCTCTTTCATACACTGTAGGACTACTTGGTACTCGTGCTTTCTCATTGGTTGCACCCAAACTGTTGGGAACTCTCAGCATGTGCGCATTGCTATTTCACTACCAGTTTTTTTAGAACAGATTACCGGTAAACCCTATGTTTCTGACCTGGCCTGGTTAGACTCACAGAGTGTCACCTGGTTGTCCCGCCAGGTACTCTGAATTTGACCTGGATCTTGAATGATTTTGAGTTGGTGTGCCATTGGCTGATGCTTCTGTACAATATGAAGTGGTGCTATAGAAGTTAGGAGTTTGGGATTAGATTAGGATTACTGTAGGGTGTGGGTTAGCTTCAACAGGCTACATACCAAAATTTTCAAAAGACATGACATTGGGATGAAAACAACTAAGAATTCTCAACACTTGTGTAGGCCTAATACCAATACTAATTTATGGATGTGAATCTTGGACCATAAAAAAGACCTGGAAAAAATAATAGCGACAGAAAATAAATGGCTCAGAAGAATGCTAAGGATTGGATACAAAAACACAAATGAAGAAGTTAGAGAGAGAGAGAGAGAGAGAGAGAGAGAGAGAGAGAGAGAGAACACTGCAACCGAGCATCATGGAAGTCATCAGAAAGAAAAGAATGAAATGGACTGGACACATACTCAGAATGGAAGAAATAAGAAACCCAAAACGAATTTTCGACTACAAGCCAGATGGGAAAAGATCTAGGCTAAAGGAAGTCCGAAAAGACGATGGGTGGACGGATTGGAAGAGGATCTCCACATAGCAGGGCTGAATCTCAATGGAAAAACTGATGGAATACACCAAATGACTTTGGAAGGAATAGCAAAGAACAGAGAACTTTGGAGAGATGTCACGGAGAAGTCAATAGCTGGACACAGCTGGAGGACGATGACCTGACCTGACCTGATGTTAGCTTGCGTCGTTTCGTCATTCAAGTAACTGTTGTTCTTGAAGCTGTGTTAGTCTATATTCCTCTTTTGCCTGTATCGAATGCGGTGTGACTAGATGTAAAAGCCATGGCACAGCCAAGGGCGTAAAACACGGTAGGGACGGCGGAGGACGGTCCCCCCAATAATTGGTTACAGGGGACAGAGTATCAATTATCCCCCCAATGTTTTGTGCCTTATGGTAAAATCACTCATTACGTAGGCCTATGACTTTTTTTGCTCGTGAAGACTTTTTGGGTGACGAAAAGGGGTCTAACCTGACTATTGACGATTCTATCCTCCCCCCCATGTTGACGCCAGGTTTACGCCACTGGGCACAGCATCAGTCCGCCTTAATTAATAAGTACTGCATCACTCATAATAGGCCTATGGTCCTAGATACCTGCTGCCAGCCAGCGCCGGTGCCAGAGTATTTGCCGGCCTAGGCGAACCTGTCGCACTCAGAGGCGTAGCGAAGGGGCGGCATATGCCCGCGGGCGCCGAGGTGAGGGGACGCCAAAATCGGGTTTTTGGGGTAAGTTAAACAGTCAAATATGTACATAATAAATAAGAAGAAAGAAGCGCGGATACCTTTTTTGCTCGTCAGGAGTATAAGAAGAGAGGCAACGAGAAAACGACTTGACGACCTTTTTTGCTCGTCAGCAATGTTGGGGGCGCCAACGGTAGGCCTACACTTTGCCCCCGGGCGCCGAATACCCTCGCTACGCCTCTGGTCACACTGCGCCCTCACATCCGTTCATCAGTTTAAATTGTTTTCTCAAAAAGGTCTAAAGTTGTAGAAAAATGTACATAACGGACGTAAAAAAGTGGTGATGATTTTTTGATAACATTTTATTTGCTTGTCATTCCGCTCTAGTGACGCCGATGACTTTCTTTTTGCCTGTGCACCAAACGGACCTGAAAACCGCTGATTCGATCCATTTATTACTAAAGGGTGGCATTTTTGATATTTCTATTTTTGCGTATCTTTTATTGCCGCCCCATAAAAATTTTCCGCTATAAGCGGCCGCCTATAGTTCGCCTAGTGGTTAAACCGGCCCTGCTGCCAGCTGGGTTTCACAAGCTGTTTTCCTCAAATGAAGCCGTAACAGACTAACAGTAGGCTTACTGTAACACCAGCCTTGTTGTAACCAGAGACGTCATTTCACTGTTTTTCAGGGGGGGGGAACACTTTCGACCTGACAAGTTACAAGTTTGCGAAAAAGCTGACTACCTTTTTTTTGCTTGTCAGCCAATTTTCACGGTTAGTTAAAGTAGTTACTTCAAATTACTCGACATCATCAAGCACTCCTTTAGGGCGTGTAAAATCTAAATAACACAAACATTGGCAAAAAAATTTCCCCTCAAAATCAGGGGGGCAAATGCCCCCTGCCCCCCCCCCCCCAATGACGTCCCTGGCTGTAACACGCATAATATTCTACCGTTCGACAAGACATGGCAAGGACACCGGCAGCTGCTACATGTGGCCAGCTCCGTGTGTAGACAGCGGTAACGATGTTCAAATTTAGCGAAGTACACGATATTCTGGCGAAATGGTCGACGTCAGGGAAACCACATGAAAGTTCAAAAGGCCTCAGAGTCCTCGTAGGAAGCTGAAACATTGTTAAGAGATTCATCGGAATAAACCATCTCTTGGAGAATGCAAGTCTTAGCGCTGTTTTTCTGCTCAAAGTAACTGCATGCCCGTCATATCACTGGCATTGAGGAATTCCACACAGAAGAGTGCTAGTCACCAAAGCTACCTACGCAAAGGCCTCCGAAGGAATTTTTGTTGAAGAAGACATTTTGCTGACACTCACCCATATTTTGTTGACGTCTCACTAAACCCATGCAACAGCACTCTATAGAATCTCTATTAGGCCTAAATGTAAACTCTTATAGAAATATGTACCTAAGTAAGTCAAAGTAAGTAAAATCTCGTAAATTTTTATAAAACTTTAGAAAGTAGTACAGTAGTAGCTGCTTATTTTTATGCGCTTAATATTTCTTGAAATAGCCGTAGGCAGGGTGGATTGTCGGTCGGGCAAAGGTCAGTGTATCCACGAGGCGCGGAGCCTTAGGCCTATATATGATATGTGATATATCATAACCGTATAAGCCTACTTGTATTTGGATCTAAATACTTCTAGGCTTTGCGTGGGCGGCTATTTCAGCATTGTATTTTGACCCTTGGCATTGTGGCGTTTCAACCGTAGCTTCTCTTATTTGGTGGGTTTTGTCTGGCGGTTACTTCAAAACGTTATTTTTTCAGAGTTTCAATGAAGTAAATACGGACAAGATAAAGTAGAGAAGTAAAGCTAATGAAAAGGCTCTATAGACTTCCAAAAATCCACATATAAGATTGACGCTGGCAGGACTTACAGTAGAACGAAGCTTATCTAACAACGAAGGCAACGTTGCTTGATAGAGCAGTGGGGGACTCTTTAACTGCATCTATGCCCTGGTTTCTGTTGACGACATTTGCGCCTCACTTTAAAACAAATTCACCGCTGCGCAAATTTAGATATTCAGCGGCGTCGCCAGAATTTCAGAATAGGGGCACCATCACACGTAGGTGAGTTTTGCTCGGTCTGATTATGGGGTTGGGGGAGGGGGAAGCGTCGTGTGCTTAGTACAGTTGAACCCTGAGCTATGAGACATTTCCAAAACAAATTATTGACAATCAAACTTAGCTTTAGATAAAATAATCTAATCGTTTTTACAAAAAATTAAAAAATAGAGACGTGGACCAGAGTCCCACCGTGACTACCATAATAGGTTGATGTTATGTTAGTCGGTTGAATGCAGGGTCTTAGCGACGGAGGAGGGTATATCGGTATATATATATATATATATTTATAATATTAAGATTCTTGCTCTGTTTGTCCAGTTTGTCTGTTACCTTCAAGCGTTCTGATTGGTCACCAATCGACGTTGCGAAGTCGAATGCGTAACCTCTGTCCTGGGCTGTGCAGAGGCTGTTGCCATTGACAACCATTGTCTATTGTTTAATCAAAACTGTGTAAAAATCGAATTGCGTAACCTCTGTCCTGGGCTGTGCACGAGGCTGTTGCCATTGACAACCATTGTCTATTATTTTCTAATCAACGGAGCGTTCGAAGCGTCTTAATTGCAGCTCAAACCCCCGTTCCCTTTCCCTCTCCCCATCCCTCTCCCAAACAAACCCCCCCCTTCCCCTTCCCCCCCCCCTCCCCATCCCTCTCCAAACCCCCTTCCTCCCTCCCAACCACCCTAAACCCATTCCCAACCCCCTTCCTCCTCACCTCCCAAGCACCCCAAACCCATTCCCAACCCCCTTCCTCCACCACTCTTCCCAACCCCCTTCCCCCCAACCCTCCACCATCCCTCTCCAAAACCCATTCCCAACCCCCCTTTCTCTGCCCCTCTTCCCAACCTCCTTCCCCTCCCAACCCTCCACCATTTGACGCAAATGTGCACCGTCATGCCCTATAGATTAGCATTATGAGATTTTTGCATAACTACGGAAATTTACCGCAAACTACGGAAATTTACCGCAATTTGACGCAAATGTGCAACGTCATGCCATATAGATTAACATTATGAGATTTTTGCATAGCTACGGAAATCTACCGCAATTTGACGCAAATGTGCAACGTCATGCCCTATAGATTAGCATTATGAGTTTCAAATGTTCCGTTTAGTACTTTAAACTTTAAAGGTCCCTTTTTATAATTCCTTACGTTTCTATCGATTCCTGAAATTTTTATCCCCGGGTTTCTTGCAAAGGAATTAATTATTCATCGATTATTAGTTAAATTAAATGCATGTTTGTGCAGCGCCGAATGGTGAATAGGAGCTTCGTATAGCCAGTGGCGGCTCCACCGGGGGGGCCAGGGGGGCCCGTGCCCCCCCTATTGAGAGCCTGGCCCCCCCAGTGGCCCCCCCAGTTGGGACCCTATACTCAATGCTACATACATTAAACAACAAATGGTTGGCCCCCCATGATTAGAAGTTGCCACCCCAGCGGCCCCCCCACTTGCCAAATCCTAGAGCCGCCACTGCGTATAGCACCTATATCTCAGCGGTTATAAACGTTAGAAAGACGCGGTTACGCTTCGCTTAAAGCTAATTTTATAGAGCACATTAATTATTCATCGATTATTACGGTAGTTAAGTTAGAGGAATTTTTGTGCAGTGGCGAATGGTGAATATGAGCTTCCTATAGCGCCTATATCTCAGCGGTTATAAACGTTAGAAAGACGCGGTTACGCTTCGCTTAAGGCTAATTTTATAGAGCACATTTAGGCCCGATTTGTGTAAGCAGTTGATGTTTAATTTGTTTGTTGGAATATTCGTTGCCTCGAACGAAGCGAGCCTGCACTGCGAGCGAAGAGAGAAGCGAGTGCGAGCGAAGCGAGTGCGAGCGAAGCGAGCATTTTTTAGTATAATATTAAGATCCTTGCTCTGTATGTCTGTTACCTTCAAGCGTTCTGATTGGTTGGCTGTGTGAGCGTTCTGATTGGTTGGCTGTGTGACGTTCTCATTCGTTACCTTCAAGCGTTCTGATTGGTTGGCTGGGTGAGCGTTCTGATTGGTCGTTCTGGAATCTTAGGCTTCGCGAAGCGAAATGCGACGCGAAGCGAACGGCGACGCGAAGCGAAGCGAACGGCTTCGCGAAGCCAACGGCCACGCGAAGCCAACGGCGACGCGAAGCGAACGGCCACGCGAAGCGTTTGACGAAGCGTACGTTGCAGCGTCATAGTGTGTAGGCCTACAACTCGCGAAGCGAACGGCGACGCGAAGCGAACGGCGACGCGAAGCGAACGGCGACGCGAAGCGTTTGACGAAGCGTACGTTGCAGCGTCATAGTGTGTAGGCCTACAACTCGCGAAGCGAACGGCGACGCGAAGCGAACGGCGACGCGAAGCGAACGGCGACGCGAAGCGTTTGACGAAGCGTACGTTGCAGCGTCGGAGCTTGGCTACGTGGCGTATGTACGTCATTGAAACGTTGTTCAGCGGCATGAATTCAATGATTGGGTTTTAGTATTATCCTGCACTGCGAGCGAAGCGAGCGCGAGCGAAGCGAGCATCTTTCTAGTATATATATATATATATATATATATATATATATATATATATATATATATATATATATACCCCAAAAGTCAGACTACCTTACAATTTTTAATGTCTTTAAGGTTTTCAAAGTTTTTAAGATTTATACCCCCAAATCACATTATACACCCCCAAATCAAATTTCTGGCTACACCCCTGGTTGAACGAGAGGCTTGTAAACAGACATTTTAAAAAGTAGGTCTAGCTCGCGCTTTCCAAGCTTCTTGCGTTCCGGACTTCGTTGTTACCTCTGAAATTTTTTAGAGGAGCATGGGACAAGAGGGTCACTTGCCCCCTGTAAAATACAAAATTATTTTTGTAACTAACTATATTCTGCTTTAAAGTTTGAGCCACTATTTTCCCACTAATACCACTATCGATACGCAGTAAAATTTATAAACTTAACCTTAACTAAGAACTGTGGGACTGAATAGCCTGCAAACCATCATCATCGTCGTCGCCGCCATCATCGTCATCATCATCATCATCATCATCATCATCATCATCATCGATTCATTATCATCATCAATCATCGTCATTGTTCTGTATTGAAAACCACTGTCTGATAGAAGTAGGCTAGGCCTACGGAAGCCATGCTTCTAAGTGCATTTGATTTGATATGTTATAGGCCTACTTAAGTGTCCATAACGCAGCAGTAAGTCTTATACACTGGGATTCGACTGTTTTACTAATTTTATATTGAAGCGCATAATAAGCGAAGCATGTACAGTGTAGGTCGGAAACAACTTAAGCTGATACAGCTTAGAGTAGACTGAAGCGCCTTCAATGCGGCTTAGACAATCATTCGAACACGACAATTGCAGATCACTCTGCAGTCCCCGTTCCAGAGAAATGATTGATGAGGATAATACTTACGTTAGCTTTCGGCGCAAATACAAGAAATGATCAAATGGTCAAAACGACTGCGATGTCGTTTTCATGTATTACTGTTGATATTGCATAATTTAATAAACCCTCTCTGTGGGTTAGTAGGTCTATTTGCAGATTGTCGCGGATTGGGATTTAATGTCCCATTGGTCGAGACCGATCTCCACGGCGAAACTTGGAAAATTTTGGTTTATAACAGTCCTGACCCAGTGGCGGTTCCACGTGGGGGATGAGTGGGGGATGCATCCCCCACCGGACTTACTTTACTTTTTTGCTTCTGAAACCTATTTTTGGGTAAAAGTCTAGTAAAACTACGGGGGAAAAACTGCGGATGACCTTTTTTGCTGGTCAGCCTATTTTTCGGTAAAAGTGTAGTAAAATTAGGGACACGATTCCCTTTTCTGAGCCTTTTTCGACGAAGTTTAATAATTAATCCACCTCCTGGAAAAATGTATGTTGTGTAACTGTGACCATTGTGCTTTGCCCCTCCTGGAAACATTTCCGTGGGCGCCCGTGGATAGATCGGACGTTTTCGCTAAATGATTTGCCATTCTACGTCTGCAATTTGATTCCAGTTTCCTTTGCTTCGTTGCTAGCCGATATATCACCTGCCCAGGTATCGGAAAATATATATCCGGGCACTGACCTATGGGAGAAAAGCGTGCGCACAACTGTCGACATACCCATATCGGCCTTCAAAACTCAATCATCACTGTTGGGCGCGTTGACCCCCCCCCCCCCACCCCCGCCCCCGCCGTTCAAAACGCCTTCGAAATGCCAACGGAAAGTATCGACGGCTGAGAGACTGGCGTTGATGTGTGATATCTTCTGTTAATTAATGACATGTTGATGCAATCTGTATGGCATGCATTTTCTATATTGGTTTCACATCAAGCCGAAAGCAGGCCGACCGAAAACGATCTAACAGCAATTGTCACATGATTAAACAAACACGATGTCACCGCACATCCATCTTTTGGCTTTTATCATAACAATAATAATAATAACACGAAGTCCTCCGTTGGTTGCATTAGTCTGATCAGAAACCTTAAAAAAAGCGGCAGACCTACGAAGCACGTTTATAATAATAATACTATGTCGAAGAGGTCTAGCGAACGCCAAACCGAACTCCTCCTGTCTTCCATTAGCTCAGTGCATAAAATCAACTGCTGATGGGCCTATAGTTTATAGGTTCGAAGACGGCGGAAAAGGTCAATAATTTCTGTGCTGTGCAAGGTAGGCTATAGAGACACCGAACGCTCAGACCGGCTTTCACCTGACTCGGTTCGCAGTCAACATGTAGGTCTACGCATGCAGTGCCACCTTTATAGCTCACACTTCTCCAGAGACCTTCCACAAATAATAATTCCCTCGCGTCTCCTCCACCTCCTCATTCTCCTCCTCCTCTTCTTCCTCCTTCTTTCCCTCCTTCTCCTCGTCCGTCCAAATGGCGTGCCTTCTGTTTTCCATTAGTTTTCCTCTTTTCTTTTCCAATTGTTTCATGTTTTGCATTGACCGATAATAATTATTTCTATCGCGAGCGAGAGAGATTCGCTTCCCATGCAATCGCCGCCGCCGCCGACCTTTGAAAGTCGTCCGTCGAATCGGCGCCAGGGCAAACGGCCGACATCGACTTACGACGCGCTTCGTATAAGCATAATAATAATAATAATAATAATAATAATAATAATAATAATAATAATAATAATAATAACAACAACAATCATACAATGTGATTTTAAGTGGTTTAGGAGGCTAAGCAGGCAAACATAACAGATCAAAGACACGTTTCGAAATGACGGCGACGACGACGACGACGACGACGACGATCAACATGGAGAGCTGTGATATGACTTATTACGACAGGTCATGCAAAGTCGCTTCGAATCTTATTCCGTGACTAGACACGGGTGGATGGGGAGGAGGAGGGCGGGGGCGGGGGCGGGCGTCGGTTCTGAGGAGCAGAGTTAGCCTGTTCGATTCGAGTTCAAGTCTGGAAGTCGACGATCGGAAACGTTTTTATTTTGCAACGGGCAATCACTGGTTAATTACCGGCGAAAGTATCAAAATTGAAATCCTCTCAGAGTAGAAGAGTTGAAGAGAAAAATACAAGACAACAATAGTCCTATAGGCCTATAGCAGCGGAGTCGTGTAGGGGTACTATTCATTTAAGGCATGCAAGAGGAAACTGGGTGAAAACTTGGGGCGAAAAAGTGGGATGTTGTTTGAAAGAGAACCTGATTAATTAAGCACAACGCAGTCTACGTACGGCCGAATGCCGCTGAAGACATTGGTCTAGACATTCATCGTCGTTACTCATCGTCATCACGAAATTATTAAATAGTTCAATCAATCATAAACATGAAAAACATGACGAAGAGACAGATTAACATCAGCGCAAATTATGTCACTGACTATAGGCGTTGCTAAGCGACGACTATAGGACCTAGACCTGTAGATATATTATTAGGCGCCTCGAAGATTTTGGATCGATCCAGTGCCGGATTACCCATTAGGCAGAGTAGGCAACTGCCAATGGGCCCCGCGACTTTTAGGGGCCCCACAAGACAGCGGCGAAAGAAATTTTTTACTTACTTATTCTTAAGAATAGCGCTATGCGAAAGGCACGTGACATCATACAATAATGCTTACACTTCAGTGGCGTTCTAGTAGTCATTAGGGGCCTGGCCCCTGGGGCCCCAAAAGTTTGACTTCCTATGGGTCTCCGCGGTGCTTAATCCGGCACTGGATCGATCCCTTTTAAAATTAGAGTCTACCTTTCAAATTCCCATTCCCATCCATGCATCGTTTTCTGGGTGCCTTGCAGCGAAACTGTTCTAGTTATAATCAGCGCCTTTTTCAGTGGGAAAGCACGGAAACGGCGTTCTCACGCCTTTTTGCCAGGTTCGTTTATATCGATATATGCAATAGCCAATAGGCCTATAACGCCTGCGTGTTTTACTTGCAATCGGTTCTTTTTCAGCGTGAACGCACGGAAGCAGCGTAAATTACAGTTAAAAAAACAACGAGCTACATTGTAGGTAAATATTCCAAGTAGGCCTACAGTTGTTCTACTAATATCTATGGCATGCTTATCATGACAAAACAGATGTGAACTGAGTTCTCAGAACTTTTTTCCTAGAAAGAAAGCAATGGTTATAGTATATCTTTGCAAACATGCCGAGAGCAGTAGCGTGGCAAGTAGGGCTGCGCTAACCGAGTAGTTTATTACTCGAGTAGTTGACGAGTAGCTTAACGAGTACTCGCTTAAAACCGGACATACACGATTTAGCAAACGTTCCACGCCACATAATGTGTATTATTTGCCTCACTGCCCTTATTTAGCCAAAGCATATGTAACGCTAAATACAGTTGCCGATCATTTTTTCGGATATTCAGGCGTATTCAAGTAGCCTATAGTATAACAGAAGTTACAAAACAGAAAATATTTTACCGGTACTGGCAAAAATGTAAGGTCCGCGTTCGACTTGGCCCACTATGGGTAGCACCTTAACTAACTGGGGCATTTTTAGTTAATGTCTCTTTAGTCTTTACAGTGCATTTTTCATTGTCAGTTCGCAAATTGGCAAATACAATCAATTCAACTTAAACAAGGCTGAATTATAATTTGCAACAAATAACTGTAGGCCGAATTTTAATTAAATTTGTTGATTATTCTTTATTTAGCTATTCTATGTGAGTACTCGACTACAAAAATTTTCCTCGACTCCAATTTGGAGTTGAGTACTCGCGTTGCTCGAGTTACTCGGCGCAGCTCTAGCGGCAAAGGAATATGCTTTAAATATGCATTAGACCTGCCTGCTTAATAATAATAATAGGCATAGTGATGATGATGATGATGATGATAATAATAATAATAATAATAATAATAATAATAATAATAATAATAATAATAATAATAATAATAATAATAATAATAATAATAATAATAATAATAATAATAATAATAATAATAATAATAATAATAATAATAATAATAATAATAATAATAACTAGAAAGATGCTCGCTTCGCTCGCGCTCGCTTCGCTCGCAGTGCAGGATAAATACTAATCCAATACCTATACCTAATACCCAATCATTGAATTCATGCTGAACAACATTTCAATGAAGTACACCGCCACCTAGCCAAGCTGTGCGCCACGTAATAATTAGGCCTATGTACGTTAAAATCACGCAACTGTGACCATTTGTGACGCTGTACACGTATTTTTGCGTACGTTAAAATTGCGCAACTTCCTCGAGCTACGCCCACCAACGCATCGCGACGTTGTACACATTATGACGTTGCAATGAACAATTGAACGTACACTTCGTCAAACGCTTCTTCGACTAAACCGTTTGGTTACCAATAGCAACGTCGTCTTCGAACATCGCCCACCAACGCATCGCGACGTAAGGACTAAACGGTCTAAACCGTCTACCAATAGTCAACCAATCAGAACGCTTGAAGGTAACAGACAGAGAGACATACAGATAAGGATCTTAATATTATAGATAATAATAATAATAATAATAATAATAATAATAATAATTATTATTATTATTATTATTATTATTATTATTATTATTATTATTATTATTATTATTATTATCATCATCATTATTAGAATAATAAGTACTTATAAGTGCGTTAGTAGGATTTATACTGTGTTGAAAGTCACTGTCACTCATTATTATGTGAATCATACATCCCTCCATTGCAACTTCAGTTTGTCCTTTTGCTATTAGGCCTATTTCTGATTCTACAAAAAGAAAGTACAATTCGCCGTGTAGGCCCTATACAAAGCCAAAACAGCTCACATCTTAAATTTCAATTCTTCATAATAATTGTGTCCTACACTCCTATATATGATCACTATGTATAGGCCTAAAATCAAACTAACGGGGCCTGCCTATAAATGCCTAATCCGATATCCCATTGTACTTAATAAGCATTCACACTATAGTAGCTGATATTAGATGACAAGACAGTATAAGGCTACAAGCTATCGTTCTATCTGTCTACTACTCTGGCACTAAAAGAATTGCTGTTTGTATCTCCCGACTAGTTTCTTAAACATTTGTTTTCTTATAAGATTTTAAACCTCAGCAAGCTAATCACGCTAATCAAGCAATCACCTTTTGAATAATTTTTAACAGAATCTTATACAGTAATATGCCAGTCGGACTCACTGGTCTATAGTTTCCTAGTGTCACCACCATTCTTTTTTTTAAACAGTGGAGTAACTAGCCTCTCCCTCCTCCAATCTCCTGTCACTCTTTTGCATTAGCAGCTGACGCGCAGATGGTTGCGATGGGGGGAAGAGGGCTTCACGTTCCTGGGGCCCGGGAAACGATTCCTCCTCTGTGGAGAGTTATCTGTGGAGAGGCCTCTGTGGAGAGGACCTTCGCCTGTCTCTGGGGTAGATTATTTGCGATTTGTTTCAGCGTTTCCCATGTCTGTTAAATTCTAAATTGTAAATTTATTAGTCCGTTCGGATATTGTCTTCCTCGCTTTGACAGTCAACGCGCCTTTCAAAATCACACTTGAACTAAGTTTAACTTAAATAGCTCTAAACTGCATCTCTTTGCAGCGTAGAGAACTAATCCTCGTGTTATTTTTTTTGAAATCGGGCGATTCTTGCCAATCCGCAACTCGCATTTGATATCACAGTAGCAGCGATAGGCAATATCATATAGACTATGGGCCAATTGACGCAGATGTCTGTAATATCCGCACAGCGTTATTTCTGCGGTTTCTAGGTTTCCAAGTGGCCTTGAGTTCGATGTCAACGTCCTACATCCTACGTTGTTTATTGACGAACCTTACAGCACCAATGCGCGTTTTGCCGCAGCGTATAGATGATGGTAGCAATTAGAAGCAGAAATACGCGAACAGGCGAACAGTAAGTACTTCCTTGAAATCCTCATTAAACCGAGGCCTAGTCGTCGCTATAATAAAGCACGCCGAGAGAGAGAGAGAGAGAGAGAGAGAGAGAGAGAGAGAGAGAGAGAGAGAGAGAGAGAGAGAGAGAGAGAGGCAGACAGACTGACTGACTGACTGACTGAGAGAGACAGACATACAGACAAACAGAGACATACAGACAGACAGAGAGAATAGGAAGAGGAAGAGAGACAGAGACAAAGAGTGAGAGAGGGACAGAGAGACAGACTAGGGGACAGGAAGATAGATACAGAAAGACAGAGGCAGATAAAAAAGACTGGCGGTGACTTTTAAAAATAAAGAATCGGTCTTTTTTGAATTTTGAATTTCAAACACTTTGGCATGGTTATATTTATGTCACTATAGAAGCGTTAGAAAAATTTGACGGATCTGTTCATAGTAATTCGTGTAGCGTGAATTTAGATGGCAGCGGAACGGAAGGCAACAGAGGGAGACTTCTTCAGTTTCCATGTGAGTGAGTTATTGAAACTCAAGACGTCTTCAGGCAGCGAGCGCTGTGATGAACAGCAGCATCGTCGACAGCATTAAGACCGGCCTTGGAAATGGCAGGCATCGCTGCTCTGGGAATGAAACCCTCCGATGCGTAACGGAAGGTGCTGCGTGCCGCCGCCGACGGAACGGAATGATGGATGAGGAGCGGCGAAGAGGGGAAGGTGAGAGGCTTGGCGAAGGTGAACGACGGTGGATAAAGGTCACCGGCTGTCGGAGCTGAGAGACTCGCTTCTAACGGAGGGAGAGGCCGATGGGGCAAAGGCAAAAGCTCCACCACGCCTCCTATGCGTGGATACACCTCGATTGCGCGCGATGCAAGTATCTGTTCTAGGGTTTGGCGCGGGTAAGCTCTTGCAACGCCACGCAATCAGTCAGAGAGACATACAGAGCGAGAGAGAGAGAGATACACAACCATGCAGAGAGAGAAAGAAAAAGACAGCCAGAGAGAGAAAGAAAGAGACAGCCAGAAAGAGAGATAGACAGAGAGAAAAGAGAGAAAGAGAAAGAAAGAGAAAGAGAGGGACGGAGGAAGGGAGAGAGGGAGAGACAGAGAGAAAGAGAAAGAGAGGGAGGGAGAGAGGGAGGAAGAGAGGGAGGGTGAGAGGGAGGGAGGAAGGGAGAGAGAGATGGAGGGAGGGAGGGTGGGAGAGAGAGAGAATCAAATTAGAACAAAAGACGGCGAGAGCGACTTCCGAGACTGATGTTCTTCGTTGAATTCTCGTTGAATAGAAGCAAGGCGTTTGTTGCGTCGACTCTTCGCTGCTCCGTCATTCGTTGTTTATGGTGGCAGCATGACAGGCAAGACGCATGGAAACAAAGGAAATTAACCTCTAAGGGAAGCCTTCCTGGAAAAGCACAATTAGACTTCAGACGGCGAGTAATAAATTACTGTATCCATTAGAATTATTATTGACAGTGCATAAAAATTGTCGGTCATTATTATTATTATTATTATTATTATTATTATTATTATTATTATTATTATTAGTAGTAGTAGTAGTAGTAGTAGTAGTAGTAGTAGTCGTAGTCGTAGTAGTAGTAGTAGTAGTAGTAGTAGTAGTAGTAGTAGTAGTAGTAGTAGTAGTAGTAGTAGTAGTAGTAGTAGTAGTAGTAGTAGTAGTAGTAGTAGTAGTAGTAGTAGTAGTAGTAGTAGTATTGTAGCCATCCATGTATTGAACAACGAAAGGCATTCAAAGGGTGTGCATATGGTGGGTATCGCAGGCGCCATTTCCGGGAAGAAGGTGGGTGAGGAGAGCGCCCCAATATCTGGATTGGCGGGAAACGGACCAAACGGTGATTATTATTAATCAATAATCCCTGTGTTTTATATAGGGTCACGACAATTGTTATTGTACGGAAGTAAACAATTGAAAAACCTATTTGTTGTTGGTTTTTCTCTGTCGCGCTTAAGCAAAGACGTTGCAACAACTTTTGCAAAAACTCTCGAAGGAATCCTCTCGACGATTATCATCGGATTCACCGCATAATGAAACAGCGAATGTAAACTTGCAATAACCAATTAAATTGAATTTTCAATTGAATTTATTTTTTCACATACATACATAAGCACATCATGAATATAACATTAACAGAATACATACACAGTACATTTAGGGTACAAAATAATAAGCTTATTGCTAACTTATACTAAGTGGCAAAGGCATAAAATTTAAAAAAGAAAAATTGATAAGGCCTATCTTAATTTTTGAAAACTTAAGCGAGGATCAATTTAGTTTCTTGATTCCCATCAAATGACTATCAAATAACCTCTCAAGTAGTTTCTGCACAAAAGCGTTAGTTATTTGCAGTGGCGGTTCCAGGAATTCATAGTGAGGGATGAAAACAATTTACAGGAAGTTATTGGGAGGGGGATGCAAAGTTTTAAAAAAGAACTGAGAGAAAAAAGGTAATTCTCCTTAGTGTTTTGATCACTAAATGTTAATAAACCTTGCCGGAAAAGACTGACAAGCGAAAAGAAACGTCATTCGCAGTATTTTTCTGTAGATTTTTTTCTAAATTTACCTCAAAAATGGGCTGGGAAGCAAAAAAGAGTCATTGCGCATCCGCAGTACTAAAAGTTGACGACCTTTTTGCTTTTCTGTCTTCAATCTTCGATTAATTAATTAATTATTTTTTGCTTGACAGTCTTTTCAACTCTTTAGTCATTTGCATTTTAAAAACTGAAAAGCACAATCATTCGCGAAAAAATTTGTTTCCTAAAAATCAGGGGCAACGGCCCCCCTCTCCCCCTCCCCCAAATGACGTCCCTGATCCCCAGTTATCAACATGGTAGAACCGCCAACTTTTATTTCATCAGCTAGTTCGTTTATTAGTTATCAAGACAGCTTTGCATAGCGTCATAGCGACCATAAATAAAGCGAAAGCCAAGGCCAAGAACGCCCTAACAACATCGACAAGTCAACGAGGAGCGTTGGACCTTGAAGATCCCGCTCAGGTGTAGGCGTGAAGAGATTCCTTGCCTGGGCGTTATGAGACGGTGAGTTCCATGAGAAACGCGGACCTGTATTGGCGAGAATAATCCGTCGGCGAACCTGGCGGATCCCGACTGCATGGACGTGAAACTGCCGACGATGACACATCAGGTGCGATGGCCTTCAGATGTAGATCGGAACCATTGGGGTAGCCAGGGTTCAGGAATAGGGAACATGTCGACATTTCGGTGCTAGGACATATTGTCAGCGGACAAAAACTGTCACGGACAAAATGTCACGGACAAAATGTCATGGAGACAAAATGTAAACGGACAAAATATCAGCGGACAAAATGTAACCCTAACTCTAACCCTAACCCCAAACCGTGACATTTTGTCCGCTGACATTTTATCCGGCCACGCGACATTTCGCGTAGAAAAAGTCTCCGATGAGCAAAAATAAAAATGAAAAAGCTCGTAATGGAGTTTATTTTCTTAGCACATTCACGTATTCTATTCGCTCATGCTACCTAACCCCCCTCGGGCCCTCCCATCAAATTTCTCAACGGTTTGCGCAAATCCCACGATCGGTTCCGACCAGAATAGGGGCGTCCCCGTAACCTCCCCGTGTTTACACCAAAGATCTGGACCCGTGGCGTTGGATGCGCGTAAAATGACACAGTATGAAGCTGATGACGGCATCGACTCTTTGGAAAACGACGAATGGAGACCCAGTCCACGGACCACACCACAGGCGCAAAATCATTTATGTCCTAAGAGACATCAGTCCAGAGGCGGCGCTGGGAGGATGGGTCCGCGGGTCCGGACCCACCCAGCCTCGGGCAGGAGCACCCGAGCAAACTGTGCAAATTCGTAGAGATATTTTGTTGGGGGGGGGGGAATAGTCTGAGCCGGGTCCTTGTTGTGTTCAGACTCACTGATTAAATCATTAGACCCACCCAGACAAAAAACCCAGCGCCGTCCCTGGACATCACGCGTTACTTATAGACTGTATTTTCTCGTATGATTCCTCTTTGACGACCATCTGGACCCTTCCAATTCTAAGCATTTCCTTGCAGCACTTATTATCAAAGGCAAGCTTACTTTTTCCAGTAACTGAAGTGCTCGAATGCTGCTGACGGGAAGTTTTAATGTACGAGAATGAAGTGAAGTGAGAAAGTTAATGACACGGAAGCTGCTCCTAGAATCGTTATTTTGTTGTTGTTGACGATTGATTGTAGCGTTTGTTTTTATAATTAGCCTATACGTAGAGTTTGACATAAAAGACATACACAAAAGTACGTAGGTATGACACGACAATAAACAAGAGAGAGAGAGAGAGAGAGAGAGAGAGAGAGAGAGAGAGAGAGAGAGTGAGAGAGGAACGGACATGAAATTATGCTCTATACTCTATAGACTTTGCACATCTTTCAAATCTGCGTCAAATGTATCACGTGCACATTTAAATATAAGGTATCAATTATTTCTTCTGTACTGCTGTAAGCCTTTGTAGAATACGCTACTGCACCCAAATACTGTCGGACTGACTTCAGTCCCGCAAACTCCTCCGCCTATGTTTATAATACAAACAGTTGTGCGGCATAAAACGAACGTGGCTTTTGAAGGAAATGATTTATGAAAGAGTTTTAGAGAAAAAAAGAAAGGTTCACAAAAAGAGACAAGAGGCGCTCGCTCTACGCGGGAAAAACCGAAGAAGAAGGAGGAGGAAGAGGAGGAGTTGGAGGCGAGGAATTTAGGATGAGCTGCTGGGAAAGACGGAAAGGTGGAAGAAGATGAGAGGAGGTCGATGAAAGAGCGACGAAAAGAAGAGAGTCCGAAACCGAATACACTGAAGATATTAGACGATTGGAAGAGATGGAAGAAGTCCGAAGAACATTACGAAACAAAGTCCAGCTGGATGTATGGCGCCTGAGATAAAGGGCTATTGGCCGGATGGGGGTTTGGGGGGGTTTGGATGGGTGTAGGTTGGCCATTGAAGATATATCTGGTCGATATCAGAGGCGCACGTTCTCTGTCAGCTGGTTTGCCAGCGCCGTTATGGACCGTTAATTACAAACACCCGTCAGCCGTTTGGACCCCCCCCCACCCGCCGCATAAGTCGCGAATTCCATTACGTCGTTGTTGCTCGTAATAAGTAGGCTGCCGGGGCTAGGGTGGGTGGAGCGTGGGAAGTGGATGGCTGCCGTAGTCCTGCATGGTCGGGAGTCCTCCTGAAGTTGGCGCTCCGCTGTCTGTAGGGCTCGCCGGGTTGTTTTTCGTCTATTTCTGTGGATCGACTGACAGCGGAGAACTGTAAATAAACGCCGCCGGAGCCTAAAACTCGAGCATAAAAATTCTTTCTACGCTTGGCTTTACTCGTGTGTCGTCTGCTGTTCGTCGGTTCATAAGCCCCCCTCCTCTCTCTCTCTCTCTCTCTCTCTCTCTCTCTCTCTCTCTCTCTCTCTCTCTCTCTCTCTCCGCCTCAGGAGCAGAGACTACGTGACTATTTAAGGACATAACAGCTGGTCGGCGCTCTTCTCTGTTGTTGTTGTTGCTGAGGGTAGTCGCGTGAGGTGTAGTAGTTCCAGTCGGATTCTTAAATGGAGATTTTCAAACTGACGAAGTTTCGTCGGAGGCAGTTTCGGTTCTAGAAAGAACAGGAGGTAGGGGGTCTACGTCTCTTGCACATCCGAGATGTCAATATTTTATGACATTTTAATACTAGCGTTGCGTTTGCTTCATCTCTTTTATTATTATCGTATCATGTGTCAAACGCAAAATCGTGGATTAAATACGCAGTGTTTAAAGATGGCTCTTAGTTTATGATACAGTGTATCTGAATATTAGACCAACGTTGAAGGAGAAGACGTCGTCGTGATGTTCGTACGAAGGTTCTATAATAAGTCTATATCAATTTGCCTTAAGCCATCATGGTCCAAATTACTAAATTCGAAGTAAATTTAATTAAGGCAGTGGATAATGTGCGGGCTGTCCGCATTCTAATTAAACCGCCGATTGGTCGAATGAACTGTTGAACCTTAACTGTAACCGTAACCACGTGATTCATTAGACCAATCAGCGGTTTAATTAGAATGCGGGCAGCCCGCATAGGGCCTACCATACACTTTGTCAGTGGCGTCGGAACGAATTTTCGTCAGGGGTGCAGATTTTCTCCAGCTAACAGTTTCTCTTTCAAATCCTTGACAAGCAAAAAAAGGTTGTCGACACCCAATTTCCCCATAAAAATACCTTGACAAGCAAAAAAGGGTCATCTGCACAGTTTCTAAGGCTACAGGGGTGCAGACAGGGTGCAGACCATCTTCTTTCCAGGGGGTGCACTGCACCCCTACATTTTCCCAGGGGTGCAGCTGCACCCCTGCACCCCCACCGTACGGGCCTGCACTTTGTTTAAAATTAAACGCAAGCATTTGAAAAACTGCGTTTTAATAACTGACATTTCGAAAATTTCTGCAGAAGTCAATCGGGGCTTCCTGTAATATTCCAACTGTTTGGCTTAAAGGATTCTGGCATTGATGTGCAGCTACAGATGGTTTTCTGGTAGGCCTATTAATAACCATCTCCTAGAATTAATTTTTACTTAACTAAATTTATTTCTAACGAATACGAATATTATAATTATCTCAACGAACGATGATGAAATTAGAAATTCACAAAAGTTTAGAATTCGTTTCTTGTTGTACACGTAAAAGGAAACTGTGTTCCCAGATAACGACCAACACAAATACGATAGTGGCACCACAGAAGATTGATTGATTGACTGACTGATTGATTGATTGATTGGTCAGAACACAAAGCTCAGAGTAGGTTTAAATCGCCGTTGACCACGGCTTCCTGGGTGTTTCCTGCCTTCTCAGCAACACACAAACGCACTACAGTATGACGATTGTCTTTGAAGGAAGGATTCGGTGACCCTGAAACTAAGCGCTGTTTTCTTTCCTTTCGATGCTTTATTGAATAGAACATTACAAGAGTGTTGCGATCAGTCTTCCTTTTTAGTCTTCAGTCCGCTACAATCGAGATGATCTAACACGCAGATAATTATATGGTATGACATAATCTCCCAGGGACTGACAGCTTTGACTGCAATAATAGCGGCCGAATCTGCAGGTGTGCGCGTTCGAAAGGAGCAGCGGTAATGTTGTAGCGAAAGGCGTTTGATTTCTGCTTCGACGAAGCATTTTGGCTGGAAGAAGGGAAGATTCTAGACCGCAATGTTTTGCGCTGCAAATGAGTATTTCTTGCGGTAGGTCTGTATAAAGTAGAGGCACTTGAAGCGAAGACGATAAGTCCCTTCCCAGAACGCCGCATTCCCCACAAATGTAGGAATTCTGACAAAGAGTTCTATCGACCGGCGGCACTGATCAATGCTTTCCGCAATAAGTACTGCGCGAACTTCAGTAACGACTTAGCACATCATTCTGCATATCAAATTGGAAGTGAGATGTATAAAGGGAAACGACTGTATTGTATAACTGACTTGAACGGCTTTCATGAGTACAGAACGAAAATGACAACTTCTATACTCTGATTTATTTAAATATTACGCGAAGAATAAGTCTTTACATTCAACAAATTTTATGCATATTGATCCAAAGAGGCTGTCCATTAATTGCGGCAACAATTTAGGGGGAGGGGTTTGAAAAAGTTTGACAGTTGTTGACAGGGTGGAAGGGTGGTCAAGAAAAGCTGAAGTCAGCAATTTCACTTTTTACAAATAATCAAAAACTAGGAAATTTCATGGAATACTATTTATTACAATGGAAAGAGGCATGGAAAAAAAGATCATCAACACCACATTTTGACACTCGATGAGCAAAACAGTGAAAAATGGTGATCACCGCAAAAATAATAACCTTGTTATTGGGACCTGTCATTGATCTTGGGAGGGGGGGGTCCAACAGTTTTTGACATAATTATGGGGGTAACTGAAAGTTGACAGTTGTTGACAAGGGGAGGGGTCAAAATTGCCCAAAAATTGTTGACATAATTAATGGACAGCCCCAAATATCTCTTTACTCTCTACTTTCTACAATTAAATATAAATTGATTAAGTTTCTTTTTAAAAATCCAAGATGATGAATTATGATAGCCTATAGCTTGAAGAATTCTAAGGGCCAAAATACTTTTCTTTGTCATTATAGAATGCGAGTAGTAAGGGGCGTAGCGAAGTGGGGTAGATCGGTATATATACCCCCAAAATCAGTATATATATAATACAGTATGTATAAGATATATATATATATATATATAATACAGTATATAACATATATAACATATAAAATATATGTAATATATATAATATATAATACTGCATAATATATATAACAGTATATACCCCACCAAAAAGACTATACCCCACAAAAATCAAATTCCTGGTTACGCCATCTGCGAGTATAGTCACGATTTCAGAAGTCTGTAGACAGTAAAATTGTTTTACTGAAAAAACAAATTGAGGTAATAAGATTGCGAGAAAATTATTCAATGAGACGTTAACGCGGAAGTAGTTTTTACGGAAATGCGAAGCGCCGCCACAGAGCTTCTCCCCAAATGCCCTGTTGGAAAAAGTAGGCCTATATATATATATATATATATATATATATATATATATATATATATATATATATATATATATATATGCAAAGGCAGCGATCGAACGGCCCGTTGTGGTGTTCATACACTGTAGAATTCAGAAGCACACGTAGACACTTAGGCCTATCAAGCTAAAAGTACCAGCGAAGTACTGTAGGTCGACTATAAGCTTTTAAAAATTAGGCCTTTCGTTATAAATTAGTTTTTAGTCGGTTTTCATTAGTTTTTTTTTAGTTCGGTTGATTTGTGTTATTCCTTGTTTGTGTACTATCTGATTCTGTGCTTATCACGAATAAATTAAAAACCTTAATTAAAAACGTTGAATAAAAAACGTTACCGATGTCGATCTGAGCGAGATTAGGGAATGTGCCTTATATATACCCACCGACGGGGAATAAACAAGCAAGTCACACTATGCAAAGCGACTGTGAAATGAAATAAACAACAATAATGCTGGCATAAATTGCTTACTCCATGTTGTAAGTAAGTAAAACTGCATGACCTGCTAATAAGCAATCTAAATTAATTAGCTAGTTGTAAGTTGAAACGGCCGCCATGTGTATGTCCTTAGGGCCAAGACGTTAAATCAGGAGTGGCCAACCCGCGGCCCGTGGACCGCATGCGGCCCGCCGGTTGCTAAGCAGGGCATTTCTCTAAATAAATTTAATTGGTAATTTAATTGGTAATTTATGCATGCGATATCTCCTCATCTCCCATCTCTCTACTCTCATCTTTCTCACCTCAACTCATCACTATCATATTTCTCATCTCTCTCTCCCTCTCTCTCTCCGCATCTCTCTCTCGTCTTTTTCATCTCTCTCGTGATCTCATCTTTCTCATCCCTCTCATCTTTCTTATCTCATCTCTCTCGTGAGTAAGACATTCAGTTCATGGCTTAATTTAAAGAAATTGCAAATTACTTTTAAGCTTTAATTAAGTTTATTTGCTAGTTACTACAGTTAGCCTACGTGTATGCAGTGATTGTCACTACTACTGAAAACAAGACACAAAAGGCCACAAAATCATGCGGCCCTCCCAGTGGTGTAGCGAAGGGCAGGCCGCAGTCGAGAGGACCGCTCCAGGCGGCACTAATCCACAATCGCTTAGTCAAAATGTATGAAATTTGGTGTAATTCTGCGGTATTATAATCCTTCACGTTTTTTCGTTCAAATTCCAAGGTGCAGCGGCGCCATCTTGCAAAGAAAACATGCTATAGGGTAGAACGCGTTCAGCGAAAATATAAGCTACTACACTTGGTTGCTAAAATTAGTAACTGGTAAGATTTTAAATGCCTGTCTGTCATGCAGTTTCACATGGATTTTTGTGCAGTGCCGTTTTAAGAAGTTTGGAGACCCTGGGTATTTGTTAAAAAGGAGCGCCAAACAAAAAGCGGCGATGACCTTTTTGTTTTGGTTGTTTTACTCGCCAGACTGTTCGGGCATCAAAAGTTCGAAAAATTCAAGCAACAAACAAACTATTTTTCACCGCCCGTCTTTACAAATAAAACAGACTAAGTAAGGCAAGCAAGGACATTACTGTGACGCTATCAATACGAAAGGTAGTATAAGAGAGAAATTATAAAATAGACACGCTATTGAAACCTTCAGTTACCAGGGGCGGTTCCACGTTGAAGATGACTGGGGATGCATCCCCCACTCAGCTTTTATTTGCTTGTCAGCCCATTTTCGGAAAGTTTCAGTCATATTACAGTACCTACTGACCAAAGCACTGCTAATGACATTTTTTCGCTTGTCGATTTTTTGTGAATTTCGCTGCACTCCTCCGTCAACACCCTAGAAATTCATTGCATCCCCCCAACAAGAATTCTTGGAACCGCCACTATCAGTTACAAATAATAATAATAATAGCAATCAAACATATATAGTAGCTCCTGTTTTTATGAACTAGTCCTGTCGTCCCCAACCTGGTTTTAGAGCTTGATGGCGCCGCTGTACTTTGGGATTTGAATTAAAATACTTAAGTGACTTCGTTCAGGACATAATGCTGCAAGAAGTGCACCAGATTTCAAGCATTTTGACCCAGGGGTTGTGAAAATATTTACAATGAAACAGGGTGGTATCGTTTCTATTGACCCACCCTGTACACTTGATATATCTACAGTATGTGTGTGTCTGTTAATATTCACATGCAGTAGTCGCGTTATGTAGCAGTTCTATATTGGCCGTAGATTTGAATTCAGATGCTTGGCTTATACACTATCGATGATTGATTTCGGTATTTGCATGTCTTCTCCGTCTCCTTCTCCACCCCGATCTCCTGTTTCATTCCTTTAATAGTTACAGATTTGCTGTCTGCAGGATCATCTCTGCCTGGCGAATGTAAATCTCCGCATATATCGATCCCTGACTCCGACTGAGACTGGCGGTCTATTTCCGTCGTCATCGTCGTCGTCGTCGGCGGCGGTGACTCGATCGGACGCCGCCGCCGCCGCCGTCGAGGCCTTCGCAGTTCGCCTGAAGGGGGGATTGACGGGCTCGGAGAGGGCAGTCGGTGTCGTCGTCGTCGTCGTCTGTTTTGCGTTCTCTTCTGTCGTTCGCCGCAGTGACTGCAGGGAAGCGTCCGGCGCTGCCGTCGTCGTCGTCGTCGTAGTCGCCGTCGTCAGATTTTGGTTCCGCGGCGGACATCGAAGGAGGAGGAGAAGGAGTCGACGCGACTACCTTCGCCGCCGCCTCCGAGGGCGCCGAGGCCGCCGTCCAGCTCCAGGCTCCGTGCATCGACTATACGATCGGAGGGACAGTTCGTCTCCTCAATTCGAACACGATTGGAAACTTTTTCTGCTGATCGGACACACGATAAAACGACGAATGAAAGTGGCGGTTGGAGAAGAGAAAGAGAAGACAGACTGCTTCTTCGAAACGATCGTCCTTTCGCTTTGAGTCTATTTGGATTTCACTAGAGAAAATATCCTTTTAATCGCGTGTTCGAATCAAACGGAGGACATAGGTGTGATGGAGAAGAACGCCTACAGCCACGGCTCCTCCTCGTCCAGCAGTCGTCCATCTACGGTCGTCGACTATATGACGTCACAGAACGACGTAATCGCCGCGTCCGACTCAGATGACGTCAGCGACAACGCAACAGAGACGACGTCGTCGACAGCCGATCCGGGGGGCGACCTTAGAGACCCGTGGACGTTGATGCGCTACCCCACCTGGGCCACCGTTCTCATCATCCTGGCGTGCGCCGTCATCATGGTCGGAACCGTCTTCGGTAATTTTCTCGTCGTTACGGCGGTCAGCATCGTCCGCAAACTGCGCACTCCGTCCAACTGGCTGATCGTCTCGCTCGCGGTCGCCGACCTGTGCGTCGCCCTCATGGTCATGCCGCTGGCGACCATGTACGAGGTGATGGGCGTCTGGGCGCCGGGTCCGACCGTCTGCGACGTCTGGACGTCGCTGGACGTGATGCTCTGCACCGCTTCGATCCTCAACCTGTGCATGATCAGCGTCGATCGGTATTTCGTGATCACGCGACCGTTTCAGTATGCCATGAAACGGACGCCGGTGCTGATGGCCCTGATGGTCCTGTTCGTCTGGCTGCTGTCCGCCCTCATCAGCATCCCGCCGCTGTTCGGCTGGAAGGACGAACCGAGAGCCTTCGAGTGCCAGCTGAGTCAGGCGATCGGCTACCAGTTCTACGCCACCATCGGGGCCTTCTACCTCCCGCTGGCCGTCATGGTCTTCATCTACTACCGCATCTACGCCGTCTCCGCGCGACTACTCAAGGCCGAGGCGAAGACGAAACGGACGTCGGACTCGTCGTCCGGTCGGCGGCCCTCCTATCTGCCGTCGCCGGCGAGCCGTAAATGCTCGCTGGACGTCGTCGTCTCCGGCCATCAGTTCGGTCACCACAATAACCGACTGGAAGTCATCAACAACTCGGGCGGCGGCGGCGGCGGCGGCAGCAGCAGCACGGGAAGCTTCGGCCCGGCGGCGGCGGCGGCCGGGGAGGCACGCAGTTACAGTCGTAGCAACAGCGTCGACCTGTCTCCCAAGACTCCCCTCCGCAAGACCTTCAGCTTTCTTCAGCGCTCCGGAGGAGGAGGAGGCGGCGGCGGAGGATCGGGAGGTAGTCATCATCGTCTGTCGTCGGCGTCGAGGGAGCGCAAGACGACGAAGACGCTCGGCGTCATCATGGGCGCCTTCGTCGCCTGTTGGCTCCCGTTCTTCATCCTCGCCCTCGTCAGACCGTTTCTCGCCGACCAGTCGGCCGTTCCAGACTGGCTGGCCAGCCTCCTGCTCTGGCTCGGATACACGAACAGCTTCCTGAATCCGCTGATCTACGCCCGGTTCAACCGCGACTTCCGGACGCCGTTCAAGGAGATCCTGCTCGGTCGGTGCGGCGGCATCAACGTCCGCCTTCGATCGGAGAGCTACACGGAGCAGTACGGACCGGCGACGGCCCAGGAGAGCTCGAGGGTTCTTCACGAGGTGGGGTCTAAGTCGACTCTGAGTGCCACGACGTCGACGACGACGACGACGACGACGACTACCTCGGCGGCAGGCCCTCGACAGACGAGCCTCAGCGAAGTCCCAGAGGATGTGACGGGCAGCGATGGTTGTCTTTATCCACCCGTCTTCATCACCCTCTCGGACGAAGATACGAGGCGGAATCACGAAGAAAGGCGCAGGGACAGTAGACTCTAGGACACCCTTCCTATTAATCTCTACATTTTTTCAATCTATTTCTCTCTTTATATATATATACATATATATATACAAATATTATTTATATATATACATTCATAAATAGGCCATGTATATATATACATACATATATATGCAGTGTATACAGTGTATATATCTCTCTGTCTCTCCCTCTGTCTGTATGTCTTTCTGTCTGTCTGTCTTTCTCTGTCTCTGTTTCTGTCTCTGTCTCTGTCTGTCTCTGTCTCTCT
This sequence comes from Metaphire vulgaris, assembly GCA_018105865.1. Classification (NCBI taxonomy): domain Eukaryota; kingdom Metazoa; phylum Annelida; class Clitellata; order Crassiclitellata; family Megascolecidae; genus Metaphire; species Metaphire vulgaris. The sequence continues at coordinate 11,538,256 of CM030834.1, forward strand.
CTCTCTGCTTTCTCTTTTTTGTAAATAGGACATTAAAACTTGAAAGTGTTGCAGTTTTCGGGACAGTGACATCAACTAAGAAATGTATAGAACCGGTGTATAGAGGCCTATAATAAAGCGCATGATGCTCGTGCCCTTCGTTTGATGTCAAAGGTTAATTTTTTATGCAATTATCCGTTTGTCAGATCAATCTAATTCGTTTCGTTTCAGCCTTATTAAAATGTCCTGTCTATTCTGCCCTCGGTGCAACGCAGACGTTGACTTTGGCCCCAACTAATTTCCCACAGCTGTTCAGACATTCGAAATGCCAGCGAGCTGTCGGCAAGAGCGAAGCGTAGAGGGGGAGGAGAGAGGGGGAGGAAGGGCGAGAGAATTTTGGCCGTCTGTTCTAATTTAGACAACGCGTTATAATAATAAGCCACAAAACGCCATAACTCATTAACTATTGCTGCTAAAGGGCACCTCGATTAACACAGAGAAACCGGTTTCAACTAAAGCGCGTCCGGAGAAGATAGGAATCTTGTACAATATGATGTCTAGCGGATGTATCAGATGAAACCCACTGCACAAATCGTTCGGCTTATAATAATTATAATTGCTGTGAAATATCGGAGTTCACGCGGGCGCTATTTATGCGCAGCCAAATCGCATCTCTCTCTGTCTCTGTCTGTGTCTGTCTGTCTGTCTGTCTGTCTGCCTCTCTCTCTCTCTCTCTCTCTCTCTCTCTCTCTCTCTCTCTCTCTCTCTCCGACCCACAAATGCCTATAAGCGTCCATAATGCTCTAATGCCCTACTATTTGACCGGTCATTATTACAGTAATGAGTTCAGGCCTCATGATATGCGCGCAGATTTCATCTCTCTCTCTCTCTCTCTCTCTCTCTCTCTCTCTCTCTCCTGTGAAAATGGAAACAGCGCTGCAAAACGGTTGCGAAGACCGTGGTAACATCCTTCCTCATTAGCGTTTGGGTTAACGCGGCGTTCATAAACAAACACAGCAATTGTCTTTCTATAACGGCAGGCATGTCATCCCCAATAGACGGCCATGAGAGGTCGAGAATGGAGGATGTTTACTATAGATACAGGGCCGACGAGAGGGGTAGGGGGTATATTTTACCCGGGCCCGGCGATAAACAAAGAGCCCGCGCTAACCAGAAAAAAGTGACGAACTTTTTTTGCTTGTCAGCATTTATTTAATATGAGGATAAGGATAACCTTTTTTTGCTTGTAAAGATTTTTTTAAAGTTCTCAAAATTTCTCACCCGGTCTGTATTTTCTTTCGACGGCCATGCGTAGATAGTAGATACCCTCCATCCCCCCACCTCCCCTTCTTCTACACCTTCCTCATCTTGACGTGTCGTCAATTTACAGTATTCTCTGTATTTGCAATGACCATCAACAACTTTAAATATGTAGAAATATATTTAAGTCAGCCAGTCTTTTCGCGTGGCCAACTTCCGATGCAAGCGGCGCTATCGCGAACAAGAATCCCGGCAAACATCAAACTGCTCATCAAGCCAGGTTCCGGCTGACGACAAACCATTGGACAAAATGCCAAAAAGTTCACAAAGAATGCAATATATAGGAAAGCGTTAGGCTGAATAAAATCTGGTAGCAAACTCAGCCCAGCTCCTCGTGTAACTTTTGGTGGGCAGTTAGTAGCAGCAGACTAATAATAATAATAATAATAATAATAATAATAATAATAATAATAATAATAATAATAATAATAATAATAATAATAATAATAATAATAATAACATGATAGTAGGCCTAACGTGAATCTAAGTGGTTTAGGAGACTAAGTTAGTCTATGTGATAACTACTGTAACTGGGCCAATACGTTAGGCCATATATAGTTAAATATGGAACTATTCTCCAAGAAACTAAAAACACACTTATTTAACATCTCGTTCGTGTGTGAAATGTAAAGCGCTCTTGACTTCATTTTTTTCGCTTTGATTACTGCGCTGTATAAATTGCCTGTTTAACTAATTAACTAACTAACTAATTATATCACGATAGAATGCTAATTGATTTTGAAAGGAAATGAAGTAGAAACAAAATTTAGACAGGAAGAGTAGAGATATCAGCATTCAGCAATCATGAGAAACAACAGAGGAGGATTCAGTCTGAAGAAAAATCAATGGCGCAAAATGCGAAACAAGGCACACAGGCCGAATGAATGATACAGTGTTGGAGTTGTGAAATTTGTGCTTGGGGGAGGGGGTTGGGGACTGAAATTCAATGTATGACAGAAACTGCATGTAGGCTTACTCGATATGCGATTTTTGGGAGGGTTGAAAAGTTAGCTGGGGGGTTCAACCTCCTAACCCCCACCCGGCAACTCCAACACTGGAATGATAACAGAAAGAGCAACACTTTAATGCTGGTAACATTGACAGCCAAAAAGGAAATTCACGCAGAAAATGGCATAAGAATAATTATGTAAGTGATTGGCGATGGTAATTTTGGCGTTGATGGCGACAAGGACGACGACGACGACAACGACGATGATATTTGTATGTGCGTTATCATTTACAGAACCAGGTTTCTCTCACTTTCTCTGATAATTATTAATTAAAATCAGACGATGTCAGTCGTAATCCATAAAGAAGGGTCACCAGACTGATTTTCTGGAAGACCTTGAAGCAGCAACTGTCAATCGAATTTTACATTGCGTTTATACAAAAGATTCATTTGCGTGACAGAGCGAATTAGAACAGAGCTGCGAGTTGCGTCGTCGCGTGCATTGCAATAGACTGCAATCCTATAGGGTAAACGGATCACGGTGTTTGACATCAGGACAACACTGCTGGACGCTGGCATCGATTTAAAAAGCATAAATAAAGATAAGCGCGTCGATACATTTTCAATAAAATATGCCCAAGAATTTGTCTGGCAATTTTTGTGACTCAAATGTCAAGAATTCTCAGGGCTGGATTAAAACCATTAAGCACACTATAAAGCACGTGCTCAGGGCCCCAAGATCGAAGGGGCACAACGATTTTATCTTTTACTTTTTTCACTGTCAAATGTTTTGTGATCTATAGTTTAATAAACTTATTAATCGATCGCTTTGTTCTGTATTACTCTTGGCTAATGCCTAAAAACGTTGTATCATTTTTGTTTATTGATATCCGGCGCCTAAATTACGCAATGCATAATTATGAAGGCTACCATTGGAGAGTCTCCAAAGACTTTTCAATTAAAAAAAACTATGAGAAAACCTTTTCAAATCTAAATAAAATGGAAGTATACAAAATTTAACATTATTTTCCATCTTACTGTATGCTTTTGTAATTTTGAAAAATAAATATTTACTTCATGGTTTATTATTGTTTTTATTCGTAAGTACACATATTTAGAGCTTAGGGTTAGGGGGCACCAAATCTTTAAGAGCTTGAGGCATCTGTGGGTCTTAATCCGGCCCTGGGAACTCCTTTTGTTTTTCAAGCAGATCTGCTCGCAAAATACTAGGCCTACCGCTCCCAAAGGCCAGTGTTTTATCCAGACTCCAGAGGCCTTGTGGGGGGGGGATTGAGGCTTTGGGGGGATCGACTTGGTTGGAGGGAAAACACAGTTCAATGCAAAATTTGTGTAAGTGCTGGGATTTTTCGGGGGAGATTTTGAGTTTTTGGGTGGGTGGGTGGAATCTCTCCTCCTAACAGGCCTGTAGAAAACACTGCCAAAGGCCTACATCAGCTGAAATTGAAAAAGACGTAGTTGATGAAGTCGACACCGAAAGGATGACCATTCCTGAGAAAATTCTGATCGTTTGTGTGATAAATTTTTATGACATGACATTTTGTCCGGCCACGCCCCAGGCTCTCACGCCCTAAATCATTGTTGTGAGGCTAACTGAGATTAGCTTCAGTGAAATGTGCAGTAATCCTTCTACGAGACTGATTATATATATATATATATATATATATATATATATATATATATATATATATATATATATATAGGCTAATTATAACCAACACGCGGATGTTAGACCTTTAAGTTTAAGCTTTCGTCAGTTGACATTGAAGTCTGGAAAATAAGAGATAGGAGAAACGAGCGTGTTTAAACACAGATACAAGACATACTTATTATTAGACTTATTAAGCGAATCGAAGCAGTCACGTGACAAACGGTCGCGCTTGAAAATCTGATAGTAACTTCCCAACGTAACCCGTACACTAACAGCATTCCAAACGACTATAGTTATCTCATTTCGAAAGGTTATATTGTGCCTGTGAATTTCAGTATTTTTGGAAAGATCCTTCTGCTACGATCAGGCGCGTCCTATCAGTCGGTGATAACCGTACACAAAAGTTTCTGACAGAACCATGCTGGGATTTACCAGATTGATTGTACCCTTAAAATACTCTAGGCCTATAGTTTAATCTTGCGCAATTTAATCACGCCATGCACTGCCGGACTTGGGTAATGGACATGGACAGCTCGAGACTGTCATGAAACTTTTTAAAATCTAATCTATAGGAACTTTGTTGTTTCATGAGAGAGCTCGATTAAGACAGTGCATTTCAGTGACGTAGCCAAAGGGAGTGAGGGTTAAACCCATTGGCTGTTCGCAGTGTAGGGAAGTGGGAGTTTCAGGGGTTAAAATCCCCGTGGCGACCAAAATTTATTTTTATTGCGATCACTATATAGTGTACGCGATCATATACCTATATATTTCAATCAATTATTGAAACATAATAATAGCTGACGACCTTTTTTCAGTGATGTTAACAAGGACCGACCCCCCAAGGACGAGGATAAAGACAAGGACCGACCCCACAAGGACGAGGATAAGGACAAGGACCGAACCCCCAAGGACGAGGATAAGGACGAGGACCGACCCTCCAAGGACGAGGACAAGGACGAGGACTTACCCCGCAAGCACAAGGACCACAAGGACTGACCCCAAGGACAAGGATCAAGGACAAGGACCAACTTCTGTCAGAAAAAAGTCAGAAAGGAAAAAACCAAACACAATTTCAATTCGAATCACAAAATTAGAAAAGGAAAAAAAGAATGTTGTAAAACATTAAACATAGTCTAGTCAACAGCAATGCTGCATTTAAAATGCGCCTTTGACTTTAGCCACATAGCTATGTTACTGCGCTTTAAGAAATTGCTAAGTTTAATAATAATAATAATAATAATAATAATAATAATAATAATAATAATAATAATAATAATAATAATAATAATAATAATAATAATAATAAAGGAACAAGTGTTTCCAGCAGCTGATCAGTCATGCACACACGGTGAGGTCTAATTATGAGACCACTTTGCAAAAACATTCGTTCAACTGGAGCCGACGTCGCTGGGCAACAAAGAATTCTGCTAAATAATCAATTCCCCAACTGGTATTATAAAGGAAACAATGACTAAACATTTTAGAGTAACTCAAAGCAAGTATGTAGCCTAAATATAAATCCACATACTACTCTTACCTTGGAACATAATTATCAGTACAATTAAAAATGGTATACAAGTAATTTGGTCCTTATAAGGACTTTTCAAGGACTAAGTTACAAGGACCAGGACAAGGACCGATCTGAAAGGACGAGGATAAGGACGAGGACCCAACCCCCAAGGACGAGGACAAAGACAAGGACTTCAAATTGGTCCTTAAGGAGTCCTTAAGGACAAGGACCAGGACAAGGATTAACATCACTGCCTTTTTTGCTTGTCAGGATTTTTTCGTGCTGTTATTAATCAAATCGTGGAATGATGATAACCTTTTTTGGTTGTCAGAATTTTCCGAAGTTGGGAATACTGGGAACCATAACCCCTCTTCGGAAAATCCTGGCTACGCCACTGGTGCATTTAGTGCAAACATCGTTGTAATCGATTGAGCTCAGATACAAGATGAATTCTCATTCGACCGAAAACCGTAATTCATAGAAACAGTCGAACAAGACAGGCGCTGCTGAGCTCTTTCGTTTAATAAACTGTGGGCACTAAATTCAGATGGCCAATGAGATTTATGGCCATCAATTCGCCAGTTAGCCTATGTAGCTCCAATACCTTCATCTCTAATCATGGCTCTCAACTATGCTGCATACACGATGCCCATATATATATATATATATATATATATATATATATATATATATATATATATATATAACAATGATTGCATACATATAACTGCGTTTCATTCCGTATTACATAAAGTTGCCAGAAATAGCGAATGGACTGCGGAATAGATGAGGCAGTCTTACTGCGCTACTTGAAGATTGTCCAAAAATAACGGAGTCTTGCATGACAGCCAAACAGCATTAGCTCGAAAGAGCATAAAAATGAGGAACGCCGAGCGCGAAGGAAGGAGAGAAGATTCGCATTCCGCCTGAAAACGTATAGGCTATAGGCCTAAGCGAAACGAACCAGGCCTTTAGAAATCACCGAGCTGTACAAAAAGTGAATACAGCAATCGGCAGTTTATTGAAAAGAGATTCAACGTGAACATCGCAACATCGATTTTGTAAATAGTAGTAGACATTTTTGCCATTGCCCAAAGCACGCCCATAAGACGCAACACAAACACTTTGACGAGGAATGCATGCATGCATGCAGAAGACGCCCGATAATAATCTTCAAGGAGAAGAAGAAGAAGAAGAAGAAGAGGAGGAGGAGGAAGAAGAAGAAGAAGAAGAAGAAGAAGAGATTGCTGCTAGCGCTTCTTAAAACAATATTCGCCTGCCAACATCAATCATGCATCAGATGTGGCGGTGACTTCTCGGAAAAAGGTCAGATGGGAAAATCGCTGATGGATTACATCCATGATCTGCGCCTCGACACAGCTTCGTTGATTCGCCAACGAAGACCTGGATCCTCCCAGAATAGAAACAGTTAAGCTATTGGCTACAAAAATTCCAGTCCAAACAGGTCAGACCGAGATACATGATACAATAAAACTTTTAGAACAAGACATAAAACGAACGAGGATGTCCTTTCGATTGTTCAGTGCAAAAAGGTTTAGACACATGCGCGCAATATATTAGGACCGAAACATATATCATAATAATGTGATTTTAAGTGGTTTAGGAGGCTAAGTAAGCCTGTGTGAAAACTACTGCAGTAACTCTCCACATTCAATAACCTGGTTTTCCGAGATGGCCTTTGAATCCGTTTACTGTTTCAACTGTCACTCCCATCTCGTCCAAACTGTTCCATTTGTCCACAACCCTTGCACTAATTTTTTTCTTGTTTGGACCCACCCTCTGCTTAAACAATTTGCATTTGTGGCCTCTTGTGCTGCTTTTAAATGTTTAAAACTTGTAACTGAGTTACAGGAAAAATATCTACAAATTCAGGGTATCTCTCACACACATACATACACCATGCACACACACACACGCACACGCACATATATATACAGTTACAGTTAGAGTTATTGAAATTATTTTAAAGTTATAGTTACAGTTAAAGTTATTGTCATTTTTCAGTTACAGTTTCAGTTACAGCTATTTATTTTTCAGTTATTTTCAGTTAATCGCCATTGAAAACATTAATAAAATTTCGATGTTTTTTCTTAATACACAATCACCCTGCTCTCTCTAATTGATTGAAAAATCTACTGATATGTAAATATTTTCATATGCACGTCCTTCAAAACGTCCATTAAAACGTCCTTAAAATATTGTAAGCATGTCATTTTTTTACAATATGATATTAAGACATATTTGATTCATTTAGCTTAAGAAAAAACCAGAAATAGCACGCAACTATATATACAATTATTTTTCAGTTATTTTAGCTATTTCAGTTAATTATTTTTCAGTTACAGTTACAGTTATTGACATTTTTCAGTTACAGTTTCAGTTACAGTTAACTGATTTGTTATTTTTCAGTTAACTGATATTTCAGTTACAGTTAAAGTTAACTGAAACAACACTGTTTTCGTGTGATCTCTCATTCATCGCTTTGCTTTCCTTCGCCAATGCTGACAAGCAACAAAGAAAAGGTCGTCGCCTTACACTTAATTGCGTTGGCTGTCAGATTCTGTAGCGCTAAGAAAATTTTGGGTCGGGCAGCCAAGGGAGGGAGGTTAATCCTCAAAACCGCGTCCGAAAATTTAAAAATGTGTGCAACACAATAAAAACTTTTTTGGTCGGGCAGCCAAGGGAGGTTTTAACCCTCAACCCCTCTCCCCTTGGCTACGCCACTGAAACTGAATAACAGTGTATATGCAAAGAGAATGCTCAGAATGGTAAAGTGCTAGTAATGCACTTAGTCATGAATCAAAAGGCAGATCATGTGCATGACGAGAGATGAACCGCATCAAAGAAAATATTATAATTAATCAATGTTCTGATGGGACGAGACATCGAAACTGATACTATCTCTTTCGTCGTCATACGCTTCGCTTATTATACGATCAGCCGCATGGTCGTAGCAGGAATTCCGCTACTTTTACTTTTTGTCAAAATTAGAACCACCCATGCACTGCACTTTCTCTACTCCACCACTACCACCACCACCACCACCACCACCACCACCACCACTACATCCTCTTCTTCTTCCTCCCCTCATCCTCCACATCGAATGTCCATGATAGTAGTGGAAGATGGCGGCGGAGAGAAGAAGCGCAGATCGACCGCCTTTTGTCGGCTTCGTTCTCTGCTTGCTCCATTGTCCTGCCTATGTTTCGGTCCATTTGAATTGTCGTTCTACAAAATTTGTTTTCTTATCCTTCTCCTCCTTCTCTTCCTCCTCCCCATCGTCATCGTCATCATCGTCATTGTCAACTTCGTTGTCATCATCGTCGTCGTCATCATCATCGTCATCGTCAACTTCATCATCGTCGTCGTCATCATCATCATCGTCGTCGTCGTCTTCGTCTTTTGTAGTCGTCGACAGAATGTCTCTGATGATAGTCTACTGCTTACAGTAAAACAGCCCAGCAACGACCAAATCACGTAGGTCTATTTATTATACAGAAAAGAAATTTACAGCGGTGTTTGGCTATAATTACCATTTATAAAAAGAAACAAAGGTAACAGCACAGCCCAACGACGGTAGAAACTCAATTGTTGGTTCTTCCGGTCGCCTGTCCTTCGTTTTTCAATAAGACGTGGAAATATAATCACTGGCTTAATTAATCAGCAATACTAAATGTATGAAACTATCATTTTCGCCCCTGCCAAGCATTCTGTCTATATGGTCTAGCTGCAGCAACGACCAAATCACGTAGGTCTATTTATTATACAGTAAGCAGAGAGAAACAGACAGACATACAGACATACAGACAGACAGACAGTCAGACAAGTAGACAGACAGACAGACAGGCAGACGGAAACAGTAATTGGGAACTGCGAAGCATTTGTGAGGATTGGCTGGTATTCTTTTTGACCACGTCACACACCATGCTGCTGCAACGAATATCACTGTTAATGTCTTGCAATTCACGCTGTGTTAATAGCTGCATAATAGCGTAATAACACACGCACACACACAAACAAACACACAATGTCACACACAATGTCACACACATATATCACACATATATATACACACACCGTATCCATTAAAATACTAAACCAATGCAGTTATCAGCACAGCCTTATACTGTTTCAGTTCTCCGAGGTCAGCAATGTGTGTTCTGTACACTCTTTCTTGAAGTATAGTATTCCCCATAAACTGCAGTCCACAGAATTCAGATCTGTGAAATTTGGTGGCCATAGATCGGGTGAGATGAAGTTTGGTGTCGCTTTTTTCAACAAATTGAAAGTGGAGGCTGGAACACGGGAACGTTGTGGTTGTTTTGTTAAAGTTGAAAGTCAAACTACACTGGCTTGAAGAAATTTGCACCTGATGCGTTATGCAAGTTCATTTATTACAAACGAAGCTACGATTGACTTAAGTAATTGTATCCTGATTCAAAACTACAAAATTTTCAAAAATCTTTTCATTGTTAGTAAGGCTGTGCTGATAAAAGTCTTTTAGTGGACACACACACACACACACACACACACACACACACACACACACACACACACACACACACACACACACACACACACACACACACACACACACACATATATATATATATTGCATGCCTAGTAAATTGGCCAATTGTGCATATTGTCGTTTGTATTATCCGTATTATTTCGATGTAGACTTTACGAGGGTATATTAATAGATTCGTAGTTTAAGGGCAACACGTAGAAACACTTTCAGTTTCTATCCTCGGAGGCAAAATTTCAACTGACGAAATGATTTGCCAGACGCTCGCTTTAGCTGAAAATTAGGACGAACAAAGACTTGCACACGCACAAACATCGACAAGTACAGAGATAAGAACACAGACGCCGAAGCGACGAACGAAGAGGCACCCGTCCCTGTTACTTGTTTGCAAACAGAATCTTTATAAGCGAACGCTATTACAGAATGACAATATTTCACTGGCGCGGTACAGACCAAAGCTCGATCATACGCGTATGACAAAATAAAATACGCTAAAATACGTGCGCATGAAGAAAAAATAAAATACGCGTATGATACGCATATTTTATAAGTCTGATCGGTTACTTATAATTTGCTTACTTAGCTAGCAATATCAATTGCGACGTCACGCCACGTCATTGTAACTGATCCCAAAATTCACTTCGTTAACACTTGTTCTCCTTTTAATTTCTTTGCTCAGGTAAATGGTTAACAGACTGCGGTAATTGACGCAATTTCATGGCCATCTGTAGGCCTAAGGCATTTTTGATAACGCATGATAGCGCGTATGTCACGTATTTTAAAGAGTCGTATACGTTAAAATACGTGCGTATGATACAAAAAATATAATACGTATGATACGCACAGGCCCATTCAGAAGGGGCCAGGAGGGCCATTTGGCCCGGGCCTCCATCTGTTGAGGGCCTCCCTGTTTTTCTTGTCTAGAATTTTGGGAGAGCTAGAAAGCTAGATAGCTACTATTAGGAGGGGCCTCAAAATTTGGCGATGACCTTTCTTGCTTGTCGACAATTTTGGCATTTTGGGAAAGCTAGAAAGGTACCCAGCGGTCCTAAAAATTGGTGATTACCTTTTTTGCTTGTCAACATTTTAATTTTGGGAAAGGCTAGGAGAGGCCTCAAAATTCCAACTGGCCCGGGCCTCTCTCAGCCTCTGAAGGGGCCTGGATGCGTATGATCGAGCTTTGGTGCAGACGATGGTGCTGCACGGTGCCTGAATAAATACTGCATTGCAGATTTTAGCCCCCACCTCGTGGACCCTGTTGTACTAGAGCAGTCGAATGCCCTTTTGTCGTCGTCAGCGTGTCTGTTCGCGAAAATAAACGAAAATAAACAATATCTTAAAATTAAAGAACATCAACAAATTACTTAAACATCTTTGTGCAAAGGTTAATAAATATGTGATTATCCTATCAACTTCATATATCAAGCGCTATTGGTCGACCAACGTGAAAGTTAGACTATTGTCATTTTTGCACAATCTTAGTCTTAAGTCTTTGAAATTCGGCGAAAACGTACGCGTGAAACAAACTCTTCTAAGATTTCTCGGAAGTTAAAGACGACGGCGGAATGAAGTCAGTCATAAAGGTGCTCTAAGCGAGAGGCTTAATCTTCAAATCTTTAATCTGAAAATGTAGATTTTGACAGGACTCATTGTACTCTTGCCATCGTAAAGGCATTCCTTACAAATTGAAGTTTCTCGTGGTCTCTTGATCGGTTCGTCAAGTCTTAATTAGACGCCAATTGAAGGATTTGAAAGATTCTGGCATCTTCCTCTCGAGTCAAAGCGATTGCATTTTGAAGACGTGAAAACAGAAGAAGAGAAGAGTTAGCACGGAAATGCTAAAAATCAACAGGAAATTTATTAGGCCTACATCTCTTTTGAAACGTAACCCAAGCAACATAGACTAATAACACAAAGTCGTGGCCATAGAGTGTTGTGGGTGTTGAAGCACCCTTGAAATTATAGGCCTGCCATGAAATATTACTCAAGCGACGTCCAGCAATAAACCCACGTTACTGTGAAATATGGAGTTAAACCACGCCTCTTTCTTTCTTTTTTTTTTCATATATATATATATATATATATATATATATATATATATATATATATATATATATATATATATATATAGTGCGTCTTGCTGCTTCCACGCTCCCACTCAGATTGATATCTGAAATTGACCTTGTCCGACTGACCACTAAACATCTGCCATAGCTATTTCAACGGTAGATTAATTAAGCGCTTATATGAATAAGTTGCTAGCACGATACCTGCTTTCGAAAGCGCTATAGAAATTCACGAGATTATACTCAGGCCAGCTTACTTAAGCTAACGACGAAGTTATGCGTCTGATTATGCCAAAACTAAAGTAAAAATAACGTTAATTTTTTAATGGAGAATACAGCTGTCCATCCAAGGGTTCCAGATCATAACACAGGCGAGTTCCGCACCTTATGAATAATAGTGAGCTCACCTAAGCCTCCCTAAGGTCTCTGAGACGAAGAACCAACGGCAACAGTGGCGGCTCCACCGGGGGGGCAGGGGGTCCGTGCCCCCTATTGAGTGCCTGCCCTCCAGTTCTCCCCCAGTTGGGACCCTATACTTATATACTTAATGCTACATACATTAAACAACAAATGGTTGGCCCCCATGATTAGAAGTTGCCACCCCAACGGCCCCCCACTTGCCAAATCCTAGAGCCGCCACTGAACGGCAAGAGGGCATTCTGAGTAATATTAGAGCTAGACAATGTGCTCCTCCGGAGTAATTTCGGAAAGAGTTGCCGGCATCACACTTGCAATCACGATGATATTTTCTCATCGGTTTCGAATGATTGCGCGACCTATTTTGGTTCGAGCATTGAGGCATGCCCCCCTTCCCCCGTTGCTACTCTAATGAAGATTAAAACCAGTAATTCATAAATATTTGATCGAGTCATGGCAGACACCAAAGTGGGATTCACAGTGGGCAATGCAGTGTTGTTGTTGTTGTTGTTGCTGGTGATTATTATGCATTAAAACAAAAGCTGGAATTAATAAATAGAAGATGCGACGACGACGACGACGACAATCAGTAGAACAGAATCTTTTAGGTTGACAGCTAAGCGCCTTTTCTAGCGTTTCTTTTCCTTAAACCCAATTCGCAATACGAAATCTGATATAATCCCCTCTGCACAAAGTATTTATTTTGCGAATTTTATGTTTAGACTTTCCCACCACGGCTCTACCTCTGTCCCCACGGGGAGGGGGGCTCGCGACGCTCTCTCAGACTCTCGTGTCGGTTCGGCAGAACCCTCCTCCCAGAGCGAGTGACACCCCAGATCTGGAAGTCACCGCCTGACTAAAACCCTGGAGTTGCTGTTTTAAAGGCCTACTTGCGCTCAGCTGTTCCAGTGACTTCGACAACGAAACAATGGCTAATTTGCACTCCGTGTCTCACCGAACGGTACTGCCCGGTTCGCTGCTGTCTGGTTCGGTACTGCCCGGTTCGGTATTGCCCGGTTCGGTACTGCCCGGTTCGGTACTGTCCGGTTCGGTACTGGCAGCGCGGTCTGCGTTAGAGATTGACGACGGACGCATGAAATCGATAGAGACTCACTACGAGCGGAGGTGATAATAATTATTTTCCGGAAGAGAAATGCTCCGACGCCGCCATTAACCGAAAGGGAACTCGTAAAGAACGTTACCGTCGGGTGTTTACTGTCGGGGTGAAGTGTACAATTTGACCTCCGGAGGCAGATTCTGATTTAAAGAGGTCAGAGGGACGCGTGATCCGGGTCACCCGCCTGAATAGACGCCATTTGCACAAAAGATGCGTTCGTTGAATAGATAAGTAAAGGCAGGACGAACTTGATTTAAATGAACGTACAGTATCTTGTAGAAAGAGATAAAAAACAGAAGAGGCGCTAACGAATAATCTTTAGAACTGAGGCAGACAGTTAGACAATGCAAGCAGCTGCATCTGCATGAATCTGAAAATGTTGGATATTGTCGAAATCTTGCAGATCTTTCTGCCTTGACGCAAATATAGTTGGAGAGGAATTTAAAGATGTCGGAATAATCGAACATTTATTTGGAAAAAGCTCTTGAAATGCCGCATATTTCAATTTATCAACACGCTTCCAGTAATTGCTAATTGAGAGAAGCTGATAGCCAACGCAGTCTGTGCTGAAAATGATTCATTAATTCTATGATATTTCAGTGGTCAGTAGTTCTCATAGTAATGCTATGCTTGTTTCTCATATTTTCCTTCTCAGATTTGTTTCTTTTACAAATTGTTTCCCTGCAGTCCTTGGACAAAAGAATAAATGTATCGGTCTTAGAGGAGATAGAATCAGTAATCACAGCGAGAGAGAGAGACGAGACATTGCACGGGGTGAACGCATCTGAGTTTTCGGATGCATCACGTAGGCAACGTTTTCCGAGATGCGAAGTGGTAAGAGTCAGGGGAGACAGTGGCGTGGCCAGGACTTTCCGATGGGGGTTTATGAAATAACTCCGGAATAATCCGACAACCAAAAAAGTTTATCGTCATTACAAGATTTGCTTAATTAACAACGGCACGCAGAAAATCCCGGCAAGCAAAAAAGGTCGTCAGCTATTATTATGCCTTCAATATTAAAAAAAACTAATATAAATAAATAAATAAATAAATATAGGTATATAGGTATATGAGCGCGTACACTATATAGTGATTGTAATAAAGAAGTTATTTTTGGTCGCCAAGGGCGTTAACCCGAAAAACTCTCCCTTCCCTCTACTAGAGCCAAGAGGAGGTCTAACCCCCAACCCTCCCTTGGCTACGCCACCGAGGGGAGGTAGACTGGAACAACTGCACCTTAGCGTTTAATGCTACGGAGATCGGCGGATGAAAAGATGAAAACCAAGCGCATCTGATTCGTCAATTATTCTGCGCCTAAACCGAAGAATTAACTCGGTGCGCCTTTCTCGTTCACTTGACTTTCTGCGATCGCAAATCATCCGCCAACCGCCTTCGATCGCCGACAAGGAGGACGACATCGCAATCAAGCGCCTAAGACTTCGAGGACGAATGTACACCGGAAGACAACAGTCTTCAATACAACATCACCTCTAAAGAATGACAGTCTGCTGAGCGAGCGAGCGAGCGAGAGAGAGAGAGAGAGGAGAGAGAAAGAGAAAGAGAAAGAGAGAGAGACACTGGCAGAGACAGACAGACAAACAGAGATAGACAGAGACAGACAGAAAGATGGGGAGAGGTAGCATATATCATCGCATAATACTTTTTGAAGATTAGAAGCAGAAACTTGGACTCGTCATGCGCCTATATATGATGACACTCTTGCCTTGCTCCATGCAGGGCCATATTAAAGCGGGGGATGAAGGGGCTGTAGCCCCCCGGCCCATCATGAAAATAGGCCCACCGATTTTCAAGATAACCTTTTTTGCTTATCAGCACGACTTAGAAGGGAGATAACCTTTTTTTGCTTGTCAGAGATTTTCAGTATAGGCGACGACCTTTTTTCTTTCTCAGCTCCCCCGACCCACTCGGACCTTAATCCGGTCCTGTCTTGCTCTTTTGACTCTAAACAGGGAATTATTGACTGGAAAGCGCAGAGAAAAGTACGTCGTGTCAGACTCTGCCGTGTTGTGCCGCCGCCGACGCCCCATCACTTCTTCCTCCCTTCGTCTCTCTCTCTCTCTCTCTCTCTCTCTCTCTCTCGCTGCTAAATTTTTACGTTTTGTCGTCACTTGAAGGCGTTCATCGTGGGCAATTTCCGCCGTTTCGTTGATTTAATCATGAGCCCAGGTGCACTGATACAATGCAGCAACCCCTGCGCGGTGTTTCGTCGTCATTTCGTCGTTTTTTACCTGCAGGCGCCCTTATCGAATTCAAAATTCAACGCCGGTCTATGTTGGTGGACCGGAGCCTTCGATTCAAAGCAGCAGCTTCTTCTTTCGCCTCGTACAATGTAATTTGCTTTATTGCCGACGACATAGGCCTACCCGGAGAGAATTAACGATTGAGTAACAGAGGAGAGGAGAGCAGAAATCCAAAAACCGCTGTCTCGAGCGACTCGGCTTAAACTAAACTGACGGAGAATGTTTAGCTGAAAAAGCCTTACTTCTGCATTCCAATTAGAGAGAAAGCCTTGATTAATTTTCCCGCAAAAGACTCTTCGAGCAAAAACTTCAAAGATCGAAATAACTCTGTCTGTCTGTCTGTGTAATTATTTATGTCTCTGTTTTTGTATAAGAGCGACAATTACTAGACGCTCTGTATACTGCGCAAGTCGATAGAGTCTTTGATTAATAGCAATAATAACATGCAGACTATTACAGTAGATATATTGCCTTGAAAGAGACGCCTGTAGGCAAAACAAAGGAGACATTCCTAGTTAATGAGAAATCTACCAGTTTATTAAATCAGTGACACCATAATGCGATATAAATTGCTCATTTCTCATTTTGCATTTCCTCTAACACCATAATGCGATATAAATTGCTCTTTTCTCATTTTGCATTTCCTTAATTTGCATTTCCTTAATAATCCACTCGAACCGTTTCGAGTGGATTATTAACCATTCGTCTTTCTACATGTTTCAACTAAAAAATCCATTCGCAGTGCCTACAAGTGCGAAAATCACTACTTCGGACGATGCTTTGATATGATTTCTACCAGCTTTGAATTTATTTCTGTCTGTCAAACAGTTTCTGCAGTAATGCGCCAGATTTTCTGCTTGGTAAATTTGAGAGAAAATGCTTAGACATGAACCCGTGCTAGAACCTTATGATCGTCGATATTGACGGTTTGTCATAGGAGAGTTCATGCTTCGATTTTTCTCAGGATGAACAGAAAACGAACTGCGCGTAATAAGGAGAAGATTTCAAAATGCTTCCCGAAGCGTTCTTCTGATTTTTTGAGAAGTACGAAGCAGAAGAGTCAGAGCAGTGACACAGGTCAACGTCCAACGAACGACCTCATCGATGCTGCTTCAAGCTGTTGCTTATATATATATATATATATATATATATATATATATATATATCTTCGTGCCGTCTTGATACGAGAAGAGGACAAAAAACGTATCCTGGCAATCACGATGAAATTTTACGGCTGAGCGCCGCAGGATAAATAACTTTCGCCGTACATAAGAGAAGTCGCTGAAAGGCAGTGTTTATTCTAGCCACCTTGACATTGGGGGGATTTTGAAATGTTTGGGGGGGGGACAAGGTCTGAGTCGTCACACTTTCGAGGGGAAATTGCCATCCCCCATGCAACATATAAAAAATAGGGGGATTTTAAAAGTTTGGAGGGATTCCCCCCAGAGAAGGCCTAGAATAAACACTGGCTGAAAGCGAAGTGAGTCTCTCCTCTCTATCTGATTATCTTTCTGTCTGTCTTTCTGTCTGTCTGTCTCTCTCTCTCTCTCTCTCTCTCTCTCTCTCTCTCTTTCTCTCTCTTCTATCACACACACACATACACACAGCCTACCCAACACCCGAGTCTGCATCGTCTCTACAAGACTAACCTTCTACAGTGTACAGGACTTCTTCTTTTCTTGACGTTTCTTCTGGCCATATACTGTACTGTAATCTATGCTTAGGTTAGAGCGATGGACTGCTATTCAAACTATCGTAAATAAACAAATGCGCCATTAAACTGACCCTGAATTCTTAGTTTCCGCCTAGAGACAGAACATTTCTTGTTGACGATACTCTGACCCAAATAGCTGCTTAATTGTAAACTGCGTACACACTGTTCACTGTATATTGACGCTTATAGAGGTTCTCCTGTACAGAGTAGACGATATAATATGTCTTTGACTGAAGACGAACTTTAAATAAAAGCGCATTCATCTTTAGATGTTTAGAAACTCGCTTCGACGGATACAAAGGACGACATGCTGGCATCGAATCGTTTTTGGACGACTGCAAAAATTGGATCTTCTAGACGAAGATGGATTCACAAATGATGCGCATAAGACAGCGTCTTTACTGCAGAAATCTCATCTTTGTCATAAAAATGAAATCAGTTTAGCCTGCTCCACAGCTGTCATAACACAGCGTTTTTCCTCCTCCTCCTCCTCCTCCTCCTCCTCCTCCTCCTCCTTCTTCTTCTTCTTCTTCTTCTTCTTCTTCTTCTTCTTCACCTTCTTCCTCTTCCTGCCCTCCTCCTCCCCTCTTCTATTCCTCCTCCTCCCAGTGGCGGCTCCACCGGGGCCAGGGGCCCGTGCCCCTATTGAGAGCCTGGCCCCCAGTGGCCCCCAGTTGGGACCCTATACTTAATGCTACATACATTAAACAACAAATGGTTGGCCCCCATGATTAGAAGTTGCCCCAACGGCCCCCACTTGCCAAATCCTAGAGCCGCCACTGCCTCCTCCCCCTCCTCTTCATCTTCCGCATTAAATCTAGATGAGCTAATGAGAACGCGTCCTGTTTCAACATACGAGTGGCAGCTTCGCTATTACTCGCACGTCGCGCGTTCAAGACAGAGGAGGCATTGTGCATAGACCTATACACATACAGTAGGCCTATAACACTGGACAACAAACTATTCTTACAAAAGTCATGTTACTGAAATGAAACTAATCATTTCTTATTAAATTTTATGTGCCTCGACCAGGGCTGGGTGCTGGATAGTTTTCTCTATAACTGCTACATTCTGTCTGCGAGTCCATTCCTTACGAAAGTAATGCAATTCCCTTGCCAATCACATAAGAAACACACGTATTTTGTATATCCTTACTGCAGTCCCATTGAAAGGGTTACTATGTCTACCTTCAAATCGCCACAGAGGTGTAAGCTGTACAGTGTACACTGTGGAATTCAGTAGCTGCTTTAAGTTATCGTATGTCTTTTTCATGTGGATAGCATGGGCTACTAGAATACTGTAGATCAAGGTTTCCCGAGTGTGTTCCGCGGAACCCCAGGGTTCCGTGACACGGATAGAAGGGTTCCGCGATGAGGATACAAAAACTAAAAAATTATTATTGATTCAATCTGTCTTTAACCAATAATTATGAAATATAATTTTATAATGATAGTACGGCAATAGAAATTTCGGAAATCATTGATTCTGTAAATAAACCTAACTAGTGATAGGCCTATAGGCTAAATATAGTTGGTACTTATTATTATTATTATTATTATTATTATTATTATTATTATTATTATTATTATTATTATTATTATTATTATTATTATTACGCCCAAACTGTAAGCTGTATATGTTTAAAAATTTGGGCTAGTGACTATGTTATTACGTTTGCATCAAAACAGTTTTCAGCCAAAATAACTTTATGTATCAGTTATGTGCACATTATTTCTTTGCGAAAGTCATGTCTTTTCTCGTAGTTTCCAATCCGTATTACGAGTGGGGTTCCGCTGACATTGTTCAAGAATTCGAAGGGTTCCGTGGCACGAAAAGTTTGGGAACCCCTGCTGTAGATAGAAGACGATTTCCATTGCCTTGTGAAGTTGTGACTCTAATTGCAAAGTGTCTACAAATTGTCTCCATTCTTGCGGGTCATACGTGATTTCTAAGACATCCATGAAGACCCTCAATATCAGGACAGAATACCAGATTACCTTACTTTCTGAAGAAAGGCTCCAACTGGTGGTGGCGCTTTTGGATAACCCACAACCTTTCTACCTTTCTGAATGGCCTTTATATAGTATACGCTACTAACGTAAACTTACTTCAGCAGCCTCCTGACAATAGTACTGCCTTGCATTAGAAAATGATGCACTAAAATCTGGATGATGTGTGCATGGTGGTACTGTTCAATATGATGGAATATTACATCATTTAAGGTTTATTTTTGCATCTGGTTGCAGTCATACTGGACAAATTTACATGGCGCAACAAAGAAAATGAGCTAGGGGCCTATATGAAATAACTTTAAGACGAGAGCCAATAAAAATTTCCATGGTTATATATTCGTGTTCAGGACACCAAAATACTACAGATTATGTCCTTTTAAAGTCAGTTACATTTTCTGATTTCAATGTTGACCAGTGAAATTTAGGTCAGTCATGATACTGTATGTGATAGGCCTATGAAGATTGCCAAATTTCTAGGCCTCAAGGCAGCCAAGGCTAATCAATTATTTGCAGATCTTCTAGACCTAGTGGTACTGTGATACGTTGGTTTGGTCTGGAATTGCCTGGTATAATCTATCAATAAGGATATTTGGTATCAAAATTTTGCCAGTTTAAAATTCCATTGTTGGCTGTAGGCCTACATGCGTTTTAAACTTTGCTGGTGTTTTCGATAAAAGTAAGTAAGTAAAATCTCGCGAATTTATATCGTGCTTTTTACTGTAAAGTAGATACTGTAGCAGTTGCTTATTCCTATGCACTGAATCAACGGTTGACATTCAGTAGAACTTCGTTATAACGGATTCGGTTATATAGCGTATACTCGGTTATAAAGCACCGCAATGTACGATTCTGTGTGATGTGCTACCGTATAATGGAAGGTATTGGATATAACGTGCCTCGGATACAACGCACTCAATTTAAGAGACCCGCTAAGTACGTTATAACGAAGTTCTACTGTAGCTGTAGCCGATGTTTAGTGGTCAGCCGGGCAAGGGGCTACGAAGAAATAGAAAGAAACGCAGGTGCGTGTATGGGCTATTCGTCTTTTGGATTTCACGATATCTACAGTGCATTGCGACGCCTTGAAAATAATTGGTAGGCCCTACCGGTAATTTAAAAGATCATTTAGTCTATTCGTTGTGTGTGCGTGTGGTCTTTCTAGTAGGTATATTCCAGAGGCGTAGCTAGGGGCAGGAGGGGCTCCGAGGTACATACGTCCGAGGGCACCGAGGTGGGGGCGTCAAAACCGGGTTTAGGGGGCGCCAAAATGAGGTTTATGTTAGGAAAAAAGTAAAAGGAAACATGCATCATTATAGTTGTGACGATCTTTCTATGACCTTTTGAAATTACGGTCAATAGTGACGACCATGTTGGCTTGTCGGGGTTTTTCTGAGATCGATAATTTTTTAAAGTTCAGGGGGCGCCATCAGTATCTTTTGTCCCCGGGCGTCGGACTCTCTAGCTACGCCCCTGGTATATTCGAATCTCATCAGTCATCAACTGTCGACGCCTGCTTTAGAAAATATAGGCCCACAATCAACATTTAGCCTACAATATCAATAGCCAATCAACGACCAGAATGATCCTACTAAACGACTTAAGAGCCAGTTATTATAATATTAAAACACGTTGGACTTTTGTAATGTTTGCGTCGGAATTCTTTTGGACAACGAAACCTGAACTACGTATTTTCTTTCTTTGTTAATTTTAATCGAAAAACACAACAATGAAATGTAATCTCTGTCGACCGAACTTTGAACGATCACTGACCTATTAAAATTTTTAGACTTGCCATAGGCCCAAGTTCTTATTTGTTTCTGGCCAAACCTGGAGATTTTTAGCCAAGGTGGGCAAGACAAGGGTTCCAATTTAAATACACTTCCTCTTCAGGCTCTTCGACATCTTTCATTACGGGCATAAAATCGTATAAACCACCGTAAAAAACGGTATAATTTATTTTTAAAATGGTTTTTAAAAAACTCGATTTAACGACGATTTTTTAATTTTATTTCATTACCTTTGTCGTTTTTGCTTTCAAGGTTTTTTACCTGATCGATGTACATGTAAGTTACGGGTTGTCAGAGGCGCAATGCCTGCTTTTACGGCCTAGCTATTTCCGTTGTCCCGCTTTGTCCTCCTTTATTACCTCTGGTGGTATCCTTTAGACTTGAAGGTATCTGGCAGTCCAATGGTCTGTACGACTGATTTATCAGTGGTCGTTTCGAATTAGAGGATATTTTATTCATGTTGACATTCACGTGTAAAGGCAGATAACTAAAAATCTATAACTTACTTTCGCTAGATGGCCACGAATCGTGGACGTTGCACGCAATAATTTAGAACTTATTTGATCGGTGCAGTGTTTTATACAGGCCTGTTAGGAGGGAGATTCCCCCCATAAAACCCCTCAAGATCCCCCCCAAATCCCAGCACTTACACAAATTTTGCAATGAACTGTCTTTTCCCCTCCAACCAAGTCGATTCCCCCCCGAAAGCCTCAATTTTCCCCCCAAAGGCCTGGAGTCTGGATAAAACAATGGGTCGGCGAACTGATGTTCTGCTTTAACAGATCCACTTTAATCTTTGGCATAATTCAATCTATCAAACAGCTGTTCTGCTGGCTTCAGACCTGTTATTCACTTCACACATCAAAACCGTCTCATATGTCACTCTCTAACATCCTCGCAATCAATCATCTCTCAAACATTGCAACCGTGTTTTTTCATATACAGTACTGCACCAGACTTTTCGAAGCTCACCAGCTTCTACTAATTAAGTCACGCTGCTAGACCTAAATTTCGTCGCTAGATGAATATGGGTAACTATGTTAGTCTGGGTTTTTGCAGCGTTTCGATCAGTGGCGGCTCTAGGATTTGGCAAGTGGGGGGGGGCGTTGGGGTGGCAACTTCTAATCATGGGGCCAACCATTCGTTGTTTAATGTATGTAGCATTAAGTATAGGGTCCCAACGGAGGGGGCACTGGGAGGGCCAGGCACTCAATAGGGGCACGGGCCCCCACCTGCCTCCCGGTGGAGCCGCCACTGGTTTCGATTGAAAATAAATGTTGTCTTTTGACATTATAACAGTGATACTTGATATTTAACCTTTTGATGATGACCAGCTCCATCCGCCAGATGTCGCTTCTTGCAAAATTAATGTCTTGTTTTTAAAATTTAAAACATAGACTCTGCTATCGACTGTGAGGCAAAACTGTCGTCATCAGCATCATCATCTTCATCGTCGTCATCATAAACATGTCACCAGAAAAGGACGTAGCTAGTGTTGTGGGCTCGAAAATTTCCTGCGAAGTTTTCCCGGAAATTTCCGGAAAAATAGCGGTACTTTTCCGGAAAAATTCCGGAAATGTTTATTACTATTTATTATTATTATTATTATTATTATTATTATTATTATTATTATTATTATTATTATTATTATTATTATTATTATTATTATTATTATTATTATTATTATTATTATTATTATTATTATTATTATTATCATTATTATTATTATTATCAATTACTATTACTATTATTGCTATCTATTTTTATTTATTATTCGTTTATTATTCGTTTATTATTATTTATTACTATTCATTTGTTTGGCATTTGTTAACAACAGAGCTAAAATTGTAGTCAGTATTGTCAGTAGCTGCAAAAATAATGCTTTTATTCATTTTTTGTCTTAATGTCACCTAATTTTACTGATATGAGCACTAATTAACAGCATGCATGAACTTACTGTAGCAGTCAAAGTAATTGCCACATTATGAAATTCATGAAGGTTCTATTATCAGGTATCACGACAATTCGTCTACAGACTTTTCGTCTACGACACTTTGCCTAGACTTTTGGTCTACCGACACTTGGTCTACTAAATAATAACACTCAAATCTAGTTCCTTTTAATCACGCCTTAACAGTTTCCCCAGTCTCTGTGCAGTTGAAATTGAAATTATTTGTGTTCCGTGAAATTCAATGATCATTTGGGACATTCGATGTCCAATTCGAACATTCAATGTCAGTAGACCAAGTGTCGGTAGACCAATTGTCGTAGTAGACCTATTGTCGGTCGACCAAAAGTCTGTAGACGAAGTGTCGTAGACGAAAAGTCTGCAGACGAATTGTCGTGGAACCCTATTATCATGGTCAACTTATAAAACGTTAATTTTTTTAATCAGAAATCGGTATTAACTAGTTGCTAAGGCATCTTGGTAACAGATTTTGGCGGTTCATTTGATAATAATTATTGTGTTTTGAATTATATGTGTCAAAACATATTATAAAACTTCCTATTTTTAGTTGTGGTAATTACTTTTGTCCAATACTGTATGTTAACCTCTAACAATATGTATGCTGGAAAGATTTTGGAATTTGTTCGCAAAAATTCCGGAAACTTTGGGGCGGTCCATTAATTATGCCAACAATTTTGGGGCAATTTTTGACTCCCTCTCCTTGTCAACAACTGTCAACTTTCAGTGACCCCCATAATTATGTCAAAAACTTTTGACCCCCTCCCCCAAACTAAAACCAGTGACGGGTCCCCTAAAAAGTTTCGAAGGCTATTATTTTTGCAGCGATGATACCTTTTCCCCTTTCTTTTGTTCATCAAGCACAGGCCCGCCGGAACGAATTTTGGTCAGGGGGTGCAGATTTTTTCGAAGTGAAATTTTCTCTTTCAAATCACTGACAAGCAAAAAAAGGTATTCAACGCTAGAATTTACCTTCAAAATAGCTTGACAAGCAAAAAAAGGTCTTCAACGCTAGAATTTACCTTCAAAATAGCTTGACAAGCAAAAAAAGGTCGTCTGTAGTCTGTACACTCTGCGCCCCCTGTTTTTCAGGATTCAGGGGGTGCAGACCATCCTCTTTCCAAGGGTGCATTGCACCCCCTGAATTTTTCCAGGGGTGCAGCTGCACCCTCTGCACCCCCCACTTCGGGCGTGCCTGATCAAGCATCATAATGTGGTGGTGATGACCTTTTTTGCTTGTCAGGCTTTTTTCCGTTATAATAAATAGTATTCCATTAAATTTCCTATTTTGTGACCATTTGTAAAAAAAATGAAATTGTTGACGTCAACTTCTCTTGACCCCCTCCCGCCTGTCAACAACTGACAAACTTTTCAAACCCCCTCTTCCCTATTTTATTGACGTAATTAATGGACAGCCCCTTTCCCGGCATTCTATTTTTCTGTGCATTTCAGCTTGACATAGATTAAACTCGCTGCCTGTGTGAAAGCCACGAGGGGCGCTAATGGGGGCTTGAACCCGCTCCGTCAGCCTACCGCTCCAGCGCGTAACCCACTCTGCATGGGTGTCCAGAGGGGGTGCAAGGGGGCGCAACTACACCCCCTGGAAAATTTGTGGTCATGCAAAAAAGTAAAATTACTTGTTTCTTTTGCCACAAGACCCTGTTTTGCACCCCCTTGAAAATTTTTTCATTTCATTTGTCACAAGACCCTGTCTTGCACTCCCTGGAAAAATTCTGCGGACGCCCATGCCACTCTGCCATCTTCCGTCTCACCTGTTGTAACTAATACTATCCTGTAAAAGCTTAGAAAATGGGACCTAAATTAGCATGAAAACTTAGGATAGAAGACATTTGGTTTAACAACAGAAATTGCAATTCTTTTCAGAAAGAATAAATGTAAATCTTACATTTATATAGTGTCTTCGATAATGAACTAACTAACTAATTATCATCCTAAACCATTATGCAGACCAAATTAATTTCCACTCTGTGCTGGTGGACATACGAGTGCCCAGAAATCGAACCAAGTTTGATGGTGGGCAGAGGTGATGCTCTACCAACTGAGCCAGAATAGTTTAAGAAAAACAATGATTTAAAAAAATGTAAAAACGAACCACAACTAAGGCAATCTGATCATTTTAATCTGGATCCTGGATGCTCTGAGATGTTGACCTACTGGGATGTGAAATAAGATTCAAATAAAATTGCACCAATGTTTTTGTCTAAAAGAAAATGAAACATTAACACAAAAAACATGCTCATTACTCATAAATGGTCATCTTAATATTTACAAAAAAACACAAAATGTTTTAAAAGGTTAAAAATTAAGAATGATTCATTGCTTTATCAAGATGTGAAGATCAAATTTTGCATAACATCGTCAACACAAAACTGAAAAACAGCCACAAATGCAATACAGGACAAAGACCCAATATTTTTAGAATAGAAACCCCTTAAAGAGCTTTCAAAGGCAAACGTTCAAAAATTCTAAGTAGTATGATTCATTACTTCTGCCACAGTCAATTTAATACTTGCACAAATGTGTAAATTTTAACCTAGTGATGGATCACCAAATCAAGCGGTGATGTATCAAGGATCACGATCAAGCAAAAGAATTATTGCATACTGCACAATATATGAATTATAAATAATTATTTATGATCTTTTAGAGCACAATTAGATCATTTAATATTTTTAATAGTGATCTCATTTCAGCACAATCATTTAGATGCAAGCAATGAATGAATGAATGAATGAATGAATGAATGAATGAATGAATGAAACAATTAATATAAGCACTGGAATAACTGATGTTTCAAATTGTGAATTCACAATATATAATCTCCTTGATCTACAAAAATAGATCTTTGTTCTCTTACTTTAACAATAGATACACTATTATACAAAACAGTTATTCAAACAGAAATAAATATTTCAATTTAATTTCAAAAGAGATATTATATAAAATCCACATTAAAGATAAAATTATCATCACCAATTAATTGTTCAAATTTGTTACAAAAGTTAACTTCCAGACACCATCTCCAAAGTAAGACAATGCACAACAACAGAGTGATAATTAATTAACAAGCTCAGCAGAGGTTTATTGGACTAAAACTGAGGGCCTTGAGATTGTGCGCCCTCAGGGGCCAACTGGTCGAAGTTGCAGCATTCCTACTCAAGTTTGTTACTTATTAAGTGGCAGTTCAGTCTTGTAACATTTCACTAGACAAACTCCAACACCAAGTTACTCAAACAGTAATATATATACGTGGTTAAGGAGTCTTCAAAGTTTATTTACCCTCAAGGGGCCCTATAAAGTCAAAGGCGACAACCTTCAATCAATAAGACAATGACGATGGAGTTTGTTAGTCTCAAGAAATATACTTATCTACAGTAGAACTTCATTACACTGTACTTATAGTAGGTCTGTACAATTTAGTACATCAAATCTGAGGTATGTTATATCCCAGTGTTTCTCAAAGTGGGCAATATCGTCCCTAGGGGGCGATGGAAACGTCTTGCGGGGCGAAAAGAGGAAAATGGGCGATGGGAGGGGGCGATTATAGGGAATAGGGAAAAGGGGCGATAACTTGTACATGGGCGATTAGGGGCAGGGGCGAATTTCTTTTTAGGTCAGCGGCGCTAGCAAGTGGCATTATTGATTGATTTATGATAAATCCATGTATACCTTTAACAATGTGCTATTTAAGGGTGAAAATAAATCACATCGAGCTGTTAAGACCAGAAACCAGGTAAGGCCGCAGCAGAAATTAACTTGCAACTGCAAGGGAATGGAGTCAATATCATCAAAGTCATATCAGTCATCACAGGGTTCATGTCAAAATTAGAGTTCTACAAACGTAACTGAGCCCAACACAGTGTTCGAGCCTCTGTCACTTAGACAAGGAGAGAATTCTTGATGATCAATTTCAATTTTACTTCTCACACCTTGAAAACCTTCCTATGAACCTGCCATTTTGGCTTGGGGTACCCAGGGGCGATGGAGACATAGACTGGGAGGAAAGGGGAGATAGCCCCCCAAAAGTTTGAGAAACACTGTTATATCCAATACCATCCAAAATGCTAGTGGCGTAGCGCATCACATGGGACCCTACATTGCTGTAGGTTAAACCGAATGTAAGCCATAACCGACTTCATTATAACAAAGTTCTACTGTATTTGATCAAATTGATGTCTCATCTGCAATGTAATATCAGATACTTGCATGTTTTTGTAGCATTATATACATGTATGTTTTGGTGTAGTACCCAAAACTATCATAGCCATATAAATATGTCAGTATTCAATATTGAAATAATTAGAATAGTTACAAATTATGTCTTAGAGGCTTAGACAACAGTGAAATTAATTATTTGCTGTAACACGGCCAAGCTTGAATCAGCAACAACGTGGCTCCGATCAAGTTCTACTGGAATGCTTTGATGCTGCTCTTAAGACTGTCAATTTCTGACTGAAGCTGGCACTGATTTTCAGCCAATGTATCTTTCTTTTTCAAAAGCATCTAAAGTCAGAAGAAACTCTGTAACTAATTACTCACTTCTTCTGTCCATTAAAAACAATTCACTTGAATTTAAGGTTAATAATAATAATAATAATAATAATAATAATAATAATAATAATAATAATAATAATAATGTGTTTTGATGTGGTTTAGGAGGCTAAGTCAGACTGTGAAATACTAAAATACAGTGCTCAGTGGTTGTCGGTAAGTGTGGCTGATTTCAACCGCATTAAATGATCAGTACAAGTCTACATGTAGGAGTCAACTTCTATAATGTTATCACCTCATCAGCTGATGGTGCTAAAATCTGTGTTGATTATGAAAAATCCATGGCCTTGAGAATTTTCATAAATTTGCCACAATAAATAGACCAATCATTAAATATTGTCAAATACTCTTTAGCACAATATAAGTTAAAGAAAACATCAACTGACTTATTCCAGTTTGTCAGTAAATAATAAAGGAATATTTGAGGTCAGGTCAGGTCTTCGTCATCCAGCTGTGTCCAGCTATCGAATTCTCCATGACATCTTTCCAAAGTTCTCTGTCCTTTGCTATTTCTTCCAAGGTCATTCTGTGTCTTCCATCAGTTTTCCATCGAGTCCTGTCATGTTCAGATCCTTTTCCAATCCGTCCATCCATCATCTTTTCGGACTTCATTTCCCCCTCTGGCTTGTAGTTGAAAATTCGCTTTGGGTTTCTTACTCCATTCTGAGCATGTGTCTGGTCCATTTCATTCTTCTCTGTCTGATTACTTCCATGATGCTGAGTTGCAGCGTTCTCTGAGCATCATTGAAGCAATGCTCGGAGAACACTGCAACATAAGGAACTATTTAGTCTGAATTTATACTGAAAATTCTGACCTGTAGCAGAAATAACTCGTTAGAATAAGATTGGTGACGAAATTATTAAAAGCCTGATACAAACTAACCGTAACATGGTTCTGAAGCTGCTGCAAATTCTGCAAAAGATCCGAGTTGCGAAGACGAAGTTGACAATTATGCTTTTCGATCAAGCGACTTTCCTGATAGCTTTCTATACATGAAACACAAACAAATATTTAATTCTTTCTCTACCAGCGAATATATGGTAATTTTATCAGCCGTGTGTCGGAAGTGTAAGTGGATCCAGGACCACCCTCATCTTCGCTATAATCACCGTCTTCCTAACATTCACACCACATCGTCTTACTAAATCGTTTTGTACTCATTATTTCTAAATTTTAATTAAATTTAGCCGAAATTTCTGCTTGCACTACCGCAAGCCAGAGCTGAAGGCCCATGGACTTGGCCACCCCATGGCTGGCTGTTATTATCTACTAACATAGCATATAACACTTCGACATTTTAAAAACCAGCCCAATATAGCCCAAATAGTGTCTAACAACACATACGTGCCGCAACGTTGCTGCATTTGTATATGACGAGCGGCGCTCGTCAATACGGCAGCAAAATGGTTAAATAAGACTTCAAAACCGAGTACCTAGCATACGACTCCATTACCACATTTGCAATCAACATTGATTGAAAAAAGACAAACCTCTTGCTGCAGTATAAAGAATATTTTCACATGTTAACTAAGAATCTTTCAGTAAACATATCAATAATATGTTAATATGTTCTCCATCGCATAACTAAAGAGCCTACTGTGTCCGAAATCATTCAAAAAGTGAAAAGCGAAGATATTGATTGCCATTGTACTTTATTCTTTGATAGCTCATTTGGTAGAGTGTCAGCCCTGGCTTAGATAAGCCACCAAGTTGGGTTCAATCCTAGTCAGTAGAGATCATGCACCCACTGGCACAAAAGCAGATATTAATATGGTCTGCAGAAGAGTGCATTAGGCTTCTGACCTGTGCACTATTACCAGAGCGCTATATAAATTGACTGTCCTCTTTGAGGGTAATGGTTTAAAACGCAGTATATCGGTTTCTGGAATTATTTAGTCATCACAGCAACCTTCAAGGTAACGATAATAGGATTCAGCAACAGCTTCATGACCAGGCCACTGAAACTGTTCCACTTCTGTGACTTGCATCGCCGATAGCAAATCATTAGGAGATTCATTTTGAACTGAAGCTGAAAAGGACAGTGAATTCTCAAGGGCTGCCATCTTGGCAACTGCACCAGAAGTAATACAGGCACAATTGGAAATGACCGAGCCGACAAGAGATTCCTTCCGCACTCCTGCTCCTTTCCCACTAACAGACACTGAATTGGTGCTGCAGCCAGGATCTGAAAAAATATGCATAAGACGTGATTTTTAAGTGGTCACATTTGAAGGAAACCCCTTAATCCTTCGATGGTAACTCTGGTAGCTGTGGGTAAACTTGTGCTAATGGCAGCAATTGTAGGGGAACCGTGGGTTATCCTGTCAAACGTTATAAATAAACGGATTGGCACAGACATGGAGTATTGGCCTGTGGAACATGTCGCTCCAATCGTTCTGGCTTCCCACCAGAATAAAGTATATTTTTTGTTAACCTTGTTAATGTCAGAAAACGACCATGTGCTGTCGGTCAAATGGTTAAGTTTGTCGGGGTTTTAATTTTTATTGAAGATTCCAAAGAAGATCCAAGTGTCTAGCATTTAGAGTAGACCAAACATTCAATAATATAATAACTGATAAAAATGAATTTATGCATTTGCAAAGTTCATTCACAGTCCAAAACACATTATGTACACTTCTCATCAAAGACAAGCCTGAATCAAAGCAGTCAACTGAAACGGCACGGAACAGGAAATATTTAAAACATTTTGTTAGCACCACAAGTATGCTGCGGATCAAATAGTATTACCGGCATATTAACCAAATGACGATGTGCCCTTGGTAATAATATAATAGTAATTTCATGACCATTTCAAAGAGTTAAATAATAGCAAAAAAGCAGCAACATCAAAACTTTAAAACAAATAGCCATAGAATTGTCTAAAATTATAGTTATCTGAACATTCTATGGATTTCAATAATCTGTAGCAATTCCAGCAATTCAAACAAGTCTTAAGCAGAAATTCAAAATCAATTCTGACCAGACATTCGTCTTTTCTGTCGAAATGTTGTAGTAACAAAGGAAGATGAAAAATCAGGAGCAGTATGGTTAGTACTGTCTTCAGCGTTGAAATGTAACTTATCAGAAGAGTTAGTTGACAGTACATGGCTAATGGAGTCCAACCCTGACAGTGGCTGCTTTTGTTGCTGTGCACTCTCATATTCTTCCAGATGACAAAGAAATTTTAGAGATGTAGGGAGCATTGTAGCTTTGTCAACATCGTCTAGTTGCTTATTGTGAAACTTATAATTTTGAAGCAATGAAGTGCATCTGGCTGACATCTTTGGCAATTTTGGCAGCTTTTGTTGACCAATTTTCGTTGAATGTGCTAAAATTGAAACAACACACATTCTTGACCGAGTGAGATATTATACTATCACACATTTTGGTTAGTAATTCATAATATCTTTGGCATTTTGCTGGGTGGACTCATGATGACAGAAAAACAAATTTGGATGGAGACCTGGAATATTGCAAATGAGCTTTTTAAGGTTACCGGTATTACTGAACTCTGGAGAGCTCTGAATGTTCAAACAATGAACAATCTGATGTGGATCTTAGTTTTATGGTCCAGGCTCATCTCTAATCAAATGCACATTTAAATGGTCTGATAAATATGCCATTGAAACTATCTTAATTAAATTTTCATTTGCAATTAATAAATAATCAATTATTTTGAAATTATCATGATAATAAAAAAACTTTTACTTAATCTTTCATTGACACTTGTCTGAAATGGCTGATAAGTGATAAAATATAACATCAAATACTGTTAACAAATATAATAAAATTATAGCAGCAATTGTCTGAACTGTCAAAATAAAATTAACAAAATTGACATTAATTAAAATTAACAACATTGTTCATCAGAGCATAATGAATTGCTTAACATGTCAAAATGCTTTTGCTTATTTACACACATTGTAACAGAATTTCCCGATCTATTTGGCGTTGTGCGACTGGTTCTTGTCAGAACACCGAAGTTAAGCAACGCTGAACATGGTTAGTACTTGGATGGGTGACTATCCTGGGATCTAATCGTTGTGCCGGCGGCCAACCAATCCGTTCATCTCTTAGGTGTCGATAAATTGGTAGCAGCGCTAGGCTTCGAAGGTAAAACGCAGGTCTAGAGAAAGTAATGGCAACCTACTCTAGATTAATGACATAAGCCACCTGTGTCGCTGTTTGCCTACTACACGGAGATCAGCGCCAGAAACCCTACGCTCGTTCGGGTATGGAACTACCTGTTAAAAAGAAATTCCTTTCAATCAGCTTAAGGTTTTGGAAAGTAATTATATATTTGGAACAAATAAAATACAAAACATCGCTCTTTAGGTACTAAGAACTATCTTACTAAGACAGCTGTTGGTGCAAATGGAGTAGATGTACTAGTGCATCCTTACCAGTGGAAGCAGCATGCTCA
This sequence comes from Metaphire vulgaris, assembly GCA_018105865.1. Classification (NCBI taxonomy): domain Eukaryota; kingdom Metazoa; phylum Annelida; class Clitellata; order Crassiclitellata; family Megascolecidae; genus Metaphire; species Metaphire vulgaris. The sequence goes on from CM030834.1 coordinate 11,570,568, forward strand.
ACTCTGGGACAGGAAGTCAGTGCAGGTAAGTCAAAATGGACCAATTCTGCCGAATTACTGTCCAAATGAACTGGACTCGTGCTTTTCTCCCTCATAGAATGCCGCCTTTGCTGCTTCTGCTTCAACTTGAGCTCTGCTTAAAAATTTAACAAATGCACCAAATCATTAATAAGAAAAGTGTGTTTCACTTTTCTTATTAATGATTTGGTGCATTTGTAACCAGCCAAATTATTATTATTTAAGCGCATAAATAATAATAATTTGGCTGGTTACTGTTTCACTTTTCATATTAATGATTTGGTGCATTTGTCAAATGCAAGAAAAATATATGACTGCTAAAAGACAGGTATAAATCATAAGCTGCAGCAGTGAAAAAATAAAACTTGAGCTAGATCAAATAATCATTCTTTCGCGCAAGTCACAGTACACACTTGATGTATAATTTAAGACATCGCAAAAACATTGTTTATATCACTGAACAAAAAGAAAACGATGAAAACTCCGAAATGGAACTGTCTTTGCAATCTTGATTCAGCTCTGAATTTCAATCTTCAACATCCAATTATAAGACACAGCTTTCACTTAGTGAGTCATGATTAAAGCATTGCAGATTATGGCAACAACAAACCCATATATCACGCAAAACTAGTCTAGTGAACAATCTGAAAATTATTATTATTATTATTATCTTTGACACTTTATAAAGCACTATGCCCAAGGCAAAGCCTAAGTCAAGAGCACTTCACAATCAACAATTCGTATGATGTTCTAAACAAATACATCTTAAGGTTCTTTGCAAACTGGGCTCTAGTGTTCGAGTTAGTAACATAAAAAATCTCTTAAGCAAGAAGATAAAACGACAAAATTACACAAATGAATCTTCACCTTTTGAGACATCAGTTGACACAAGACCAAACAGCTCCAGGAACTGTAGCTTTCGAGAATTTCTTTCAGTCAATGCTGGTCCAGAAGTTATCAACATATGCCTTGCAACTTCTTTGGAGATTCCTACACTGTCTGTTTCTTTGCGCAAAGCAAGTCTCTTGTCATTTGCCAACGACGCCTTTGTTGCCCTCAAATCCAATTTACTGACCACCGGCCTTTGCTGACTGGTCACTCTGCAATTATCTAGCTGACCAAAGCAATTGCTCTTATCGGAATTGGTGCTAGGATGGATGACACTCCCTCCAATCTTCTTGGTGTGATTATTTTCTAACTTCAACGCAATGAATTCCTGTGTAGCTGCTAAGTCTGGCTGAAACCTTATTGGGCTCGGTCCCAATTCTTTTACACCACCAGCAATAGTGGCAGTGACAGCGGTCAAGTCAAGAAGTGGCATCTTGGCCATGGCCAGATTTAATGGCAGCTCATCAATTGCATCACTCAATCGTCTCTTAGCAGCAGAAGATGCAATTTTTTTATCGTTTGATTTTCCAAACTCCTGTTGCTGATGATAGTGACGAAGGTGGTGGTGGTGATGATGATGGTATCGATGCTGGCTATGATCTTTGGGACCACTACCTTGGTCATCAGACAGAGACCTCAAAACTTTCTCCTTGTGCAGAAACACTGGCAAAGTCTCGGAGTTACTGTAATAGCGATCGGCTGCTTGTGTCAGAACTCCAAACTGCTGTTCAACTATTTCACTTCTGTCTCTTCCTGATGATAAAAATCTGTGATGTGACTTTTCAAAAGGCATATGAAAGTTCGACTCGTACTGTCCCTTCAATGGAGCCACTGCAGAGGCTTGCTTTGACAAATTCTTTGCATATGTCCCTGCCCTATCTCGTACCTCCTCTGCCTTTGAATGTGCTGTTTGATGCCTTTCTTTAGTTGTCAAGTAATGCTACAAATGCATGACAATAAATCATAATATTATATATGCTTCTGAGCAAATGTGAGGTCTGTTCTGACAATGGCTCAATAATTTGTGCTCAAGTCTCAAAGTATTAAGCCATAAAGTGGCTAAATATAGATACCCAAGTCAATCATAAAGGAAATGATCCAACCTGAAAAGGAAATACATAATTTTTCATCAAGAGTTTTAAACGTTCATAGAAATTTCTGATAGGCTAGCAGTTCCCTTGACAAATAACTGGATAGGCATAGTTTTGCTAAAAAAATTTCTCACCTGTGTCTATCATAATTAACAATCAGCTACCATATGAGGCATACAGCTAAAGCAATCAAATATTTTCCATGAAAAACTTAAACATTTAACAACACACGGCTACCTGAGGCGCATCAAATGGTTGGTGATGACCTCGATGTTTTGAAGAAGCTAGAAGCTTCTGTTGGTGCATGATGCCACTTGAAGACATCAGCGGCTTTTGGTGATTCAAAGGTTCCACCAGAGAGGCACGTGTGCTGAAGCTGTGTAGTTGTGATGCAGCAACTGGACAGTCATTCTGATCACTGTTGATCATATGGCGATTGTTGTTTTCTGCAGATAGTTGGTCAAAAGAACACCAAAAACTGGTTGAAAACAAATCAAATACTTAAAAGGCAGAGCATGCATGATCAAACATCGGAAACAGGTAAATCAGGCTGTTCTGCACTTAGAAGTCATCTATATTCTATTTGACAAGGAAAACCCTTGTGTATTCATGCCGGGAAATAAAATAGCAATTATATCGAATTCACAGCTATTGCTATCTAACTGAGAGTGTTGCACTTACTGGAACACTTGCTGCATATTTCCACAATTCAAATCATACATAAAAGTCTCCTCTACGGAGAGAACACAGATGTTCTGAGCATTAGGCAATAAATCCTCTGGTTTTGCAAATTCAAACAACGACATATGTAACATTATACAAGTAGAACTGGGCATCAAAATTGCCGCTAGTTGATGAGCATAACTGCCAGCATGCATTCATTACCATGAACATTATGGGTGGTTTCCTTTTATTTAATAAAAACATACTGTTTTATCATTTGCCATAATGACAAGATAAGCCTGCTGCTTCATTCTGGTAACAGGCAATAACATAATGATAAGTAGGAATCGTCCTGCTTCTACAAGTAAATATGTGTATCACGTCATGTCAATGAAAAATCTGAGAACCAATAGATGTTAGCACCTAAATAATGTTGTTCGTGCACAGTAGGACTCTTTTGTAAGACCGACTGTTTCTTCTGTTCACTCCTAAAGCCTTTCTCAGTCAAATGTTGACTACTACTGTTGCTGCTATGGCTAAGTCTTTTCTGTGACTCTTCAACTTCTGACTCCAGTCGTCCATCATCGTGATCATGGCACATCCTGTGACATTCAGAATTCTCTTTCTCAAATCTTCTGCCGAATTCGATTTGTTCCTTGCTAGATTCAAAGTCTTTACCTTCTTTCTCACAGTCGTCGGTCAAAGATGACAAACCAGACAGCCTAAAATCAGAGAAACTCAAATAAATGAAGATGATAAATAAAATTAATTTTCTTAAGAATTAAATCATAATTTAAAATATCCACAATAATGAAGCCAATACTCAAGTAATAGCAAAAAAAATTATAAATTTTGCATAATAAATACATTTTAAAGCAATTTTAGAAGGTCTTCCAGCAATCTTAACCTTCACAAAGAAAACAAATAGAGATACAGACTATCAGCAAATAAAGTTCTAAAATATTTCATGTACACGCTCAATTTCCAAGATACAACCAGACACAATGCACCAAGCTGAGAAATATAATAACAAAACAAATCACAATAATGCCAAAATAGTGACAGCTATAATATAGGAACTGAAAAAAGTAAGGCATATAGAATACTCATACCTATAGGCACCAAGCCAACTGGCTGCAGCCAGATCTTGATACTTTGATAGAAGAGAAAGATTGGCCATACTCTGGCAGTAAGAACCCATGGAATTCTGTAAACCAGACTGAAGGCCATGGGACAAAGCTGTATGTGGAAAGAAGCCAATATGAGGATAGTGAAGCATGGATGCCTGGAAAAGCATTTGCTGCTCAGCTGTCAACATCGAACCATCATATCTGTACAAACAAACACAACATGATTACATTAGCAATTATCTAGAATCAAAAGCAACTGGTAAATACCCTAGGAGATCCCATAAAAAAAATTCACCTAGAAATGTCCTCTCTTTTAGATTTCTCTTCTTCTTCATGTGCCATGCATTGTTACGTCGGAGACCATGGATTCTCTTCTCTGTTTCTGGCTTTCCTCATCAGTTCAATGTTGTCTTTAGTTCTTGTTGCTTCTCTTCTAAGGCTGTCTGCATATTTTATTCTTTGTATTTATTCTTTTATATGTACAAACATAATTAATAATTGCCCATGTTCCTCTTCTTCTTCATGTGCCATGTATTGCTATGTCAGGAAATGTGGATTTCCACTCTTCTCTGTTTCTGGTTTTCCTTATCAGTTCGATGCTGTCTTCGATGTCCCTCACCAAATGCAAATGAGAAAAATATGATCTCAACCGTCCAAAAATTACAACATCATCAGAATACAAACATACGAGTTACTTACCGTAGGCAAAATACATTCCAATAAAAGTGGACACCTCAAAAAATATATTACTCCTATCACTCATATGTGAATTGCATTTAGGAGCACTGCTTCATAACACACACATATAAGTCAACTAGGCTAGCACCTAGGGCAGAAACACTCAAAGTCTCTGCATGAACAAGGAACACTGGGTCATGTGACTGGCAGCCCAGCTCATTAACTACTGAACTACCAAGCCACAATTGGTAACAAACTCAGAAAACTGTACTGATCAGTGAAACAGACAACGCACAGATGGATATTCTCTGCAATCATGCAAGGCTAGTATGACAATAAGATAACAAACACTAAAAGGGGCAAGTAATCTCACACACTCATTCGCTGCTGCACATGACATGACCAATGAGGGTCTGCTGAAAATATTTTGTAAAATATGACCATTCGCTGAACAGTGCTCCCACTAAGGAGAGGTCCAGTGCTAATTTTTTTGTGTGCAAAAGTATTTGTGCACAAGCAAAAGTTTTTTCACTTAGGAACTTTGTGAGCAATGGGTGACGAGTTAAGTGAAAATTGACATGATGATGAATCATAAAAAGAGAAAGACTCAACCATGATTTAAAACAATTAATCATGGTAGAATATAACAGTAACAACAAACCAAGTAAAGTACCGGTAATCATGTAAAAATGTTTACAGAAAAGCTATTTGGCAATTTCAAAGTTTATTCTCTTGTATTCTTGTTCCTCTTCCAAAATTCATACACTTTGTCAATGTCAAATACTTGTCCTGCCTACATAAATTTTTGGTGAAGAACTTAAATGCTTTGCACAACAGTCAAGCATATTTTAAAAATCGTTGCACAACTGCGCATGCTAACATGCTACTGGGAACACCGTTACTGAGACAAGAGAATCATAGTTGTTTTCAACAAGACTATGTTTAAGCACATGTATAAACATATATTTAAACATATATTTAAACATTTGAAACAGTTGAATCAGTAAACGGATTCAAAGGCTATTTAGATAAACTAGGTTATTGAATGCAGATGGTTACATCAGTGGTTTTCACACAGGCTTACTTAGCCTCCTAAACCACTTAAAATCACATTATTATTATTATTATTATTATTATTATTATTATTATTATTATTATTATTATTTACAGAAGGCATATTTCAAATCTCCAAATCGTGATACCTGTATTGCTGATTTCCAAACATGCCAGCAGCAGTAGCCATAGTGCAATCTGAATCAAAGGCATTCTGATAAGCCTTGTAAATGGAATCAAAGGCTGCAAACTGTGAATTAGACAGCACTGGATGAACAATGGCAGAAGAAGCCGAAACACTGTCACTTATAGGATAATAAGGCTGAAATGGACCGACAGCATACCCTCCTCCGTCCATCTGCTGCTGTTGTTGCTGACCAGCAAATGAGTCCATCCCAAGATTACCACTAGCACTTCTATAAACAATCAAAGTTTTACCTTAACACTCACACTGCTAAACTTTATAAAGTAAAGTTTATTGCTTCCAACGCATAAATGAATAAGCGTACATATATCATTATAACATATAGTAAAGTAATCAAAAAACCAGTTAATATCTTTAGTTCTTCAAAGACAAAAGCCAAAGTGTCAGAATTAATATAAAACAGTCTATTTGAAGAACATAATATACAGTCAAATTTTATGGCTTAAATCTAAGAGCAAAGAAAGAAATAAAATTATTCTTATTAAGAAATTAACATCTTGCATCTTGCTAAATACGTAAGTTGGAATCAATAGGCACCAAAAGGGAACAACGTTCCCACAGGGATGTACCCTAAGAATGTGGTAGTAATCTAGTAAATTATAATATATATTAGTTATACAGGAGGGGAGAGCATCCCAGATTCAAGGTCCAAAATTTTTTAAAGTAAATATTCTAGTGTTAGTTAGTCATAGCATTCTAGTGTAGTAACACCTGTAAGGATAATCTGCAAATAAGCATCAAAGATAAGAGGCAGCTAGCATGAAATCCAGGAAAGTACAGCAATTATATAAACAAAATCTCATGTCTTATGAGTTCATTTTGAAAAATGAATACATATCTGCTCGACATAAATCAGATCCAGTACTACTACTCCAATGAATAAAGAATATTTCAAATAAATCAATGTCATCACAACAATTTCTGATTTCATAATATTTCAATGATGCTATCTATAATCATCAAACTCAACATGAAAACAGTTTTACAAAGGCAAAACGGTTATTGCATAGATTGGAGAAATGAATACAGCAGAATGCCAAGAACAATTGAGTGAAGTACGGCCAAATGATTAGCCATGCCTCAGTATAATGGCCGTCAAACATCAAATAATTACAGTCACGTGGTACAAATGCAGGGAATAAATATCTCTCAAAGTGCATACTTTGCTTCTTTTCAAGCTGTCATACTGATCAATTATATTGTTAGGGTCCTGTAAAACGATAGCACCACACAATTACTTTAATGTGGATATCAATCATATGTAACCAACTACAGACAGCCAATCCAGTGGCTCAGCGTTTTCTGCATGTACTACTACCACCCACTCAAATTCTTCAACTTCCCACTTGATTAAGACTACACAATATTACTCAGTCTATAAGTAAGTGGAGAAAAATAAATAGAACTACCTTAAGAAACTGGCTGAATGATGATCGAAATTCATGAATGAAGAATGGTCCATTACAGGATCATTGGATCCCAGACTACGACTGTAGGCTGCTGACTGATCATTCAACAAAGCAGAAGCCTGCCCTGGAAACTGCCCCAGCCAGCCAAAACCCTGTTACAGAGAAATACAGCCATTATCTACAATACAGTAGTTTATATGTGGGAACATCATGTTATTTAACTGAAGACAAGTTCACAGATTTTAATGACAAGTATTATAATAAACAATGACTCCAGAAGATGGAACATACAAAATGAAATACCGGTATGAATATTTTGCTAATGTCCTTATTGGAATTATGAGACAAGCAAAACAACCAATTCAATGGACAAAAAGATGCATGTGAAAACACATTTCAGATAACTAAAATCAGTAATATAAAGCACATAACTAACAAAGAAACCAGAAAGAAGGAGATCCCAGGAAAACAAGAATAAAAGAACCAGATCATATAGTGGACAACAAAAGGTTGCAAAGAGTTCAAACAACAAACCAGTGGAAAAACAAAGAGAACATGGTAATAGACTGCATAAAAAGACTCCAGTCTGGTAGGACCAACCACAGAAGGATGAAATAATGGAAGACTCGAAGAATTATTTGGCCAGATATTAAGAGAGATGGAAAATCAGGTGACGACAAACAGTCTAAACACTAGTAAACAGTCAATGTGGTCAAAAGACTCAAACATTAACAATTTGCAGTAAACACTTTACTAATTTAAAATAAGTTCTGTAAATTATAAACAAATAAACAAATTATCTGCTGATCAAAATGGCTGTTATTCATGTCAAGTTGAACAAACTGAACTACTTCTAATCCCTGCTCATCCTCCCTCCCTTCCCATCTCACTCTCTTTTTTCTCTCTCTTTCCCTCCCTCTTTCTCTCTGCCTGTCTCTGTCCCTCTGTCAGTCTGTCTGCCTGCGTGTGTGTGTGTGCGTGTGTGTGTGTGTGTGTAGAGAGAAAGAGAAAGAGAAGTATACTAATGATTTGAACTACTCTGATCAAGCTCTATCTTTCTTCATCAAATCAACACATTATTTATATTGATATTAATGCTGCTCTAAAACTACTGTATATGATTCTACTCAATAACCAGCCACCCACCATTAATATTATATTTTAAATTCTGATTTTCAGCTAAGTCAGTGGCAATTTTCATTCAACTTTCCAAACAATCCAAATATGCCCTCTTCTCACTCTAATCCGTCACCATGTTGTCAATCCAAGTGAAGCCAGTAATAATATGTCAGAACCAACAGCCAAAGAAGCCAGACATCAGCACTGCAAATAATATCCAATACTATACAAAACACAAGGATATCTCTCTTATTGTCTCTCTTATTGTCTCTCTTATTGTCTCTCTTACTTTCAAATAAACAGAAGATAAAAATGCTGCTGACGGCTGCTAATAGATTTCATTTCCTGCCATGCACATGCACTGCTACAGATTCTCAGAGTCATCAGCATACAAGTATGAATTTTATATATCATTTTACCCCATTAACATCTTACAATATCTGATCTGACAAACAACACACCTTTGTAGAACATATTCTGATTACCAGTGTTTGTTTATATCAGATACTTACGCAAACAAATTCAAAACCTTAATCCCTATAATTTCAGTTCTTTGCTGTTAAAGACAAGTACTGTAACCAACCTATAAAGGTTGGAAATCTTGTGTCTGAGGCAATCATGTATACCTACCTACCTCTTTGGAAAGAAATTTAAATGATCTGCATAATGTATCAAGTTCTGCATTCTCTGACAATTTTAGTGGCAGCAGACAGTGAAGCTGACTGAAGAAGGCAGTGCTGCTAGAAAAACTACTCCACAGAGCCTTTGCACCATACAGATAACCTAGTAAGTACAAGTGCTGGTTGGAGGCAGGAAAACAGAACACAGAAATGGCTTTATAAGTATGATAGAAAAGTGTTGGAAAGAAAGTCGATTTGTAAGCTTCCAGCTTAGAAGTGCCAAAGAAACTGAAAAGGAATTACCGGTACATTACACATATTCTTAGGATTTCATTGGTAATAGTCAAATAGAACAAAGAATCACCTACTTGTGAAAATGCTTGGTGCATTATATTTGAACATCTCTAAATATAAATGGTTCAAGACACAAGTAGAAACAAGACAGGGATGTATTCTTTCATCAACACTGTCTGTCATAATTCTCAAAGCCGTATTTTGTTCAAAATACCGTAGTAACCAAAGACTTAAACATGGGTGTAAAGTGCTATGGAGAAAATATTTCTAATCTAAAGTTTGCAGATGACGTCACCTTGCTAACAGAGTCCAGGAAAGACCTACAAAAACTGGCAGACAGAGTCAATAAAACGAACCAAAAATTTAGCCTTATGATAAACGCAGCAAAAACTAAAACCATTGCAGTCAGCAAAATAGGAGAAAAGAAGATGCAATTAACTCTAGAAAGTATAGAAATTGAACAGGTCAAAAGTTTTACATATGTAGGAGGACAAATAAGAAGCAAATGGAAGCCACCAAGAAGAATTCAAACAAAAAACTAGCAAAAGGACTACATACAATCGGAAGACTGAAAAGCATACACAGATTTCATCAACAAAAACAATGGTGTTTACTATGAATATGCTACCATTAGCAATAATATTATTAATTCCATGATAATTGTTATCTTACAACTTAAGTCACTATAAAGTAGAGCTGGGTCGATTACGATTATTTTTTCTGATTATGATTACGATTATTTTGGATTATTTTTCACGATTACGATTTCGATTACGGTTTTTTATATAATCGCGATTTCGATTTCGATTATTTCACAGTACCTTTAGAAACTGTCTTTCCCGCCATATTTTACAGTATTCGGCAATCCTCTGTGTATCAATGTTCAGTTGGTCTTCAAGAGGGATATTTCTACACCCCTAACACCCCCCAACACCCCACCAATTTGAGGTCGACACCCCCTAAAATTTGGTAATGTGACAATGGTATGCATACAGAATGCATATTGATTAGCCCTGAACACCCCCAAACAGGCCCATTCAGAGGGGGGCCAGGAGGGCCATTCGGCTCGGGCCTCCATCATTTGGGGGCCTCCCTTTGTTTCCTTGTCTAGAATTCTGGGAGAGCAAGAAAGCTAGATAGCTACTACTAGAAGGGCTTCAAAATTTGGTGATGACCTTTTTTGCTTGTTGACAATTTTGGGATTTTGGGATAGATAGGAAGGTATTCTGCGGTCCTCAAAATTGGTGATTACCTTTTTTCGCTTGTCAAAATTTTAATTGTTGGGAAGGCTAGGAGAGGCCTCAAAATTCCAACTGGCCTGGACCTCCTTCAGCTTCTGAAGAGGCCTGCCCCCAAATGGAGAAATACACCCCACAACTTTTATCCTCGGATGACTTTTTTGTGTGTCAGACTTTGTGTGAGTCTCTATAACGTTTTTTGCTTGTCAGCCTTTTTCGGTAGAGACCTCCAAATTTCGACACCCCCAGATTTTGCCGACACCTCCAAATTCACAATCCTACAATCCTAGAAATAAACACCCCCCAGATTTTCCCGACACCCCACCCCAATTCACAATCATAGAAATAACCCTGGTCTTCAATCTCCTTAAAGGATCGAGCCTGGGTGGCAAGACTGATATCGTCAGCGTATCCAAACTTCGTACTGATGGTATCAGATTACGGTAAGTCGTTTGTAGGCCTATAAACCTACAAATTGAATAACATAGGTGCTAGAACTGAACACTGTGTTAGACCGTTTCGCTGACGTCTCCAGGAGCTGACATCTTCTCCCAAGTGAACTCAGAACCGTCTCTCAGAGATGAGTAATTCCACAAGTTGACAGAACCAGGGCAGTGGCGGCTCCACCGGGGGGCCAGAGGGCCCGTGCCCCCTATTGAGTGCCTGGCCCCCCAGTGGCCCCCCAGTTGGGACCCTATACTTAATGCTACATACATTAAACAACAAATGGTTGGCCCCCATGATTAGAAGTTGGCAAGTTGCCACCCCAACGGCCCCCCACTTGCCAAATCCTAGAGCCGCCACTGAACCAAGGTGGCAAGTTGAGCGAGAGTTTGTACATTAAACCCACATGACACATTGTATCGAAAGCTGCTGTCAAACCCAGAAAAATGATACCTGTCTTTAGACGCTGTTGAATCCATTTTCAATGAAAATCTGATAATCAACGGTAAATTGATCTTTCTTTGAATCGGAAATATTGTATAATATAACATACGGGAATAATCGAAAAATAATCGCGATTTCGATTATTTTTTCGACGATTATCGATTATTTCGATTTATTTGATAATCGTGTCGATTTCGATTTCGGTTTTTCCAAAAATCGCGATTACGATTTCGATTTCGATTAATCGACCCACCTCTACTATAAAGGCTACAATGTCACTATAATGTTACTGATATGCTGATAAAATTTCTCTGTGGTTTAACTCCTTGTCTAGTCTTTGCTAAGGTGAGCACCAAAGCAACTGAACCTGAAAACGTATGACTATATCTAAAATAATATCTAAAATGAAAAAATAACTTACAGTTGAACATGAATCATTCAATAGATTGCTGCCAGCAACAACTGATGATGAGGCTGAACCAAATGGAGAAGGAATATGCATTCCCAAAGGATTTGACTGATACATATCTTCGTATCTTGTATATATTAACTTAAATAAAAAAGTAGAAAACAACAAAGTTAAACATAAAAATTAATTCTGCAAAACGGCAAGAACAACAATCAAATAAATATCTACTGCTCAACTCTGATTTAAAGACCTATATGCAGACAATAACCAGTAAAGTAGATAAACTTCTGTGGAACATTTACACACCTCTGTTACAATGCTAACAGCAATGCAAAGCTCTGTATTTCTCTAGTGCTTGTGAACATTGGGACACTCCAGTCAGTGATCAATTAAGACCTTTACACTTTTAATGCTCTGCATTACTGTTACCACTCCACCCACACTGTTTTTCCACACCTGCACAATGCTCTGTTTCTGCTCATCAGATTTTGATCTGTTGCTGTGTTCTGTTGAATCATAAAAGATTCAATTACCCGTTACTCAAAATCAACCAACCAACTTCTTCTGTGACCACTTCAGTTTTGATGATTGAACACCATTACTGTTGTTTGCATTTCTGTGTGTCAATGTTCTGTCAGCTATTATTTCTAATAAGCAGCTTCAACATCACTGCTTGTCACCACTAACACATAAGAGCAACAGTAAACTCAGCATGTCTTGTAGACCAAATGAAACCTAATCCATCCTGTCAAATAAACGTGTATTAAAGAAATAAATGCTTTAAAATGGATTAAAGTGACTGATGAACACTAGATTCATTTATGAGTCTTAATACTTATGGTCTAATTGAATTCAGAAATAAACCAGAGATCATTCGTTTTTGTGCTACAAGTTGCGTTAAAACAATATACTAATTGTTTTCAGAAGTTTGCAAAATATTAAATAACTTATCAAAGTTTTATAATGTGAATATAATAGTTATAATTACAATGCAGGCCCATAGGAAGTGGAGGTGTATGGGGTGCAACCGCACCCCTGGCAAAAATTAGGGTGTGTGCTGCACTCTCTGGAAGATGAGGCTGTTTTTTGCCTGTCAGGATTTTTGAAAAGAAGATAAAGGAAGGGTGATGACCTTTTTTGCTCATCAGGGATTTTTGAAAAGAAGATAAAGGAAGGGTGATGACCTTTTTTGCTTGTCAGGGCTTTTAAAAGGAGATAAAATCTGCACCCCCTGCCAAAAATTCACTCTGAGTGCCTGTTACAATGGCTATCAACTGGAAATAAATATGTACACATATCAAACAACAAATTCATGTTTATCCCAATTCAAGAATCAAGCAGATATTAATTGTTGAAAAATACTGTAACAGAAAATAAATGAGTAAACACATCAACATCAGTTACTCACTGGCTGGATTGAATCACTAAACACAGAATGTCTCATGTCAGCTACTATTACTTTCATTACGACTACAAATAAGTACCGGTAAAATACTTTGTTTTGTCTTTATTTGGTTTCTCAAACAGTAGCAATTGTATATTACCAATATGGAACTTCATTATGTGCTTGTAAACAGTTATGTTCAGCATGTGCTGCCGACAATTCCCATTGTTTTATAGTTTTATAGCAGCGCTAAATAAGTGATTGGCTACTTTATCAGGTGCTAAGACCAGTGCAAAAGTGAGTGGTGAACAGTATTCACTTCAGGACAAAATTGAAATGCTGTGACAACTTCAATTTTAATAATATAGTGACAAAATTAAGAGTATACATGTAGATTGTTCAAAAACCACAAAGCCACAAATGTATATGAGCTTTATATATATATATATATATATATATATATATATATATATATATATATATATATATATATATTATATATATATATATATATAAATAAAAATATTTAAAAAAATAATAATAATAATAATAATAAAAAATAAAAATAAAATAATATATATATATATATATATATGTGTGTGTGTGTGTGTGTGTGTGTGTGTGTGTGTGTGTGTGTGTGTGTGTGTGTGTGTGTGTGTGTGTGTGTGTGTGTGTGTGTGTGTGTGTGTGTGTGTGTGTGTGTTTGTGTGTGTGTGTGTGAATAAAATGTGTCATTCACATGACACATTTTATTCACCATGATCACAAACAACATCAAGCACAAGTCTGGTGTCCTCAGCATTAACTGGTTTGTCACTGCCAACCAACATAAATGTATAAATGTGCCAAGCTTGCCTTAGTGAAGCATTTTTCTCCAAAACTGACTACATAAAAAATAACAGTACAGCAAACACTCTCACCAATGACACTCTCACCAATGGGCATCGTTAACCCTTAAACTACTCTAACTTGTTTAAGTTGGTAAGAACAGGAACTGGATAGATGAGAACAAAATGCTCTTTAAGGTGCAATTTACTGTTGATATAAATGCCAGTATTCCTGACACAGTTTGAGAATGTTAGATTAGGAAACATAGAGCCAAGTGAGGCATAAACAACTTTAAGTGTAAAAGTGTAGTGTCAAGCTTGATAAGTTGAGTCTACGTCACATTCAACCCCAAAGAATTGGAATTAGATTGTCCACTAATTGAGTGAGTGCCGTCTGAAAGGATTGAGGGCCAAGTCTCTAGATTTAAATATAATCCAAATGTAGGGGTGGAAAGTGAAGCAAAACGAGCTAATTAAGAAGCACATGTCACTAGTGTAGAGTATGTAGAGCAGGGAACCAAAGTGCTGATCCAAGCGGAACACCAATTTAATTGAACATGAACCAAATTATTTGAATGGGAGTGCTTCATAATAACCCAGAGGGTAAAGAGATATGATACATGCCATTTTAATTTTAACCCTATCTTGTGGAATTCTCTTCCTGATCACGTCACCACGGCTGATACTCCTGAACACTTCATCAAGAGCTTAAAAACGCATCTGTTTGGGTTGGGGTATTGTTGAGATGTTAAAGCGCTTTTGTTGTGGGCCTCAGCCTTGTTACAGCGCTATAGAAATCGTCCAAGAATGAAAATGAATGACCAGGTACCCTAAATGAGAGTTTGAGACAATACAGCAAGATGTCATGGTGAACTAGCTGTGCCTAAGGCACTTACTTGATACACCAAAACAGGTGAGTATGGTTGGTTGAGACAGGTCAAAAACAGTGTATACATCAGAGAGGATCCTAAGAAAGGCAGTTTCATTTGAGTGACATTGTCTAAAACCAAACTTAGTGGATAGAAAGCCTGCAGTAGTTAGGTATGGTAGAATTTGTGATATACGCCTTTTATGAGGCTCTGAAAGAAAAGAAAGATTAGGAAATAGGACAGAAGTTAAAGAGGTCACTGAGCGGTTGCACATTAGAAAGCGGAATTAAATGCGCTCGTCTAAAACCTCCGTAAGAATAAATGGGGGATATGGGATCGAGATCTCATGATTTCGTTCTGATTTGTTATGATCGATCAAAGCACCAATCCTAACACTTCGTTGACTGCTTCTAACTTTGAATACGCCGTCCAGAGCCTTGTCCTACTTCATTAGGCGCTATACAAATACAGGCGATTCTCCTCACTTACCTACTTAAAGATTCCATTTAATTCGACGCATTAATTCCGAGTCCGTAATATACCTGGAATCAACAGCAACAACAGTAACCTGGACGAATACTCTTCTCAAAATCTCTCCGATTACGGACAAGAAACATTGGAGACGAACGACGATTCTGCTTCTGGTCAACGCGGACGGCGTTCCTTTCGCCGATCATCAGCAGAAATCACAGCGAATAGCGCTAGAAAAGGCCATTAACTGCACGTAAACACCAGCCTCAGCAGCCCGGCGACAGATCGATGCCTTTGAACGGGGAGTAGCAATCGACCGTCGCCAACAAGAGCGCTATCGGTGATGCTGGTTACAGTTTTGCGCTGAAACCACCCACTTACAGTTGTTGGATTAAGAGCAAAAAAGTAAACAGCTAGTGCCAGCAGTCTCTTAATGTAATGCAAAATAATTTGATGCAGGATATGCACAGTACTTCTTTCTATTCCTAGTCCTGGCTGGCCTTGGGGTTGCATTTGCCATTTGCTAACAGAAACGAACGAAAGACTGCATTAAAGTTCTATTTTTGCTGAAGTATGAACTCCTACTTGACTACCGGAGTTAGTGGACTAGAGCCATTAAGCCCATAATGTAAACTAGTACCGACTCTTCTGATTGTACGATGCTATATGCAATTCTGACTTATGAGTTGTTTTGGCTTTTCTCTAATTATAATCTAAGGGGCTGTCCATTAATTGCGTCAACAATTTAGGGGGAGGGGATTGACAAAGTTTGACGTAAGTGTTTGACAGTTGTTGACAGGGGAGGGGGTCAAGAGAAGTTGACGTCAATAATTTCACTTTTTACAAATAATCAAAAATAGGAAATTTAATGGAATACTATACTTATTACAATGGAAAAAAGCATGACAAAAATGGTCATCACCACCACATTTTCACACTCGATTAGCAAAACAGGTGAAAATGGCCATCACCGCAAAAATAATAACCTTGTTATTGGGACCTGTCATTGTTCTTGGAGGGGGGTCAAAAGTTTTTGACGTAATTATGGGGGGTAACTGAAAGTTGACAGTTGTTGACAAGGGGGAGGGGGTCAAAAATTGGCCAAAAATTGTTGACATAATTAACGGACAGCCCCTAATATCCTAATTGCTATTGAGGTTTATTTTTGAACTCGTTCACAGTTGTATAGCCATTATAAATACTATCCTCTCATCCAGTTCATTCCATCTGTCCACCACTCTTGCACTAAAAAAGTGCTGTTTGTGTCTCCCAACCCGTTTCTTGAACAGTTTCATGCTGTGTCCTCTGGTTCGATCATATACTGCTTCGAATCATTGTAAAAAAACTTTCTCTTGGCAATTTCACTTTGTTTGTTAGTATTTTGTATGTCTCAATCAAATCCCCCTCTCTCTTTTCCAGAGTTGTCAGTCCACAGTGTTTTAATAGCCTTTCCTCGCAGGTTAGTTTATGACTTTATGATATCCTTTGATCATCTTTAATTGTTGCTTTATTGAAGGAAAGAACTATAGCAATGATAGGCCCTATGATATTGTGATAGAGGGCTGTATTGAGGCATAGATAGCAAATGATTGGAATATTGGTAGGTTTGAACGTGAAGTTTACTGTGTTTGCTTCTATGTTTATGTGAGCAAATAGGAATTCACGTTATAGAAGGCGTGATGAGACGACGAGCGTGATTGGTCGCAAGAGCCGTTGCTGAAGGCAGTTACGTTTTGAAAGTGCGTCTTTTTCGAAGAAGAAGAGTTCGACGGTGGCCGAAGAAGAAGGCGGACGTTCGATTGCAGCGATTCGTTTCTGCTCTTCGTTGTTTTAGTTTAAATTGCTTTTATTTAAATCTGAACCGAGATTTCAGTTCGCTTAATATTCGTGAATTAGTATATCGAATTGGTTTTCGTGCAAGGGCACATTTGTTTCATTTTCATTGATTTTGTGTGGAAGCTGTTATCAGCTGTTATTTATATTAGTAACTAGTTGCTAAGATAGTTGCTGTCGCTGGACGTTTTAAAACATTGATTAGAGTTATATAGCACTGCCTATTGATAGCCGCTATGGCGGAAGAGTTGAATGTTTAATTAAGATTAAAGCGAGATTTTATAAGAAGAATAGTTTTGTCAGTTAAAATGTGCGAGTTAGTGCCAAAGTAGTTTCCCCTAGACAAGTAAGTAAGTAAACGAGTCCTATTTAGGTGGCCGCTCGTCACATGTGGGTAGGCTCAGGTCCGGTAGAGTTGAATCTAGTTGTAAGTTGTCGTCGCACAAGGGTAAGCGGGCGACGCTGCTCCACTCCGTGTAGTAAGAAAAGCAGAATTTTAGGCTCTTTTATTTAATTAATTGAGGAGGCCTAGTGAATTTTAAGAGTGAAATAGGGTTTGAGTTTTGTCTCCCCGTTCATTGTAAGTAGTATCAGTAGTTTAAATTGATTATTACTGCTTTTGTGTTGAATATTGCGGTGTGTTTTGATTAGTTGTTTTGCATTGAATTTGTATATTCTGCATAACTTTAAGTATGGAAAACCAGCACTCCCTGATGCATGGTCGGTTGAAGACATTTTATCTATGAATGTAGAAGACTTAAGGAAAATTTGCTTTCAAAAGGGGTCGAAATGAGGGGCAACAAGGACCAATTGAGGGCAAAGCTGATTAAATTATGTGTGACAGGATTGGGTGAAGACAGACAGACAGATATTGAGAGTGTTGGCAGTAGGACTTCTCGAAATCCCAACCATACTCCAATAGAATCTGAGGCCATTGTCCTTAAGAAATTAGAGTTAGAGATGCGTAAGTTAGAACTTGATGCCCAGATTCAGCAAGCTCAAATTGATGCCCAGACCCAAACTCAAATTCAAATTCAACAAGCTCAAACTCAACAAGCTCAAATCCAGTCCAATGAGAAGATTGAGTTGCATAAGTTGACCTTGCAAAGTGAGTCAGTAAGTAGTGATAGGACTAGTGCAGGTAGTTCTGATAAAGCTAGTGAAAATGCTAGGAAAGCACTCCCTAGGTTTAATGAGAGTACAGATATTGACTCCTACTTGACTCTGTTCGAACGAACAATGCTGAACTTCCAGATTGAGAAAAAAATAAATGGCCTGCTATGCTTCAAACTCAGATAAGTGGTAAGATCTTAAAAGTCTTTGTAGAACTGACTGCTGAGCAGGTCCAAGACTATGACTTTATCAAAGAAGCCATCCTAAATATGTTTCAATTAGTTCCCCGAAGCGTATAGATTAAAGTTCAGGCAGCTCAACAAGGACCAATCTGAAACGTATACACATTTTGCAACTAGGTTAAATTGGCCTTTTCAGAGATTTTTGCTTGGTCATAAGGCTCAAGATGACCCAGAAAAAATCAAAGAATTGTTTAAAATGGAACAATTTTTGAACAAAGTAAATGATAATGTTCTGAAAACTTGGCTTATGGACAAACAAGCCAATTCACTTGTTGAATTAGCTAGATTTGCTGATCAGTTTGTTGCTATTCACAGAAACTATTCAAATAGCAGTGACACTTACAACAGACACAAGTTTGCTCCAAATGCATACAGACATGAGCACAATGCAACCCAAACAAATAGATACAACACTGATAGAGAAAATGCCAACAGTTGCACTAATTGGAGATATCAATTAAATCAATATGTCACTTCTAAGACATTGCCAGATGAAAATAATGCCAATTTGAGAAATTTTCCACATTCCAATATACAGGGGAGGAACTCAAATTTCAGGAGTGGTAAAAATGGGCTGCCCTCAACCCAGAAATGTGCATTCTGCCATAGGAATGGACATGGTCTAGACCAATGTTTTGCTTTAAAACGACAGAGAAATGAAAAGGCAAATTTTGAGTCAGGCTCAAATTTTGCTGGTCCAAACGTAAACTTTGTGCAACAAGTTACACATAGTTTGGACACAGTACCAACCAGTTTCAGACCCTATTGTTCCCAAGCTACAATTGTAAATGCAGACAAACAAACAAGACAAATTATTTCTTTTAAATGACACAGGTTCATCGCAGACTTTAATCAGTAAAGAACGAATAAGTCCTGATGAATACAAAGATACAGGCGAATGTCGTTTGATCAAAGGTATAACTGGGGATGTTATCCAAATTCCTTTGGTGTTGGTGAACCTTGATTGTGTTTTTCATCGTGGAGAAGTGTTGTGTGGTCTCATCGATCAATTGCCCCATTCGATTGATGTTTTGATTGGAGCTGATGTGGATTGTCGAGTTGATGAGGAACTCATGGATTCGTGTGTGGTGACTCGGGCTAAAATCAAATCATTAATTGATCTTGAGAAAGATTCATTAGATAAGAAAGCAGAGGTCACATATAATCCAGATGATTATTATAATTTTGATTTTAATTTAGAGGGTCTGTTTGAGGACGACTTATTGGGGTCTACTGTAAATTCACAGTGTGTTGATGCTGATGATGTAGCTCCAAGTACTGTTGATGAGGAGGTTGTTTTTGATGAGTCGTGTGACTCCAGTGGTGTCCAGGACCCACATGGTTTTTCTGATGATGTTGTTGTTGGTGGGGGTTCCATGAGGTTGAATCGCCCAGTAGTTCCACAGGTTTTTCCTAATGATGTTGTTGGTGGTTCATTGAAGTTGAATTGTCCAAGTGGTTTTGCAGATGACTTGATAGGAAAAGAGTTGTCGCTGTCTCGTGATGACCTGATTAGGTTGCAACAGACTGATGAGAGTCTGAAGGAATTGTTTAATGATGTTGTCCCGTTTGGTACTCCAGGTCATAAGATTTCATACTGTGTGTATGATGGCCTGTTAGTAAGGAGATTTGTGGAATCTGAGTGTCCACAGGAGGCGGATGTAGGTCTTTTGCAGATCGTTGCCCCATTGCAAATCTGTAGGCGTCTTTTAGAATTGTCACATGACATTCTGGCGTCCGGACAAATAGAAATACACAAAATCAAACAAAGAATCATTAAACATTTTTATTGGCAATCAATTAACAAAGATGTTAAGGAATATGCACACACATGCGATATATCCCAGAAACTCAATGCAAGTAAATACGGTAGCATTGAACAATCCCAGGGCTTACCAAGAATGACCTATGTGTTTGATCAGATTGCCAAAGACGTCGTAGAATCAGTTCCAGAGTACAGCAAGTCAAGCAACAGGTGGTTGTTGACAAAAATGGACTTGTGTGCTCATTACCCAGATGCAATCCCCATTCCCGCGCATACAGGACAGATAGTATGTATGATGTTGACAGATGTTCCTGTTCGGTGTTGTTTGCCCAAGGAGTTCATTACAGTCCCAGGTAGTGATATCATGTCAGAAATCAGGCAGAACTACGTTGACTTCATCCCAGTCAAGAAAAAACAAATGCTGTTGTGGCATGTAAATCTTTTGAAGTTTCATGTTGGTAGAAAGAAAATGTTTCACAATGAAAGTGAACAACAATTTGTTAAAACTGTTGCATGCACAGTTAGAAACCAACTTGAAACTACCAATACAATAGAAACAACAGAGAATGTCCAGTGTTCTTTTGAAGAACTGGTACTGGACAAAGCAAAACATTTGGGGTCAGGTCTAACAGAGGAATTGAAATCTCTGATTATGCAACATGAACAGATGTTCAACAAGAAACCTAAACAGACTGATCTTATCGCATATGAGATCTTGCTTAAACAATATGCTCAACCCGCATATGTTTCATCACATAGACTAAGTCCTGACAACACAAAAGTTGTCAATGGAGAAAATACCCAATTGTCAGTTGATTGGATGACTAAACATAGCATCTCAGTGGAAGCTGATGGAAAGTCAGTTGTCTATAATTTAGAGGATTATGGTCGCAATGATCCAGTATTGTTGGATCAAGACCCTTTGAAGCGCATAATTAGGGAAATGCCAAAGACATTCTCATGTGTGAGATATGTAAGTCCATTGAGACCCGATAGGAAGCCTATATATTTTTCAGTACAGTGCAGTAGTTTTGCTGAGTTTCTTAGGTTAGGTTTAATACAGCATCTAATGATTATGAGTTTTGCTCATAGACTGATTTACTCTTGTACTTTATTGATACTTAAGTATGTATGGATGTCCTATAGAGTTAAGTTGACCATCAGAATAGGTAGGATAAGTAACTAGTTTAGGCGTTGTAAGTAAGTGGTGGAAGTAAAAATAGAATGTAAGTGTTACTGTAGCTTAAGCTAAGTTAGGATAGTTTTGTGATATAACCACTTAGATAGCATAATTTTTGCAGTTGTTCTCGGTGGTTGGTTCTTGTTTTATTCCTTTGTAATATTAATTCCATTTTGGATAAGTTGAAATTGGTGTAAGCCAAAGTTTGCTTCGCAATTTCCTTTGGATGTCGTCACAGCCATTGCATCTGAGTTGACGTGGTGATCCACCACGTAGGCTCGAGTGCTAGGGGTGTGATAGAGGGCTGTATTGAGGCATAGATAGCAAATGATTGGAATATTGGTAGGTTTGAACGTGAAGTTTACTGTGTTTGCTTCTATGTTTATGTGAGCAAATAGGAATTCACGTTATAGAAGGCGTGATGAGACGACGAGCGTGATTGGTCGCAAGAGCCGTTGCTGAAGGCAGTTACGTTTTGAAAGTGCGTCTTTTTCGAAGAAGAAGAGTTCGACGGTGGCCGAAGAAGAAGGCGGACGTTCGATTGCAGCGATTCGTTTCTGCTCTTCGTTGTTTTAGTTTAAATTGCTTTTATTTAAATCTGAACCGAGATTTCAGTTCGCTTAATATTCGTGAATTAGTATATCGAATTGGTTTTCGTGCAAGGGCACATTTGTTTCATTTTCATTGATTTTGTGTGGAAGCTGTTATCAGCTGTTATTTATATTAGTAACTAGTTGCTAAGATAGTTGCTGTCGCTGGACGTTTTAAAACATTGATTAGAGTTATATAGCACTGCCTATTGATAGCCGCTATGGCGGAAGAGTTGAATGTTTAATTAAGATTAAAGCGAGATTTTATAAGAAGAATAGTTTTGTCAGTTAAAATGTGCGAGTTAGTGCCAAAGTAGTTTCCCCTAGACAAGTAAGTAAGTAAACGAGTCCTATTTAGGTGGCCGCTCGTCACAATATGATTGTGTTGTAGGCCTACAATTGTAATTATAACAGCAGAATTTCAGTTGGGATTAACCTTCTGAACTTTGAGACCATGACATGGTCCAGGCTTGGCCTACCCGAAATTTTAATGACTTTGGCCCCTATGTTTGTCTACACCAGGGAGGCTGTAAGCCGGCTTACTACAACCTCCCTGTCTACACTCTACAGTATCTAAACTAAAATTCCTAAGACCGTTCCTGCGTTTTCCCTCTTCCATCTGCTATATAAGAGTAGGCAGGTAAGCAAGCAGCGACCAGGAATTTCCCCTTCCCCTACAAACACCATACTGAAGGTGGGTTTGTTCAGAGACGCTTGCGCAAATAAACGCTAAAAGTCTAACTTAACTCTTAAGTCTAAACCAGGGAGTCTGTAGCCTCCCTGGTCTAAACTAAGTCGTAAGTGCCTATGGTAAGTTGGTAACTGCCAATGGTAACTGCACTCAGAAATTGGGCCATGGCGTGGAAATCTAGGTCGGTCGACCGAGGTCTAGCACTCTAGCTTTTCTTCGCAAGATGGCGCCATTTTCTGTCTGACGAGATTCAAGAGAAAGCAAAGACGAAGGAGATCGTGCGATCGTCGAGTGATTTTAGTCATTTAAAAAAGTAAAAACAGTAAAATCAATTTGTTTTTCATCTATTCGCTGTTCTGCAGTGACGGAATACCGTGCAACTGAATCAGTGGATCCACTGTGTTTTTGTTTACGTAATCTGATGTACTTACTGATTTGGCAAAGGCCAATTTGAGTATTAGTTGAAAGAGTGGTTTTGAGGTCGGTTTATTGCGTAGTAATTTTATAATTGTGATTAATTGACAGTCTGTTCAAGCCTCCCACAGAGGCAGAATTAGTAGAAATCGGGGATCGGCTTCATTCCACTCATTATAGACATCTTAAATCTTGAATTTATTTAGCGCTTTGATGATGACGAGCGGTTTATCAGGTTAAGACACTCCTTACCATATTAATGTCCACTCTGCACCGATGGGCTTGAAAATACTCAGGGATTGAACCCAAATTGGCGGCTCATTAAAGGCAAAGCTACTCTAATCGTTGTATTGAATATGCTTGGGAGGTTCAAACCACCACAGAGGAAGAAAGAGACTTAGGGTGATCAGCCAAAGAAATATTTATCCATCTCATCTATGCATGGAGGGAGCAACAAGGGTGACCAAATGTTGGAAATGATGGAAAGAAAAAGTGAGTCGAGACAAATAGATATTTGTGACACTATATAAGACATTTAGGGGTGGAAATGGGTACCCGTTGATGTCTTATTACCCAGACAGTAAAATAGGGCATGGTACCTGTGTAAATATGACTTATATCACTCTCCCTCCAGTCCCTGATAGAATCCTTGTGGTGGAGGTGGTCTATCATTAGTTGCAGCGAGCGGAGAGGAACTGTGATTATTTAATTGGGTGTTGAGGTAAGAGTTGCAATGGCAATTATGCTAATTCGGGTACCTGTTCAAAAATTAGATGGGTGCCCAAGGCTAGTGCCAGGCAGCTTTAAAAAAATTGACAGCCCTAAAGACATTACTGGTAGTATGACCTCATCTGGAATACTGTGTTTAGACAGGGAATCAATTTTTAGAAAAAGATATTAAGCTTTTAGAAAAAGTGCAAAGATGAGCATCAAAGATGGTTTTTTAATGGATGCCATCATTTAGGCTATGAAAAAAGACTTCAATGTTGTGGATTGACAACACTAGAAAGGAGAAGAGAGAGGGAGGATTTGATAGAAACATACAGAATAATGACTGAGAAAGTAGATGTGCCATACGATTGATTCTTTACATTGGTACACTATAACAGCACAAGAGACCGCAAGTGCCAATTGTTCAAGCAGAGGGTGAGACCAACAAAGAAATTTTTTAGTGGAATATTTGTGGGAAAATGGAACACTCTGGATGAAGATGCAGTAACAGTTGAAGCAATAAGCAGACTCAAAAGTTATCTGGGAAAACTAGGTTAGTAAATGTAGAGTTATTACACTGGTTTTCCAACAGGCTGACTTAGCCTGCTAAACCACTTGAAATCATGTTATTATTGTAGCTGATGTGCTACAGGATCAGCTATTAAGGCATCTTTAGCCTTCACTGTATCGCTGTTATCATCCTTCTTCTCTTATTTCACCTTTTCCAACTTCTCATTGTTATCATCTTCACTAAAGACAAGATGGTCTCATTGCCCATTGAAATCTGTTTTGCTGCCCTTTTTGTGTAGCATTATGGTTATTACTCATCCACGTAATCAACAATTGTGGCAAAACAGATGAATTCTCTGCTGAATCTTTTATCATACTACCATCATATTGCCATATAATTATTCATTGGAAGCTTTTATATGAAAAAGTATTGCAGATTTTCAGAAATGAGTAAGGAAGTTATGGTGATATTAGCACATGATTTTGCATGCTTAGAAAATTTGGAATAGTGAAGTATGTTTTAAATCAACAATGTAGTCTTGCAGAATTCTGAATCATGTTAAATTTTAACTCTTTCTGAGATCCTGGCTTGTATAGTTCATCATTACTTATTTTAGTCTAAGGATATTCTGCTTCAAGCAGTCGTACTATCTATTATCTATTATCTTATCTCTGTTGTGTTTTCTTTTGTGAACATTCTTTGGGTTCTGCAACATCATGCTGTAGATTGAAATCCATTTTCACAGAAATTTTTTAATTAAAATTTTTGCAATATTGATTGTTTGGTATTTTAGGTGCAAGAACGTCTTGATACTTCTGTTGTCATTTTTATTCTTCGTTAATGTACTTTTTCTATTTTAGTGTTACTTGAAAGTTGGATAGAAAAGTGGAAATGTCATGTTTCTGAAAATGTGACTTTATGAGTGACAATAACTCATTCTTCAGCTAAGTCCAGAAATGAGTGGCATGTGCTATGTTTGCTACAAAGATGGTTTGTTTTATTCAAAAGCTGTTGGGAAGAGATGATGACACTACAACTGATGAAACCGGTGACGATGAAACATTGTCTTTAGGTGGTCAAGAGAGTAGTAGGAAACAGCAGACTGCTTCAGATGATATTGGTCATTGCTGCTTTGTCCCCCCACACGGTGAGCAGTTGAGAAGGAGGACATCTAGTGATGTGTCTAGGTCATCTGGCTGTCCACATTCAACCGCAGAGGTATCAGAGACTGGGAAATTTTGGTGCAAAGACAGTTTTGTTCACCGGGAACAGCTGATACAACAGTTTGGGAAACAAGATTCAGACTTTGCTGCTGGTTCGAGACTCTCCACCTGTGAGCCGATATCATCGTCTTATGAAGTCGCTTCGTCATCTGAATATCATCAGCAGTGTAGTTCATCTTCCGATGATGTGGCCGGCGATGCCGAACCTGTCTGCTGTTGTGACACGTGCACGCTCTTTGTAAGCTTAAATTCATCTTACAGGGAGAACCATCCCCTTTTGCCACCTTTGGCTGATGTGCACAATGTATCGAATGTGCCAACGGCACCATCGTCCTGTCGCCAACTGTCCTCCGGTGGTCTACTTCCCCTAATGCATCCACGTTTTTGTCTTCCTTCCTCCACAGTGCCAGTTACTTTTTCATCTTTAGTGCATGGTAAAAGTTCTTCAACCCAAACTGTTGGATCTACCGGTACTATCAAGGTAAAATGAAATTTCAATTTCTTGGTTTCAATGAAGGCATATTACAGAATTGTTTAGTAATGCATACAGCACCAACTGTATTATTATTATTATTATTATTATTATTATTATTATTATTATTATTATTATTATTACCAGAATTTCTTCAGTGCAATAGACAAGACTAAGGTCCAAGACAAGAGCGCTTAACAAGTGGAGTAAACTGTATGCTCTCTTAAAGTATTTATTAAAGTCTTTGAACCACTGTATTCACATAATGACAGTAGCTTGATGCACAGTTTGATTTCAGCTTTCTAGCAATCTAGTCAATTTTGTTAATTGTGAAGACAGTAGAAACTCAGGTACCAGTTGTTGAAAGAGATTGATAACCAACTTCACCTGTTCATTACTGTAATTCAGTGTTTTTCAAACTGTGTGCCGCGGATTATCAGGTGTGCCATGGGATTTGTTGGAAATTTTATTAAATTTAAAATGTCAGTGTTTTAAATATCTCAGATCAATGACTGTGCTTCAACACTCTGTCTTGTACGCATAGCCAGTGAGGGTCGGAGCGTCACCGCCAACTCCCGACGAGTCTGATGAATCTAGATTCTAGAGTCTTGATAATTCGCCCCCTGGGACCTGGAAGGACGGGAAACGCAGCATCGTATACAAAGCCCCTTAGTATACGAGACGATGGTGTGTGGGGAGGGGTTGTGAACTTGCAGTTAAGACTGCGTGGGACCAAGTACACCTAAATCACTAAGATACAAACTCTGCCATGTGTCTGGTTTGATTAGGGAGCTTGCTTCTCTTAGGTAGCTGGAGATGCGCAAGGTTTCCAGTTTCTATGTGGCACCTAGGTTGAGGTACCGCAAGGGTCTTATCTGCAGAGTGGCTGTACCGGCAGAGAGGACTTGCAGTCTGTTTTGAACCAAGCTATTCAAGTTGTGAACTTCATAAAATCCTGACCACTTAAATCTTGACTTCTTTCAAAGCTCTGAGAGGCAATGGATTCTGAATATAGACCCTACATAACTATTATACCATACTGATGTTTGCTGGTGTTCACAAGGGAAGGTTTTGATGCCTTTCATGAGCAAAAATTGTGACGTCTTTTCAAGTGTGCCTGGTTTTCACGAGGGAAGGTTTTGATGCCTTTCATCAGCAAAAAATTGTGACGTCTTTTCAAGTGTGCCTGGTTTTCACGAGGGAAGGTTTTGATGCCTTTCATCAGCAAAAAATTGTGACGTCTTTTCAAGTGTGCTGCCGATGTTTTCACGTATTTTTAGTGTGCCTCAAGGCGAAAAAGTTTGAGAAACACTGCTGTAATTGCTTTCCTGACATAACTCAACCATTACCATGGTACTCATGAAGTGACTTACTTAGTTGCCTTGAAACTGATACTTAAATGTAGTCAAGTGTTGATATTCTTTATATGACAAAGTACAAAATTCAGGGGAGTTTTGAAATTGAGTTTGATGCAGCTGCACAAATATCCAGTTTCTTATTCAGCCATCCATAGATGGAATGATTAATGGACAAAAGTTTTTAATGTGACAAATTTATAACCTTTAAATGGCATGTAGCATGAAAGCTGGTGAACTTTAAATCTGTATAAATTTTATATTTGTTTATGTATGTTTAGATATTTTATTTATATACATGTGAATTTGTTTCATGTGTAATATCGCTTACTCTGTCAGGATTTATGATAGGCACAGTAGATATCTGGCTAGGGAACTAGGACTGCCAGTCTGGCTTTCAAATCTCAAATGCAGTAGAAACTGTTAGCCCCAAGTGCTGACACACTAAACTCCTCCGTGAATGAGTACATATGTTGGTTATTTGGTGGAAAGTGAGTTGGTTAGAGAAAGACTTGCAGTGCTTTTAATCAGTGGATGCCCTGAAGAAATCATCAAGCAGCCAACCCTTCAGCTCTTCTATTGTCTATGGGTCTATGGAATGACCTACATCTGTATTAAATAATTGGATTTTTCTGACAGCTTGCCCCAAAGCAACACTGCATCATTCTGCTCTAATGTAGAAAGCTTCTTGACAGTTGAGAATATGTTTATAGCTGAAGACTGTTTAAAATGTTATTTATAAAGGTAATGATAAGTTTAGCTGGTGACCAGCTTGCTATCAAATAATATCATGCAACTGCATCATGACTCATGCCTATGGAAAAAGATGTTTTATTCATTTGCATCTGTAAGAGAACAATGATATCTTAAGTCCTCTGTGTAGAGTAATATAATTGCTATACTGTCTATCAGTACTGGTATATCTTGGTCACAGACATCAGTGTCATTCATTTGAAAAAAATGCCACTACTTTGCTTTATGGCTAGAATACCTGAAGTCAAATTTATGTACTTCCAACCCATGGTCTTCTTTCTGTATAATTTTGATCAATCATCTACTTATCAACAATCTGCAGTTTTGTAGGTTTTAGGTTTATGGTAATTTTCAGACCATTCATTGCTCAAGCTAAGTAAGGCTTGGGTGTTATCTATAGATAGTTTATGACCTATTTCTTAACACTCTTCTACCATAGATAATTGTACTAATATTAAAAGTTATTGCTGAATCAATTTCCAAGTCTTTAATAGCAGCAAAGATGCAGTTTTAGCAGAGTTGCTTGTATTTGATTCCCCTTGCATGGTGATTTAGTACTCTGTCATGTTGTGTAATCCAGTTTTGTGAAACTGCCCTGCATTCACAGTCACAACACAACATTCCATTATTGAGGGTTCTCTGTAATATAGAATGCTGAGATAAAAGAAGTGACAGACTACTCTTGAATGCTTTTATGTATTTTAATATCCATCCATTAATCTTCTATCTACATGGCTTGCTGCCTGCCTCTCTGTTTGCTTATTTATTTAATCTATCAGTATACCTATCTGTCTGTTTGCTTTGTGTCTGTCTATGTATCTTTCTACCTCTCTATTCATCTATGTATATCTGGCTATTTAGTCTGTCTTTATATTGATCTACACTTGTTACTTGTTACATTACATATATATTTATATTTTTAGTTTATATAGGAGTTATTCTGTGCCAAGTCAACCAATTTTTTGGAAAGTTCCCTTTCAACAATCTCAGAAAATTCTGAAATTTACAAGAAATGTTCCCCCAAACACCCAAGTGAAAGTTTGCAAAATTTTGTGTAACTCTCTTAAGTAATTTTTCAGATATTCAACTTTTTATTCGACTTTTACTGTACCTAGGTTGGGGGTGAACCGTTTTTGGTGTTTCATGACAGCCACTTAAGTTTTTGCAACTTCAAACCTCTATAACTTCAGTAATATCATAGCTAAAGGGTCTTAACTTTCTGGACTTATTCGCTACTAGTTGTAGTTTATAAAATAAGAGCAAAACTTTGTATATTGACAAAACTGACCTAACTGTTACAAAAATTGAAGAAAAAAGTTGTACCTTTTCTGATATTCAATGTTTAGCTCTCAAATGGAATGTTTCTCTTGATTTCAGAGTTGTAACTTTATTCTATAAACTGTCCTGACAGTCCTGTAGCTATATTTTCTTTAACTGCAAACAAATTTCTCATATTGTTATTCGCTGAATTTATACTGGGTCTAAAAATGTATCCAAAGGCGTGCAACTATTTGGTTTTGAGTGTAAAAATGGCCATGTGGGACAGGTTGCAACTTAAAATGAAGGGTATCATTAAATTGAGCACATTCAATACTATAATGTATCCAAAATCTGGGATGGTGCTTTTGTTTAAGATTTTATATAAATTTTAAAATTTACAATTTAAAGTTTATGATTTTTTGTGCAACTTCACAATCAACTGAAACATGTCTTCAAGGAGCAATTACCGGTAACATCATGATAGATATGCCAGGGAGATTTAATATGCAGTAAAAGCAGCATAGTACTTAGGGACTGTGATAAAATGCAGTATCTCAATTGTAGTTGTTGTAAGCCAATCTGTTAGTACTTTCAGAATTCATGCAGGTAACAAATCACCTTGCACGGTTTTTGCAGAACTAGTACTGTTTCATAGTTTGCTATCGTACTCACTTTCTTTTTTGCATACTCTTGTTGTGTTGTCATTCGTTGTTATTGTGAAAAACTTGCTAGTTGTCATTTTATTGCTAGAAATCTAACACAACATCTTAGGTCACTGAAGTCAAGGTTGGCACCCCATGAATAATCCTTGATTTTGCTGAAAACTATTCTTTCATAGTTTAAGATGCAGGTCAATGATTCATTGGGACATAAGTCAATGCACACTTCACCCTTTTGTTATGTATCATGTTCAAAATGACATATTGAAATGCACAAGCCTGTGCACTGTCAGTAATAGAATGGATCATGATACAGTGGCTTTGCATATATTTCAGCAGAAGGTGATCAGTTATGCATAAAGACCATGATGCCAGCTGTGACAGGAGTCTATCATTTCAGTCAGTAATGGTGCTGCAAGTCATTATTAAATGACAAGAATTTCAACAACCTGATCATGCACTTTGGCATAGCTGCAAAATTGCATTTTTGCTGCATCCCTTGGAAACAGTTCTTCTAATGCTATAAAAGGCACAATGAAATGTGAAATTGTGCTAGCAGGTCATAAGGCAATCACTACAGGCTCTATTCATTCACCTTGTAATTTGTACCAGTGGTGCCTGCAGCACGATATAGACGCCAAGTTTTTTGTGGACTGGCCAGGAAGAAATTGAAGCACTTGGCTATGAACTCCATGACAGATGTCTTAAATCTCCAAAGACAAAGGAGCAAGGGAAAATCCTGCCTTCATCCCTTGTTCCTGATGACCACAAATTAGCAGAATTTCTGGAGTGGCAATTCATCATGTTTGTAGCAGCAGCAGCCATTACACCTATGTTGCAATATCATCTTTACTTACAGGATTGTCCTGGTAGCTATGTTGCCTACAATTATGATATACAGTTCTGATGTACATGGGTCAGAAATGTGGACTATAATATATTGAAAGCAAAAAAATAAAAGCTGGAAGCTGTAGATATGTGGTTTCTCAGACTTATGCAAACAATTTCATAGACAGATAAAACTACTAATGAGGAGGTTCTACAGTCTTTTAGCAGAAAATCAAAATGATAAAAACCACAAGAAAGCAGCAGCTCAACTTTTTGGGCATATCCTAAAAAGGGAAGGACAGGAAAATCAGAGGGATAAAGAGCAAGAGGAAGATGGAGAATAAAATACATGGGTTGTGTAAGAGAAGAAACAGGAATCAAAGACAATATTGAACTGATAAGAACAGCCAGAAACAGAGTGGAGTGGAGATCCATGGTTGTTGACATAGCAATACATAGCACATGAAGAAGAATTCAATATCTCAGAGGATTACTGTTAAATAAATTTTATATGTTATGAATTATGAATATTGAATCTATAAATCATTGCTTGAAATTTTATGTAGTATGATATTTATATATTCAACCTGTCTAATTTTCTGTCAATGATTAATGTATTTTTTGTTTCTATATTAGTTGTATTCCCATAATAAGGATCTATAATAAATGAAATATGTTACCTATGATGTTATGCTTTGATGTACAATGTCTGAATTGGAATACACTTCTTAAAAATAGAAGAAGAAAATAAAGAGTGCAAAAGGCTTTGGCATATTATGCCCATGGAAGCTCCACAGTCCACAGGCATAATAAGAAGAATTTAACTGTGAGAATTTAACTGCAGGAATTTAACTGCAGTACTCATTATATCAAACAAAGAGAGCGCTTCTTGCCTTGAAAATTACCACTGCTGTTAACATTTACCATTTATCAACACAACAGAAGTGCTATTTTAAATCATCATCAAATGACCTGCTGTGTTTGTGGCAATAAACACAATATGGCATTATTATGTTTGAAAGGTTGCTAAAATGTAAAAGTTTAGAAATGATAGAAGACTCTATCCCCTTCCAATTTATTTGGTCTTCACATAGGTGTTCATGGGTGGGCTTTCCTAAATATCAATGGTAATTATTATAATTTTGTCATAGCAATTTATATCATAGCATTGTGATAAGTAAGGTTTTCAAGTTCTCTTGATTTTCATCAGTAGATTTGGCTCTCTTAACTAGGAGAGTGGCAAGTTACTGATCAGACTTGAAAGAGAGGAAGGCAGCACATCACTCAACTTTGGCTTAATCATCACTAGTTGAAACAGATCCTGCAGATCCTACTATAATCCATTGATTAAAATCAATCAATGCATTGGTAGACTTTGTCACTTTTCTCTTTTGTTAAAAGTGTCAAATTTTTATACTGTGGCAGATATTATGAATGTATGAAACAAGGATGATATCACTTATGCTATATGTTGAGTTTTGAAAAGTAGTTTTCTTGTTATTAACCAAGAAAATCTGATATAATTTGTATTTGATTATTAACACTAGTTCTAAGGATGGGAGCGGTCAAATTGACCGCTGATGAACTTTGAACTGTTAGCCTTTTAATTTAATATTTATAGTTAAATAATATTTTTTTATGAATTTTATTGTTTTTCTGAGCCACACACAATGATATAAAAATTGCTGTAAAAATATTGCACATACTTGACTTATGAATCAGTATACCTAGTAGTCAGTAACCTAGAAGGACGGTTGCGGTCAAAATGACCGCCATTGAATATTACATATTTTGAACGTTTTGCACATCCACTATACTTCTTTATTTAGTTACAGGCTAATGGCACCACAACTGTTAAATGATACATTCAGTTTGGTTGGCTTGTGATGTCAAGTCCAAATACATTGTGAATGTTCTCCCATACATAGAAAAGGACGAAAAATGTCCACCAGGACAAAGGTTGAGTGAGAATGTTGTTCTTAGACTAATGGAACCCTACATAAATAATGGAAGAAATGTAACAACTGACAATTTCTTCACTTCAATAAAACTGGCTAAATATCTAAAGCACAGGAGAACAAATTGTAGTTGGTACTATGAATTGAATACAATGTGGCCTTCCAGCTTCAGCATAAGATCTTTCCGGAGAACTGTTTTCGACAAGAGTATTCAGGCATGAGGATATCACCCTAACTGTTTACAAATGTAAGCCTACGATGAATGTGCTAATCCTTAGTCTTCGCTCGACTGTTGCCATAGGTAGCGATGCTAAAAAGAAGTCCAAGACTATCGAATATTACAACAGCACCAAGTACGGGAGTAGATGTTCTCGACGAGATGGCCTAGAAGTATGCCACGAAGGCTGGTTCTAGCAGGTGGCCAGCTCAAGTGTTTTACAATTGTTTGGATCTGGCGGCCATCAATGCATGGATTTTGTATAGAAAAGTGACAGGGGAAGCAATCACCAGAAGAGACTTCATCATGCTACTTGCACAAGAATTGAGCCAGAATTACTTTACAAGTCGGGACAATAGCACAGACAATCAGATTATCATAAGAAAGCAACGTTAGTAGCGCCAGGTAAAGGAAATAAGACTTATGAGCAGTGTTCCATATGTCAAAGGCAGTGGCATGCCAAGAGTGGTATAGTGCTCGGGACCAAGTAAATTTGGATGCCCCCGCCACCTCAGTGTTAGAGAGTTAGGTGTTGACGAGCAATAAAAGGTTGCTAAGTCAATTTGGATGCCCTTATTTGGCATGGATGCCTGGGGCCAATTCGATAATTTTTAAGGGTTTTCATGTAAGAAAAGTGGTGATGAGCAAAAAAGGATGCCAAGTCAATTTGGATGCACCCTTCTGGTGGATGCCTTCATCTGGTGGATGCCTTCATCTGGTGGATGCCCCCATCTGGAGGATGCCCAGGGCCACCGCCCCCCTCCTCTGCACGCTACTGGTCAGAGGGCTGTGCAGTCAAAGAAAGTCGTCTCTTGCGTTCTTTGCTTGGCGCTATTTTGTCAGGGTTTTTGGAGCTATTTTGTCGGTGCTGTTTAGTCGGCACTGTTTTGGTGGCGCGATTTTGACTGGACAGTGGACACCCCAGAATCAATATTTGTCTCCCGGCCCATATTTTCTCATGACAGCCCTGTGCATGCAATGATTCAATTAAGTACAAGAAATTGTAAATAATGAAGAATTAGTAAACTACCGGTAACAAACATTAAAGTGGTACCCGGTTCATACTCGAATCTGCAAATAGTTCATCAAAATACTCAGATTTGGTGCCCATTGAAAAATGTCTACCCGGTTGATCCCTATTATTAATACTGTGTGAAAGTCAGACATGTTAAGTCTTTAATATTAATATTTGAATCTTATTGTGATGAATGTCAAGCTTTAGTGATGGACTTTGACTGGGCATGAGCTACTGTTTATCTGGTGCTGAATTTTACAGCCATTCTCTATTTTCAGGAGGTGTTACATTTTGATGAGATGCTTTGTAACAATGCAGGAAAGGATCTGGACACTCAAAACTTGCCACCCATGATCAGTGTATCTCCTGATGGTGAGGAAGGCTTTGCAGTTAGTCAGCGAGTTTTGCAAAACATCCGAAACAAGCCATATTCTGAAGTCCCTCCAAACAAAACAATTTGCCATATTCAGTACAAGTTTGTCAATGGCAAATAGTAGAGTTGCTGGCAGAGATTTCAACGATATTCTATTTTTTGTTTTATTGGTATTTTGCACATGCTTTCAAACAATTATCCTTATAAGTGCATCTAAATGACTGTGATAATGTTGTTTCATATCTGCTGCATTTTGATTGCAATCAATACTTTGCTGGCTTCTTCTGCCCACTGGTCAGTTTGAGTATGCAGCATAATTGTTATCAAAATGTAATTACAGAGTTGTTTGGTTAAACTGTAGTTTGGTATTGGTGTTTTGCTCAATAGTAGGCCCCTTGCTCAACCAGCAGATGTTGAGGTTCTTTATGTGAATAATGGTGCCTTAGATATATTGAGTGTTGTCCATTAATACAGTGAAAATTAAGGTGTGTGTGACTCTTTTAATGCTGATTGTGTTACTAACTTGCCACTGCTTCTTTGAGTTAGTCAGCCTTTCATTATCATTGTGACATGAATATCAACTTTATATTTTGATTGACTTTATGTAAAATGTTCAGTTTGATACGAATAAGAGACAGTTACTAGAATTGCTTGTTTTATGAGTTAGAAACTCTTGTTTACGTCCGTTGTTGAGGAATTTGTTAATCGGATTATCTATCAAATGAGTTGTTTTATCCACACTTCTTTTTCATTATGTTATTGCCAATTGTGAATGAACAAGCCACAATTCTCAGTTTGACTATCAAATAATGAATGAATGTTGAGCTGCAGTTGCAGTTTGATTCATGAAATTGTTATTTGTCTGTAAATAATGATAATGTTTAACAAATAATGTTTAACTGCATAAATATTTCTCGAGCTTTTGGATTTACATGATGATATCTTTGCAGTGACATCAGTTTCATCTCTTCCCAGCTTGCACATCTTTTGTGTGCAAAGTTCATTTACTGAATCAGGATTTGTCATTGTTCTTAAATAGTCAAGAAACACTTGTAAATATGAGTATAGAGACTTGTGGTTGTTGAGCTGGTGGACTCTGTTTTGTGCTTTTCCCTGAAATTGCAGGGGTTGACTGTTCTAACAGACGTTGTAGTAATACAAAGTGTTGTTGCTGGCCTATATGTTCCTTAACTCCTTGTTTGTTGGTTGCATGTTTTTTAATATTTGCTGATAATTTTATTAGTGTCTTTTTGCTGCAATATCCATCAGGGCATTTGCAATGGGTGTTGGTTTTAAAAATGCATTTGCGTTTAAAATGTTGTTTTAAACTTTGATGCAATACTTTTATTTGAAACTTCACACATTTCTGGTATGAATTTTATCTACTTCTGACTGGAAGAGCTCACTAGTTTTAACAGTGAGAAGTAGTAAACAAATTTTAAAATTTAAAGCAGCTTATGTTTGGAAATGAGAAATTTAAAGTGGGTCATTCTCTTGAGTAGATATTTACCTTTTTAAGAGTGTTTGGAGTTTTTGGATTTGGTTTATAAATTACGTGTGTCTGGGGTATTATGGTATGATATATTTTATAATAGTTAATATTCAAGCAGTATTACTGTGTTTGTTTATAAGATGATCTTCACTGACCCAGAAAACATTTATTGAGGTTGATGAATGTGTGTAGTGTATTGGTCCAATTTCCATTGGCATTTAGATGAATGAACAACATGGAATATTATGTGCCTTATTAATATTACTGTTCACTCATGATTTATTTACATGTCCTTTTCAGTTTAGCTTTGTACAGCTATACCATTATAATGACTGCATATAACACACGCTTACTCGTATAACTGATATGATATTTGTGAGGTCAGTTATTTGTCTTTGAAATGGTGAACGTTTTATTGGGCGATCTGATTTTTTGCTCTATCCAGGGCTGTGTTCTATTTTTGGAAGTGATAATTCTAGCTGAGTACTTTAAGTAATGCTTGCTCAAACACCCAGATTTTTGTTTAAGTTCTGACATATCTCCAAAACTATGTGAAATTCTTTGAAATGTTGTCTGTATATTTTCCCTTGTTTATCTCCCTTGGTCGGAATATTTGCTAGGTCAGTTCTTGCATAAAACACTTATCCAAATTGTAGGCACTGTGAATCCATAAAAGTATGTGTGCTTAGTAAGCCTGGTCATATCTTGGCTTAGTTGAAGTGCAATTTCCTTGGTTTGTTGAGTTTAAGATTTATTCAGGGCATTTGCTTCTGTTCGGCATTTCAAGTATTGTCTTATGGCCAATACTTTATCCACGCCAATTTTTAGCCATATGACAATGTGAATGAGTCTTGTAGAAGAGGTTATTATTTTGATTTGTTGACAACGTTTTCTGGATCTTTGGTTCTGTTGTTTAGTAGAAATTTATTTATGGAAGAAAAAATCAGTCTGATGACATTTTGGTGGGAGATGGTGAAAACTGAGAATAAAGGAATAAACACCCAGACGGGTGGATGCGGTGTTCCATTTTTGGAAGTGATAATTAATTAATTTATCATTCATTACTAGCAAAAATACTTAAACCCTCAAAGGCAAATTTGTGATTTCTTATGTTGAATATATAGATGTGACCTATTATGATTTCATAAATTTATCGTGAACTGTTATTGAACTGATGGCTAGGTCATTAAATATGGATTGTTTTAGGAATGAACATGTTTTATAACTGTGACAGATTGATCTGCTTTCTACTGTATATTCTGTGCATAGCGCTGTTTTCTAAATTTCTATTTGAAGTGTTCTGCGCTAATTTGCTACTCTCTGTGACTGTTTCAATCTTTATTAGTACATCTGTGTTTTGCAGAATTGTCATGAATCATGGAAATGCTCAGTACTATAAGCAATAATGCTGTTGCCTTTAGAAGGCAGTTTAATATATGACTGAACTATATATTATGTGCGTTTCATTTATTTTCTTATTCTCTATTAATGTAATCCTTACAGAAATTGTGAAAGAAAGCCTAGGTCAAAGTGGAGAGGTGTGGATGGAGTTGATAAAAATGATTAAAAGTAAAGTAAAATCTCGTAAACTTCTACAGCGCCCCGGAAAGCAGCACAGCAGTAGCTGCTTATTCTTATGCGCTTAATCTTTCTTGAAATAGCTATAGACAGGGTGGTTTGTCGGCGCCGGGCAAAGGTCAGTATATCTATGAGGTGGCGGGTCAGGTTGTTGTTGCTATGGGGGAAATGACTTTTCGAATAGGAAGGTTTTAAGTTTAGACCTAAAGGCTTGAGGAGACAGTGAAGGAATTAAAGGAAATGAGGATTCGGAGCTTATTGTTTGACCATGTCGTAGGCTGCGGAGGGAGGCTGGAATTGAGTTCCAAAGTTCTGGTGCGGCGTATGAAAAAGCGCGGTTGCAGATTTTGAGTGATGACTGATTTAACGGGCGTGAAAGTGTGAGATGAGATGATGATCGTGTAGGTCGGGGAGGCTGAGACGTTAAGAGTTTACAAAGGTAAACCGGTTTTGACGAATGAAGTGAACTGTAAGTAATCGTTATTATCTTGTACTGTATACGTTCGGATATTTTAAGCCAGTGTAGTGACTTCAGTATGGGTGAAATATGGCAGAACTTTGGTGATTTGGTTACTGCTCGGGCTAGTGCATTTTGAATTGATTGTAATTTGTTGATGGAGGTCTTTGGGAGGTTATAGTAAAGGGAGTTGCAGTAATCCAGTTTGGAATGGACTATTGAAGTGGCGATTGTGGATGCAGTTTTGGTGTCAAGGCAAGGACGGAGGCGACGTAG
Organism: Metaphire vulgaris; assembly: GCA_018105865.1. NCBI lineage: Eukaryota > Metazoa > Annelida > Clitellata > Crassiclitellata > Megascolecidae > Metaphire > Metaphire vulgaris. The sequence continues at coordinate 11,608,788 of CM030834.1, forward strand.
ATCGCGAATATGGGCATAGCAGGATTTCGATAGTTGGGAGATCTGTGATTCTAAATTTAGGGATGAATCAATTTTGAAACCAAGATTTTTTGCAGTTGGAGCAGGGGTTATTGTGGTATCTGGAGTCAGGACTAGCTTGGGACTGTCAATTTTTTTAACTTGTTGGGGTAGACCTATTAAGAGGAATTCTGTCTTGGATGGATTAAGAGCAAGGAGGTTAGATGACATCCATGATGAAATAGACGAGAATGCTGATTCAAGCAAAGTAATTGATGTGTCAAATGAGGATGGCGAAAAGGGCAGAATAACTGAGTGTCGTCGGCATAGAGTTGGTGATTCAAGTTGAGGGAATTGATTAAGGATGATAGTGGTGTGGTATAGAGACTGAACAATAATTGATTACTGTTCTGAACATAATTTAATAAGTAGCATACCTCTCTGCTCGAGGAATTCTGCATTAGCTTATGAAAGGGCACAGTGGGGTGGAGCCACTATTTGGGTTGGGACCACTGGACCAGTCATGGTATTTGTGCAAAACCCGATTACAATCTGTTATCAAGTGGGGATGGGAAACATAAAAGGAAAGAAAGGCAAATAAGATGGTGTGAGCGGGCGAACTATTTTTGGCTTGTCAAGATTTTTTCACAGTTAACCAAAACTAAAAACCCCTTCCATAAATCCTGGCTATGCCACTGCTCTATACTAATGTAGTGTATTATACATGTAGCTCTAGCCATAATAATTCACAATGAACTGGACCGTGGAGTGGGCGCATTGATTGCAGTAACAATCTCCCGTTTTTGGCTTTGGATATCTGGCAACCCTATCCTACTCTAGTGACTAATACAGTCCAATCAACTACAATGTAGATAGATAATTCATACATTTGATATCTACATGAAGTACATGATAATAGAATCACGAAAATCAATGCATTCTTCACATTGAAGGAATGGCTAGAAGCTGTAGCGTTACAACCAGGGATATTTTTACACCCCCGCCCCAATTTGAGGTCAACACCCCCAAATTTGGTAATGCGATAATGGTATGCATACAAAATGCATACTAATTAGCTCAGAACACCCCCCCCCCAAATGGAGAAAGGACACCCCCAACTTTTATTCTCAGATGACCTTTTTTGGCTTGTCAGCAGTGGCGGCTCCACCGGGGAGCCAGGGGAAGGCCTAATGAGAGCCTGGCCTTCCCAGTGCCCCCCCCCCCAGTTGGGACCCTATACTTAATGCTACATACATTAAACAACAAATGGTTGGCCCCCCATGATTAGAAGTTGCCACCCCAACGCCCCCTCTTGCCAAATCCTAGAGCCGCCACTGCTTGTCAGAGGTTTTTTGGATATTTAAGGGTTTTTTGGTTGCTTTTGGGACTTGATAACGTTTTTTTGCTTGTCAGCCTCATTCGGGCAGAGACTTATAAATTCCGACACCCCCAGAATTTCCCGACGACCCCCCCCCATTCAAAATCTTGGAAATAACACTGGCTACAACAATGTACTGTAGCTCAGAGCCTGATGCCACCGAAAGATTTGAACCATAGGGCGCTCGGTTCAGTGTTACGCCACTGGAATTCTGTATTCTTTGGCGTTTCCATTGGCGTAGCCACGCTTCTTCCCCCCTCCAATATTCGGATCGGGATGGGTCGTGCGATTTGTCCAAAACCCGTGAGTACTGCGGGCGGGGGTAATATTGTATTGAGGGAAAAGCACCAAAGAGCAGACTTTAAAGCGTTTGAGTCTTTGAGACGACACCTCTTTTGCTCATCAAGACTTCATTCGAAACATGCTGAAGTGCCTACTACCTATTCTGGAATCATGGCTACGCTACTGCCTACTGGGCGTTTCAAACACTCAAATCATTCATGCTCCTGACAATAAACTAAGGCTAGCATGCTTTCGATGATCAAAATGGTGTTGTATAGTTTAGGCTTAATTTGAAAAGATGATAGTATGCTATGATGTCGTATGATGACATAATTATTTGTCTGATATGACGCATTTCGGTAGCGAGCAAATTAGAGGCCGACCGACATTGGTAACTTGGTCCGATGTTAGACCTATCTGACTTCAACCGAATATAGGGTATTAGGCCTATCAGAGAAAGCTAAAGCAAAATAGAAAATACCATCAAAGTTTAAGTGTAATTAATTAATTATTAACGAGAATAATATAGTTGAGCAATCATACGATACAATTGGAGAATGTTGGCCTATTAATTTAGGCAGTTAATTACAATTTTTCCGCCTCGATCTCAATTGCCAAAGACTCGGACACGTCAGATGTACTGCGGTAGCGAGATTTCATTCTGCACGTTCGCCGTCTTTGCCCTGGGACGGACTGCGTCGAGGATGGCGTACGCTCTTTTCGCTGCGTCGTACGGTCGATAACGACTGCCCCCGCCGATGGTCGCCCGTCGTCGGAAAACTGGAGCCGGCGGAATGACGCCGTGTTGCCGACCCCACGGCGAGCAGTTCTTCCGAGTCTTCTGTCGCAGTTGCTGCTGCTGCTGCTGCTGCCTTAGTGGAACGATTCGGCGCGTACGCCAAAGGCAACGGAGTCAGGGCGGGTAACGCAGGAGTCGGGAGGGAACGGTGAGGAGAAGGCGCACGTGGAGGCAGAATCAGAGGGTTGTATGCCTGAAGTCTGAGCAGGTTGTTGTAAAGCGTGTGCGTGTAGTGTCTTGTGAGAAGGGTGCTGTAGGACAGAGCCAAGCTGGATGTGGGCGCCGGCGTTGACATGGGATTGGCGGTCGACAGAGATTCGTCTAGCATCCTTGTCAGCATCAGATTGTGCGAATTTGATGCGTTCGATCCGTCTACAAGAGAAGCGTTTAACCGCCGAGTGTCATCAAGGCTTTTGTCGAAATTCAACCAATGGATATATATATATATATATATATATATATATATATATATATATATATATAACCATTCAGGGCTGTCCATTAATTACGTCAACAATTTAGGGGAGGGTTTGAAAAAGTTTGACAGTTGTTGACAGGGGGAGAGGGGAGGGTGTCAAGAGAAGTTGACGTCAACAATTTCACTTTTTACAAATAATCAAAAAATAGGAAATTTCATGGAATACTACTTATTACAATGGAAAAAGCATAAGAAAGGTCATCACCACCACATTTTGACACTCGATGAGCAAAATAGGGAAAAATGGTCATCACCGCAAAAATAATAACCTTGTTATTGGGACCTGCCATTAATCTTGGGGGGAGGGTCAAAAGTTGTTGACGTAATTATGGGAGGGGTAACTGAAAGTTGACAGTTGTTGACAAGGGGGGAGGGGGTCAAAAATTGGCCAAAAATTGTTAACATAATTAATGGACAGCCCCTCAGACCCGTACGAAGTGGGGGAGCAGTGGTGCAGCTGCACCCCCTGGAAAAAGTAGGCGGTCAGCATTAATTGGAAGACGAGATTAGGGGTGCAGATCTGCACCCCTTGGAATTTTTGACTCACAAATCTATATGGGCTATGACCTTTTATGCTTGTCGACTCAAACATATTTAGAAAATGACATAGGCCTATTTTTGGCTTGTCCACCGAAAAATGTGGCAACCGAACACTTCGCCTCGGAAAATCTGCACCCCCTGCTAAAAATTCGTTCCGACGTGCCTGTAACCATTTAGAAATAGACTAGAATCACTTTAATTAACAGATTGATTGATTAATTAATTGGAAATAGTTATCAACACGGCATCTTAACAATGATCTAAATTGCCAGATGCATGGTTGAAGGTCACTGACAGATATTCATAGGATCAGTGCGTTTTGTGACGGTACGGCGTACCGAAAACCCCTAAAAAGTTAAAATTAGTTAAAAATTGTCCCGCATCATTACATGTACGTTAAAATATTGAATGTTGTACGTTTTAACTGTATCTTTTAATGTTTCTCTTTCCATTTGATTTTTATACGTTATATTCTTAGGCCTATACATGGACCGGGGCGGGAAGTTAGCAGAGTGGTAACAACGTTGGATGATGGAGCAGGAGGTCGCGAGTTCGAGTCCCGCAGGAGCCCTAAGGGTCGACTCAGCCCTTTTCATGATGGTAAAATGAGGAGCAATGGCAACATTGCGAAGGTAACCATGCATAGGATCGGCGGAATGACTGGCCACCATCCGCTTATAGATGGCTTAGCCACCTATATGGGCTGATGGTCATGAAAGCGGAGATCAGTACCGGCACCTACGGGCACAGAGCCTGCGGATGAACTTTACCGATACATGGACCACACGTGGCCGTATCGGGTTCTATTATGAATTTATGATAGGCGCATAGAATTGTTGTTATAAACGTTTACATGATAATTATTGCGTACCGGAAAATATTCCTTTCCAAAAAAGCACTGCTTAGGATGAACCATAGCATATTACAATATGCGTGTAATTCGAAGGCGCTTCCCAGGTTTCCAAGGACGGCTAATAAGTTATAACTGATTACTGCGAGTGTGTGTGTATTCTACAGCCGCGTATAGCCCTGTAATTTACCTGATATGGCTTCTGTAGATTTGACCCCAAAGTTCAATTTTTGTGGCGAAACTAGGCTCGGTTGAAATAGAACATTTTCAAAATATGCTGTGCTCTGTCCTGCAGCAAGTTGATGGAGGTTGCACTGGAATAAGGCGGCGGCGGCACTGGAAGATCGTTGACTCGACTGATGAGCGTACATAACGTCCCTGAAAAATTCAACCTTCATGTCAGGTTTTAAACTATGTGTGGCGCGTTTTAGAGTATTGTGGAAGTCTTATTGCGGCTGTTGCCTCCTTTTATACATGGGAACGCAAAAAACCGGACTAGTCACACAGTGGCGTATTTACCATTGGGCCATTTGGGCCATGGCCCCCCCTTTGGTCTTGGCCTAGCCTGTCCTCAGACCCTGACAAGCAAAAAAAAGGTCGTCAACTTTTTTCCAAAGTTGTAACTTGTCAGGTCGAAGGTGTCTGCCCCCTTACCAAAATTCTAAATACGCCACTGTAGTCACACTTAGGTTTGCGTTTAATATAGTCCGGTTTTTGCGCCACCCTGTATTTCTGTGACGAGCAAAGTGGTAAAAACGAGGACGACGCTTCAAAATTCGATGACAATTTCTGTTTTTATAGCGCTTCTGGATGAATTAGGATCCTGATTTCAAAAACATCTCTGGCTACCATGTTTATATGTAGGTCTAAGTGGTAGGCCCTGTATTTAAACAAAACATTTTAATTAACAGTACTCGCTTTGTGTTTATGAACTTTGTAGTATCAGTTTTCATTGAGCGCAGCTGTACATTTAGCTATTTGAGCCAGAAGTATGGGGTCGTTCATATAACGCGGTTAGGAGGGGAGTCCGGCCACTTGTTATGAAGTGTGACGACTGGGGGGGGGGTTCCGTAAAAGTGACGTAACGCAAAAATTTCAAGTGATGACCTTTGACCTTTTTTTTGCTTGTCATGGATTTTGGAGAGGGAAAAATACAAGGATGACCTTTTTGCTTGTCAGGGTTTTTCGGAAGACGAAAAGGGGGTCGGCCGGTTGCGTTATATTTTAGGGGGTCTGACGTTTTGCTACGTCGCGTTACGTATGGAGGGAGGGGGTCAAAAAGTGTCAAAATCGCGTTACGTAATTGATGGACGACCCCTATGTAGCCCTGCCTGCCAAGTTTAGGCATGAACTGAAGTGTATTTTGCTTTACTCCATTTTCGCATTAATTAATTATCAATGAACAACAAATTTTGACGCAATTCCTGGTTTTGGCATTAAATTGCTCACATAAGACTTTTGAAGTGTTAAAAATGAATATGACAATGAAACCGCAAAATTTCCCACGGTTTATGAGAAGTTTTCAATATCGTGATACAGTTTAAATTGCCCATGATTCGTTGCTCGATTTGCAGAGGTTTAGTACGTAAAACCAGTACCTCATTCCTAGCTTAGAGCTAGAGGTGAAGCCTTTTGGTGGGTGATAAGAAGTTCTGATATGGTCAAACCATCGCTGCTATTAAAATGAAGATCAATGTAGGCCTGTGTGGGGACCTACAGTATAACAGCTGTGCACAGAATAACAGAACATGTAGGAAAACCTTTCTTCGCTGAGTCGTGAAGAATCTCGAAACCCTTTAGCAAATGGATTGCTGTCGATTTTCAATTTCGTTATCTGAAGAAAAATTAATAAAATGCAAACCTCAAACCATTTCTCCCGAGAGTATAGGCTAAAGGAAAACTGACTGATGCGGATTCTAGTACTAGTAGGTAGGGTTTTATACGCTCTCCTCTGCCGTGGGGATTTGGATTTATGACAGTTCGGGGTGGGGGGCGTGATGATAAATTGTCATCGCATTACCCACTGAAATGCTTGTCTTAACCTTAATTATTGCAACGGGGCGGGAGAATCTAAGACTTGGGGAGAATCCCCCCTCTCCTATATCTGCCCTGAATGCAGCACCGCCAGTAGATATAGTTAGAGACGCTTCTGTGAGAAGAAAATCAGCCCTACATTATCCACCTTACTACCGCGATGATTAATTTTGAGCATCTTCTTCTTTAGGTGCTCTGCTGATTCTTCACTCCCGTCATTGGTAGACGCCAATGCTACCACTAATGGTCGAAATGTTGGCATGGCTTTTGAAAATGGGACACTGCTTCTTTTCTAGTTCCACTTGACTTTTCCTTCATAGTCCATACAGTAGTAGTAGTAGTAGTAGTAGTAGTAGTAGTAGTAGTAGTAGTAGTAGTAGTAGTAGTAGTAGTAGTAGTAGTAGTATTTTATCTTAAATCGAAAACTGACCAACTGATTTTGGTATGCAGTAACAGCAATGAAGGCAGTTTCCGGAAAAGCAAAATTCTTGGATTCGTCCTTGAATTCGTTATCCATTTGATGGAGATCTGTTGTCGAGTTTTCCTTCTTCTTAATCAGACGAATCCGTGGCTGATATTTGTGCATCGAATTCAAGATTATCTGCAGTGCACAGAACAGTCAATGCTCAAGCATACACTGTACAAGCAGTGATTTCATTGTCTGACTGCTTTGGGCTTGGAGTTTAATCCACTCGGCTACCACACCCCTATTGGTTTAGGCCGACACCGGTTCAGTGGCATTCTAAGTCAGTGTGGAAGAACCTCATTATTTTAATTTTACAAATTCTATAACTACTTTTTTATTGCTTCCACGTCCCGTTTTTTGGAGCGACATCGATTCTTCACTCGCGTCGTAGGTAGAAGCCAATGCTACCACTAGGCCTAATGGTCGAAATTTTGGCATGGCTTTGAAAATCGGACACTGCTTCCATCCTGTCAAATCGAGTACATGACCGTCTACTTTAGTTGAAATAGTGACGAGTTTTGTTATATATTTTCATTATTGTATTGTCACGGGTGCATGCATTGGCTGCGGAAAGATTAGAAGATGAAAGAGATATGGCTAACCGCTTCGGTTTCTTTAGGCGAAAGGAACAAGTCATGGAGTCCGAGATGATATCTAATCTCGGAGGAGGACACGCGGTCTAGGATATTCCGCATCTCTAGATAAGGGCGGCCGCTGATTTAGCAGAGAGTAAGTATACTTACGTGTCCGCTTTTATCGAGCATGTTGTTGGTGAGCTTGATCTTTTCGAAGGATAGCGGTTGTTTCATCAGCTGATCGCCGGTGAAAGGTGCGTCCGGATGGGCGTAGGTCCGCGTCGGGAGAGGGGGATCGGCCTTTCCGGCCACGAGCCACGACGACCGATGGTAGGCGTATCGATATCTCTTGCTGTCGACCGAGACGATGTCCATGAGTACGGCGTACCTGGCGCTCGGTTCGAGACCGGAGAAACTCACTCGAAGAGTCGGAAACATTCGTCTGCGGAAGAAAATCGACGCTAAGTTTCTTGAGCTTCGGAATACTCAATTAAGTCCTCCCATTAGCGCAGCCGCGGTCGGTGGGGGGCTAGCACTGGAGTAGCCACGAAGGAGGATGCCCCTACATTGGCTGAGACGGATCAGTAGTGAAATTTGCGCAAAACCGTTGGTAGGCAGAGGCGTAGCAGCCATATGGACAACCTGGCCAAATGCCAAGGGCCCCCGACCTGAAAAGGGCCCCCGACACGAGCCCAAAATTTTTTTCGCAATGTTGTAAAGTTATCAGATCGAAAGACCGACAAGCAAAAAAAGGTCGTCAACATTTTCGCAAACTTGTCAGATCGGCTCTGGAAAGGGCCCCCTTCCCGTTTTTTACCAAGGGCCCCCGAGCATATTGCTACACCACTGTTGGTAGGCCTATTTTTTGGGGGGGAGGATGTAACATTATCGAAAAGAGTGCGTAAATGTGCGAAGAACTGCAGAGCGCCTTGGCAAGCTCTTTTTTCTCGTCGGATACTTCTTACTAGAAAATGTCGATGCGCCCCTAAATTCCGGAACCCTGACTATGTCACCGGGGCTGTGAAGCTATATTTAGGCTGGTGTCAGTCGCGAGATTTGTGGCAAACCGATAGATGATTATCATGCAGAAATAGCCAATCTACTGAAATAACGTCTAATTACATTCTGAATTATTCTGCTCTGAGGTAATTCTATTTCGTCTTTCTTATTCTCTCAATCTGCCCTATAGTTACGAGAATCACAACCAACGAAGCCTTATACATACATACACACATACATACATACGTACATACATACATACATACACACACATACATACATACATACATACACACATACACACATACATACATACATACATATATGTATATACAAATATAGAGATATATGTACAGATATATACAAGTACCTTCCGGGTTTAGTGATAATCATCTCAGTACCGAGTTCGTGGAATTTCTGCCAAAGGTCTTTCGTTTCGAGTCGGCATTTGGCCGGGAGGAGGGTGCGGCTGTTGCTGAATCTGGTGCTAGGTATCCCGCCGGTCGTCTTCAGGTCTCTAACCCCCCTTGGCTTCGGGGTTCGATCGGCGTAAGAAGGGCCCGACGTTTGACCGAGCTTCCCATCTAAAAGCAAAATAGGCAAATACGCAGATAGACCTACAGAATGCAATATAGATACGCAGATACGAAGAATAGAGCTGTACACAAAAAATAACTGCATATGTAGTCCAATGTTTAGGCCTAATTCGTTAATGAACTTTAGCGATGAGTCGGCAAATCTTGTCGATTGGCATTGATTTGGGTGACTTCACGTGGAATTTGGGTTGCCTACTGGGGTTGGCCAGTCAGTAATACTTTATACGTCAATGCAATAGACCAGTTTTGCTCTTTGTTTGACAGGTAACCAGCGTAGATTTTTAAGAACGTTCCTTGATCGAAGTTTTGCCGCAATTTTTGTTCATTCTGATTATCTAAATGGTCTTTGAAATTTCCCATATAGTTTGTGACATCAAATATGTCCTTCAAAAGTGATAACGAACGAGGAAAGTTCGCCAAGAAGCGTCAACGCAATTAAAGGTTTATTAAAAGTACGTCCTTCGATTTCTCCTGTGACAGAACAATAAGCCAAAAATTGTTCCGTCCCAGAATTCACCGCAAATACAGACAGAGTCTGTGTCATCCCATGCCGTCTACTTGCCCTCTGCCTTTCCAGAGGGATGCTCCTAAACACAGAGAGAAGAAAGTCAACGATACTATGGTGCAGTGGCGTAGCCAGGATTTTCGAAGGGGCTTTCGACCAATCATTCCCGACTTCGAAAACTCTGACAAGCAAAAATGGTCGTCGCCTATAATTTCCCTTGGTCAAGTTAGATCTAGCCACATGAGTGCGCGGACTGCCCCTCTACAACTAAATTTATTTGTTTACTTTTGCTACCCTAAACCTCATTTTGGTGTCCCTCCATTCACAGAATAATAATAATAATAATAATAATAATAATAATAATAATAATAATAATAATAATAATAATAATAATAATAATAATACGCAATAAAAATCTTTTGATCGGCCAGCCAAGAGGGTTTAAACCCCCAACTCCCCCCTGGATACGCCACTGCTGTGGTGAAGGATGATTACGACGAAAACGACAGAGAAATGATGCTGATGACCATTGGTGCATATATGGACTGAAGACCTGCTGCATTTGACTGGATGCTTTTATGCATTACATACCTTGATGTCCTCCGGCTGCCGTTAGTTGCAGAACGATTTCAGACTCTTCTTCGTTTAGCGTTGCGTCTACCGATGTCTGCTTATATCGCATTGGATGTCCTTCTCGAAATCCTTCTTCCGCCGTTTCGACGATCTCCAAACTATCTCTGCGTTCTCTTGTTTTGCTTTCTTCGTTATCGCCAAGCAGGGCTGCAATCGAGAATGCAGATGCCTTCGAAGACAAGCACAGTTCCTTCAGTTCAGTCTGAGTCTCTTCGGGTCCAGTCGCCCTTAGAGGAGGATGGTGATCGTCTGACGACACAGCGCCGTCATCTTCATTTCTAACGCACTTCATGCGCAGATCTTTCGCTGCATTTTCGACGTCGTCGGTTGCACTGTCTAGAAATTCGTTTTGCAATTCGATTGCAGTTGTCATCTCTCTCTCTCTCTCTCTCTCTCTCTCTCTCTCTCTCTCTCTCTCTCTCTCTCTCTCTCTCTCTCTCCCTCTCAAAATGGCTTAAGCTAGAGAGCTTCGACCGCGTGCAGTTTACCCTTTTATCCGCAAGAATCGACACAGAGCGACACTGTATAGAATGGATACTTTACGACTTTTAAAAGCTTTTAGGCCTACTTTCTGTCAGTTCCCGATCGATCGATGGGCTTTAATTTCGTCTTTGCAATAACTATGATCCATGAATCTAAGTTTAACATCCGCTTTAATATTATCGGGCCTAACTTACATCCGGATGGATTGTTCTATCCGTCAAGGGCGCGCAGCGTTTCAATCGCATCCTCACTGTGTCGTCATTGTGATCGGATATCGCCGTCGTGACAGGAAAGAGCATTCCGTATATAATTATAGGCCTATATGAAGAGCGTATTTTCCGGAATCCTCCGACATTTTTTGTTGAACCGCTGTAGACTTTAGCCTACATGTCTGCGCGTCGATTTCGCATCCAGCGGACGGAATTCTAGGCCTACTTCTTCGCAAGCGACAGGATGCTTGCCAAATGCGCAACGCTTTCCGGACGAGATGTCACTTCGGATGATAAGAAAAAAGAAGACGCGATCGGGACTCTTGCGCTGTTTCGCGTATAATAATATTGGCTTAGCGTTAAAATAGTAGAAGCTGACGCCCAACTGCCCGTGTCCAGCCCATACTATGTCCTGTCAGTCACGCTGCCTTATAACGATTTGATCTGTCTGGCTTTCAGACGACCTGCCGACCAATATCGACGAACGCATGCATAGCAGACGACGCCTTCTATTGGCTGCGCGCTCCCAAACGAAGGCGTTGCCTTCTCGTCACCCTTAAGCAAGCGAATTCCCGACTATCTAACGAAAAGGACTGGAGACAATATATGGTTGAGAAGGGCTTAGTCTCCCTCCCGCTGCTCTAGGTCGACCCTCCACAAGTGGGGTAAAAATTGTGTGTTTAACCTGACCGACCCTCCCCCACTGGAGGTCGAAAAAGAAGTAGGCCCAGTCCAGTCCTGCGCTTTTCTTTAACACTCAACACTGAACATATCCGATTTTTAGGCTCTAATATACATGTACGTTAAGATTTTTCTAGAGTCATGCCCCTTTAATAGATTGCACACGTCACCCGCCTCTCGCCCCTTCATGAACATTCCAGTATATTTGAACGTATTTATACGATCTCTCCACTATTTTTCTTCCAAATGGGTAGCAGTGTTACGCATTTGCCAGTTTTTTGCTGTATCAATGATATCAATATCTCGACTTAAATTTGAGCAAATGCGCTAATGAAATAGCGACGTACCGGTATAGTCTAATTTCTGGAGAAGACTCATGTTCTCTCAGAAAAATTAGACATGAATAATATAGATGTGGCAAACAACGAGGTCAGAGCAAAGGGAACTTGAGTTCTTATGCTGCTCTCCATGCACCCTCCCCCCCCGAGAATGCCTACAAGAGGTTCAGACGCCGCTTGCTTAGAATCCCTGCTACCAGGGACGTCATTGGGGGGCAGGGGGGACCGTTGCCCCCCTGATTTATAGGAAAACATGTTTTCGCCAATGTTTGTGGTAATTATTTTTAAAATGTAAATTTGCTTGGTAAAATCACTGAAAAGCAAAAATAGGTCATCAACCCCTAAAGGAGGACTTGATGTCGAGTAAACTGAAGTAACTAATCTCACAAAAATGCATGACAAGCAAAAAATCGTCAACTTTTTCGCAAACTTGTCAGATCGAAAGTGTTTTGCCCCCCCCCCTGAAAAACAGTGAAATGGCGTGTCTGCCTGCTATAGATACATCTGACCGCGGCCATTACGATGCGATATAACACGTATACAGAGTCAGATATTCAGTCTCAATTTTTAAAGCAGACGTCCAAAATATTAGTCTCTACCAGGGGCGTAGCCAGGAATTTGATTTAGAGGGGGTATAAATTTGTGAGGGGTATAAGCTCTATATTGTTCTATATGTTATATGTTATTATGTATATGTGTTATATATACTGTATTATATATACTGATTTGGGGGTATATGTATACCGATATACCTCACCGTCGCTACAACCTGGTCGCTGCTTCCTTCTTATCTTATTTTCTGACCCAACCCAGCCCAACCCACCATTAATATGGACAAATTTGACCCAACCCAACCCATGGGTTAACCCAACCCATGGGCATCTCTGCTGCACGGGTCACTGTTTAGTTCCCCATTTTCTCTGCTGTGGGGGTACATCCTGTCCTCCCTAGAATTAGACCCAGATTCTTTGTGTTCTTCTGCGGTTCGCAATTTCTCTTGCAAACGCTTTGGCATTGAGTCGCATTGACTACTGTAATTCTCTCTTATTTAAAGACAGCTCAGTCCACGTAACGTTGCACTCGAGTCAGCTGTCAATATTCAATATAATCGTTCCTTACGTGTCATTGAAATCCATAAACACTCTGACAGATCTTCAGATGCGCCGGCGCATATAGGCCTACGGATCCTCTTTAGACCTGTGTTATAGACCCGCATAGGGCCGGCTGAACCCCGCAGCGAACGCCGAGAAAAGCTGTTCGTTATCGGCAGCATAAGTCAATGGACGTCTCGGCTTATTAATCGTTGTTGTTTCCAGTATCAGACGGCGCCATCAATCAACCGACGACTGCAGAACGTTCGACCGTTCGCAGCCCTGACGCCGGCAGGTGCGACGTCTTGAAATTCCCCGCTCGAGTTCAGTCGGATCGACACACCGTTTCGCGCGTATATACAAGCGGGCGCGTATAGGTGGCCCCGCTGTCTTCTTCTTCCTCTTCTTCATCCTCTTCATCCTCGTGTCTGCAGAAGCATCACCTGTTCCTGGCGACGCGCTTAATCGACCTCTCATTAAAGCGATTTATTTTTCAAAACACGTATACGCGTATACGCGTGTGCACGGGAGGACCCACCTGTGAAATATCTATATCATTGACGCACTCTGGGTGCGGCTTGGTCGATCGCGCGCTTCGGCGCGTGCATGCATGCTGCACTTCGCCATGCAGGCCTCCTTCTCTCCGATTTCCTCCGCCGTGACACGGTCTTTGTGAGCCGATAAAATTATGTATATAGAAAACAATTTCTTATGCGCTGATTCTAATCGCTTTGACGCCGTTAATCTGCTGCTGCTGCTGCTGCTGCTGCTGCTGCTGCTGTCCTCCGACGTCGCCTGTGCGACCTCTTCGCATGCAGAAGTTCGCAAGTTACAGGCTTCGCACTGATAGCTCCTCTTCTTACTTGTTTGCTGTCATTGGAAGACAAGAGACGTGTCTGCAAATCATTCGCAGTTTAGAAAGGACTGCATATGTATATGCGCACATGTGTATATATGCATATATGCATATGTTATAATTGAATGAAAACACGAGTTTATTTGGTGTAATCGAATATGGAAAATTCATTATCTCATGCGCACTGATTTCACTCGAGTGAAATGTTTACGACTCTGCAGTTGTTGCAGTGAATAACAACACTCACCCGCAGCCGATGCATGTAAAGCATTCACCGGTAACCTCGTGAGGCTCAAACGCATCAGTGATTCATTCGCGGTTTTGTGCGTCTGATCATTGATCAAGTTCCAGATCCGGTGGCGAGATCAAGAATACAGCAACGACGCTAGTCGTATAGCGAAGGATGTGCCGCCACTGGATGACACCAGTCGGTGGAGGAGTGACATCTATTATATGGCGCAAGCTCTTTCCATCATCATCGTCGTCATCATCATCACTGCCACCATCATCATCATCGTCGTCGTCGACTCGTCGTCATCATCATATCACCACCAGCGCCACCAGTACCACCACCGCTGCCGCCATCATGCATTTTCTTCATAACTGTTGGACGAGAAATTTGCTGAGTTATCTTATATAAGAAGTGATTCTTCTTGTCGAATGCTGTTTGTCAGAAGAAATCACGGAATTTCATAAATAGAATTGTTGGACACAGCATAGGTATAGCCAAGAAAGAGGCACTAGATATCGTATAGGATAGGAGAAAAAGGCAATAATACAAATAATAAAACAAAGGTAAAATACTGCAACTGCATGACTGGGCACATTCTATCAGAGAAGACTCATTATTCAGAACAATACTGGATGGACATTGGAGGAAGGATATCCAGAGGAAGACCACGTACATCACTACTGCATTGGATGCTGACTAAATAATAATAATAATAATAATAATAATAATAATAATAATAATAATAATAATAATAATAATGAACTGATTACGGTGGTATATCGTACAAGTACTATACTAGGACACCTTACAAAGTTAAAAAACAGTTTATCTAAAGACGGATACAAAGGATTAAAGACCCAATTGAGCTGCTGATAGAGAAGGATGGCTCCAATGGGAACTAGTGACTGTTACCGGACAGAGAACTTAGAAGAAGAAGAAGAAGAAGATGATGATGATGATGATGATGATGATGATGATGATGATGAAGAAGAAGAAGAAGAAGAAGAAGAAGAACAGAAGAAGAGGAGGAGAAGGAAGAAGAAGAAGAAGAAGAAGGAGAAGAAGAAGAAGAAGAAGAAGAAGAAGAAGAAGAAGAAGAAGAGAAGAAGAAGATCGGAGAGATAATCAAGATTCAATTATATTACATTTTTAGTGCACTAAATTCCAAATAGTCCATGTGTGTGTGCGTGTGTGGGCGGGGAGGGGGTGCTAGGACTTTACCGTTCCTATAGATGTATTGTATTTCATATTTCAGCGGCACGGTGTGTGTGTGTGTGTGTGTGTGTGTGTGTGACGTCCGTCACTTTTTCTGAGCGCCTGACACTTGCCAGAGACCGTCGTTTAACGACCCGCATTAGGACAACAATTTTCGAGGCGATTAGTGGGACGTTATTTACAAGGCGAGGGAGGAAGAGGGAGGGAAGACGGTGACGACACCCAGGAACGAAAACGAGAGCAGCAAGAGAAGGAGAACACCAACTAGAAGGAGGAGGAGTAGGAAGAAGAAGAAGACGAAGAAGAAGAAGAGGAGGAGGATGGGTTCCTAATATGCATAAAGGAGGTGTCTGGACGGACGTCGTTGGAGGATGACAGTCTGAAGCGCGAGTGGTGAGAGGGAAGGAGGAGGAGGAAGAGATGGAAGCCTTGGACGAACTCTGAGATAAGTGCAGATGATCGACCTTAAACTGACTTGACTTATACTAGTGTCAGGTCATCAGTCAACTGCTCTTCCATTTACTTGCTTCCATCAGATATATATAGTATATATATAAATATATATATATATATATATAATATATATATATATATATATATATATATATATATATATATATATATATATATATATATAGTTGCTTTAATACCAGGCATGACCTTACTAGAATCCTTTGCAGTCTAAATTTGGAAATATAGGCACTTTGGTGCGCAGTTGTGCACCTCAGTTAGGGACCGTTCATTAATTACGTTAAAAATTTTCTTAGACAATTTTTGACTCCCTCCCCTTTGTCAACAACTTAAAACTTTCCGTGATCCCTCTAGTAAATTATGTCAAAAATTCCTACGTCCCCTCTACAAGCTAACTACAATCGACAAAAGTCTACAATCTGCATCGAATAAAAGCAAAATACGATGATGCAAGACTACGACTCCCTAGGTAAGAGCGCAACCGGTTAAGGATTAAAGTGGTGGGCTGCTGACGGGCGAGCGAGTGTGTACCACGAAGGACTAATTTCACCGACTAATTTTCCTTTTTTTGATTTATTAACTTTATTGTAAAAAATAAAACCGTTGACGTCTCGGCAAGTTAAAAATGCTGCAACACTGAAATGGTCGTCTACTAAACAACCTATGTGTAGCGAATCCAGTGCAGTTGTCGCAATGCTTAGATCGAAATCAAATTAATCGTCAGCGGAAAACAGCACCGAATCCACGTCTATGCCATGTGCTCGTCCTACACTACAGGCAATGCGTTTAATTTGCCCGATGGTACGCGGTCATCTGGTCAGTGTACGCCGCCGATCTTATCAAATAACCATCTTACAGATATCACGATATCGCGACAGAGGGACCATCCGTCACTGGTAACGTACAACTTGGTATGCGGGAGGTGGGGGTAGGGGTGGGGAGAAACTGGACAACGTCAAATAGTGCATGTGCCCTGGCATTTATTTCCGACACATTATGGCTATCAATTAGAATATATATATATATATATATATATATATATATATATATATATATATATATATATATATATATATATATATATACCGCCTCCGATTGACAGATCAGTCTGCTATTCCCTATGTTATTTGCTGGCCAAAGCTCAATAAGCTTTTGCTATTCGATTAGCGGCGTAAGGGAAGACTGAGGATGCTCGGTCTTCACGGCAGCTGCAGCAGCAGCAGCAGCAGTAGAAGCAGCAGTAAGCAGCTGGTGAATGTCTCATGTCCTATTATTGTCGTCTAATGATTTCTGTTGACAACTGAATTCGACAGAGGGCTGATGAAGTGAGGTCTTTAATTTAAAACGGACGAGAAGTTCGAAATTCACCTTCGTAGCTGCCCGTAGCATGAAATTATACACCTTTCCAGATGGATTCTCGTGGTAAATTTTTATTGTCAAGAGAAGAGACTTTTAGATTAGTTAATTAAACGCGGAGTTTTCGTTCGTTTTTATTACTACAAGTGAACAGGGAAATTAAGACAATGATTCCACGTACATCATTATAGTGGCGCGAAACGAGAAACGGTGGGTGCGTTTGCCACTTATTCCCTGTCCCTATGCCTGAGAAGTTTATTCTTCTGTCATTTAGAACAACAGCTTCTTGAAGCCAAAATGGAGTTGTGTTGAAGGATTAAAATAATTTGTTTATATCATATAGGTCTATTGAATATTCTACAGTGTATTTGTTCTTTTATTTAGAATTCAGACTTCTGAAATAGCTGCATCTGCGTTCGTTATTGATATTTATTTTTTTCCTGAAAGAATTAATGCATTTTTGTGTCAAAAAACGTTTGTATTTTTATGCAAGATCAAAGCGGATTCAAGAATCATCATCATCATCATTAACCGTGGGCTCATCGCCCGTTGGTGTATAATGCCATCTCCACAGTTTTCTGCCATTCTTTCCTGTCCGTTGCTCTGTGACTAAGATCCTGTAAACTGCTTCCACACCATTCTTCAATATCATCACACCATTCCTTGTGTGGTCTCCCTCTCTTATTGGCACCCTCCATTATTCCAAACATTAGAGCTTTGATCTTTCTGTCCTCTTTCATTCTGCATATGTGTCCGAAAAGTTGGAGTTTTCTTTGTTTTACTCTTTCCAGCATGGTTTGTTTGGGCTGAATTCTCCTGTATAGTTCTTCATTTGTGATTTTTTCGACCCATCCGATTCGTAGTATTTTTCTATAACATTTTCTTTCAAAGGCTAGTATTTTTCTTTCCAGGTCTTTGGTGATGGTCCATGTTTCGCATCCATATAAAAAGCTGCTGAAGATACAGGTTTCGAGTATTTTCTTTTTTGTTTCAGTGCTTATTGATTTGCTTTTCCAGATCTTATCCATTGCCATCAGTTGATCTAGAGCTCTTGCTGCTCTTCTTGCGACCTCTTGTCTGCAGTCTAAGTCATGTGTCATATTGCTTCCAAGATAGGTGAAGTTTTCTACGTTCTCTACTTCTATTCCATTTACTTTAATTTTTCTTTTGATCTCTTTGTCGCCAAACACCATTGTCTTTGTCTTCTCAATGTTTATTGACAGTCCATAGCGCTCAGCTTCATTGCTCAGTATCTGTACCGTGTTTTCCAGATCATCTTCATTTCCCTCTAGGATGTCAATATCATCAGCAAACCTAAGGTTGTTAAATGAAAGTCCCTGAACTGTTATGCCTTTTACATGTTCTTTGACTTTGTCCATTGCTCTTTCCAGGTCTGTGATGAAAACCATAGGTGATATGTTATCTCCTTGTCTTGTCCCTCTGCTTGTTTTAAACCATTCTCCAAGTTCTCCGCAGATTCGCACTGCTGATCTTGAGTTATTGCTGATGTCTTTTAACAGTCTAACCAAATTTTGGTCCACTCCATATGACTCGAGTACAGCCCAGGTTATTGTTTGATCTATGGTGTCAAATGCCTTTTGGAAATCGATGAAACAGTTGTAGACTTTCTTGTTTTTCCTTCGTGCTTTTTCAGCCAGTAATTTCAATGCTAGTATCTGTTGCGTTGTACTTCGGTCTATTCTAAACCCTGCTTGCTCATCAGCCAAGTATTCTTCCATGTGGGTTTTAAGTCTTTCGTTCAGAATGATCATTAGTACTTTTCCAAGGTGGCTTAGCAATGCTATCGTTCGATAGTTCTTGCATTCCATCATGCTTCCTTTCTTGTGTATTAGTATCAGTATTGATTTTGTCCATTCAGCTGGCATCCTACCTACCTTCCATATCATGTTACATAGTTTGTGCAGTTCGTTTATAATTATTTCGCCACCACATTTGATCATCTCTCCTGTAATCATGTCATTTCCAGGACTCTTATTATTCTTAAGTTTTCTGATCCCCATTTCTACTTCTTCTTTCAGGATGTTGTTTACTCTGTCACAGTCGAAGCAGGGCGGTGATATTTTCTGTAATTCTTCTACAAGTTCCTTCTGTACTGCCGGGTCTCCCTGCGCCTTGTATAGTTCACTGCAATAGTCTGTCCATCTTTGCATGACTTCTTCTTTTTCCATTAGCAATTTGTCATCTTTGTCTTTGATGGCCATTTGTTTTGGATTCCATTTTCTATTTATGTCCCGGGTTAGCTTGTATGCTTCTCTGGTTTTAAACTCACCATGGTACTTTTGGATAATCTTGTACTGGTCTTCAAGCCAATTATTTTTGTCTGTTCTTGCAGCCTTCTTAACTTCATTACATTTTAATCTATACTCTTTTTCAGCTGCATCAGATAAATCACGTCTAACTTTTAGGGCCCTCTTCTCAACCACAAGCTTGAGGGTTGCTTCTGTAATCCATTTCTTATTGATTTTCTCCTTTTCTGGTACTGTTTCTTCAAAAGCTTCTCGTATCACTCCTGCTATCCCGTCAGCTCTCTTATCAATATCTTGCTCTTCCATCTGGCTCCATGGCGCATTTCTGATCTTAAATTCTAGTCTTTCTTGGTAAGATTGCTCAAAATCCTTTTCTCCCAACTTACTGATGTCTCTTGATGTTTGGAATGGTCTTCTTATTCGTATTTTCAGTTTCATTTTGATGTTCGCAAGCACGAGGCTGTGATCCGAATCAATATCTGCACCTTGGAAAGACCTGCACAACTGGACTGCAGTGATCCATCTTCTGGGCATTAGGATCATGTCTATCATGTTCTTAGTCCTCCCATCTCCAGATCTCCATGTCCACTTTCTGCAGTTCTTCTGTTGGAACTTGGTGTTGCAAATGACCATCTCGTGTTGTAGAGAGAACTCCAGTAATTTTTCCCCTCTTTCATTTCTATCACCGATTCCATATTTTCCCATCACCCTTTCCCATCCAGATCTATCTGTGCCAATTTTTGCATTCCAGTCTCCATCAATGATCATTACATCTCTCTTTGGTATCTCCTTTATGGTCGCTATCAAATCTGCATAAAAGAGATCTATTTCCTCCTCTGAGCTTTCTGCTGTTGGTGCATAGACCTGAACTATGGATATGTTGAATGGTCTTGCTTCAAATCTTGCAACTATGATTCTTGAATTCACAGGTTTGTATCCTATCAGGGCCTGTCTTGCTCTTTTGCTGAGAAGAAATCCCACCCCTGCCTCATGTTTCTTTTCATTTCCAGACCATATCACCTCTCCACCGCCTATCTCTCCAGATTTTGTCCATCTCATCTCTGCTAATCCTAAAATGTCACATCTGTATCTTTGTATCTCTGTTTTCAGTAGCTCCAGTTTGCCGGGTGCCCATAATGTGCGTACATTCCATGTACCTATTGAAAGTATATCTGATGTTGGCTTAAGCCTTTCAGTAGCCAACTTTTCGACCCAACCCCGATTGCTCAGTTGGGGACGCGGACCTTGTTTGTCCGGGCGACGTCCGAGCCGGCATGTGTTTTCTGTAAGTCTTGGCATCATATAACAGTCGTGTTTATCCTTGATTGTCAGAGCATCGACACTCATCTGACAAGATGGTCCACATCTTGTGGCTCTGTTGCAGTTTCACGGCCAGACTAGATAGATGCTCCATCCTTGCCCGTGAATATTCTATTCTGAGCCTTGCCTGCGTCATTCGCATATAGCCTCAGGATAGTACTGGCAAGCGCTGTCTGCCACTGCCAGGGATGTTTTTTCGACTTCCCAGTCTAGATCCGCTGTGTTCTGCGTAACAGGGACACCTCTAGTAGGGTGTGATTCTTCATCACGCACAGACGGTCTTGGCACAAGGAGAGGCTATGTATTGCGCATCACTTGACCCTGGGAGTGATGAGGACCAGTCCTGATCTGTAGGATCAGGGAAAGGTACTACCTCTCTCATCTCCCTTGTCCCCGGATTCAAGAATACCAAAATCAAAAGCGCTTTAACAACACTGACATATCAATGAAGGTCCGAAGGTGACGCCGTAAAAATCCGCTCAGATCATAGAAAGAACTCGCTCCCGTGTAGAAATCCGGTGCTAATTCCTTTAGAAGCGGTACTTCACACGAAAATTGTGCCACATTTACAGGTCAACGAGGAACAGAAGATGATGTTAACCCCTTAACTGGGTGCCCCGAGTAACACTCGTCCATTTTACATTGAGTTACAAATAGTTGCCCAGTTAAGGGGTTAAGGGGCCGCGAGATGGTAGCAGTTCTCCGCACTTGCTGGCCGTATATATCGTCTTTACCCATAGAATAACAAAATAAGTTTTCGAGTTAGTCGCCAGGGGGAAGTTGCACGACTTTCATTTCGATAGGCCTATTGCAGTTCTTCCAGGACGATGCAAGCCGTCTGGACTGACGTGAGTGC
The DNA here is from genome assembly GCA_018105865.1 of Metaphire vulgaris. Taxonomy (NCBI): domain Eukaryota; kingdom Metazoa; phylum Annelida; class Clitellata; order Crassiclitellata; family Megascolecidae; genus Metaphire; species Metaphire vulgaris. The sequence goes on from CM030834.1 coordinate 11,630,295, forward strand.
TTGACAACCAGCCGAGCGACCCCGGCGGAACCAGGGCCTTCAAACCGCAAAGATCAGCAAACTGGAATCCAACCAGGTCTCCAACTCCGAGGCAGTCCGCATCTACAGAGACTTCGCTGTAATGGTAAAGGAATGATGACCAGTTGAAGTAGATAGGAATTAATTAAATCAGCTGACTCAATTTACTGCTGATCCGTCAAATTCTATATTGCACATTATGTAAGGTAGTTGACAGGCTTAATAACCCGTGCCCTTTGTATTTAAGATACTCGAGTAATAGCGTGCTTGTTTTCTAAAAATTGTGAAATTTTAAACTTTCAATTTCCGACGACGATGACGACGACGATGATGATGATGATGACCTCATCATATAACTGTTACTTGAGCTGTGTCCTACCAACTGACAAGTCACTGATGACCAATGTTGAGAACAACGTTCCCTCTAAGACTTGCTGGTTTCTGTGCAAAGTTCGAAATTTGTGTGCACAATAAACTACCGTTTGAATTTTTGTGCAAAATCCTGCCCCTGATTTTAAACTTTCAAGAACAATTGAGCATAGAAGGGTATTTAGAAAAAAGATGCCTAATATGTCATTCATTCATAAATTTTTATCTAGTTGGTTTCTTCATTAATCAACACATAGGCTATGTAAACTTTAATAGCAGCAAAAGTTTAGTCACAAATCACAATATAACTATTAAGGACACGGAAGGACAGAAAATGCCTGAAACCGCGTTTTGTGATTTCTTTATAGAAGAATGACTGAATAAGGTTGTTGTTCGTAGTAAGGTTTCAATGTTTCTCCACTAAAGATACATGCTTTCGCCATCCATATATTATGTACGCACCGAAGGGAGGATAATTGGATTAATTTAGGTGATTTTGCGCACGGATGTGCCACTTAGCCTCGACTGGATTTGTGAAAACGGCCTGCATCTATTCACAAAGGTCGCCCATTTGCCAGAGAAGGTCCCAAGCCTTTCCGTCGATTTGCTCGTTTGTCCTCAATTCCTCGACGCAAAACTGGCAAGTTCTTCCATATTTAAGACCCTCATGCGGTTAGCCCTGACTACTAAACTCTGTGGAAAGACCGCATTTCCCAGAGGCAGATAATTATCGTTATTACTGACTTGGCTTATCCCTTGACCTTTTTTTCTTGAAAGTTGACGACCTTTTTTTGCTTGTCAGGGTCTGAGGACAGGCTAGGCCAAGGACCAAAGGGGGGGCCATGGCCCAAATGGCCCAATGGTAAATACGCCACTGGTGACACTGATTGTTGTTTAGATATGCTTTCTAAGTATCCAACCGTTAAGATAGCATTCCTGGATAGCATCAGTACTTCTTTCGCCACATCGGATGATATAGACTGTTACGCCAAAACAGGCGTCGTTCCAAAAGATTGGGCAGCTGAGGCAACCATCCAAATACGTGATTTTAGCTAATCTAAACTTATTTTCTAGTCTAAATTTTGGAAGTTTTCGCTATTGCAATGTCACACACACACACACACACACACACACACACACATACACACAACCAGCAGCTTTAAGCGTATAGTTTGACTTGTGGGCGAAATGTAGTCGCGGCTAATGCAATCCGATTATAATGATTAGTTTTGGTCGAAAGTCCTCATCAGACATCAACAAATAGCAGAATCACACTCATTGGGCGAGGACTTTGAGCTTTCGCTGACAAGTTCAAAAAAGAAAGATACAGTGACAGAAAAGGAGAAAGACAGAGACGGAGAGAGAGAGAGAGAGAGAGAGAGACAGGAGGAAGAGAGATAGGAGATAGAAATAAATTGAAAAAGAGACAACGACAGGCAGAGACAGAGAGGTGAGTGAGACAGAGAAGAACAGGCAGACAGACAGACAGAAAGAGAGGGGAGAGGCAGAGAAAGAGACAGACAGACAGACAGAGCGGAGAGAGAGATAAATAGAGAGAAGAGGAACAGACAGACAGACAGAAAGACAGACAGACAGACAGACAGAGGAGACAGAAATAGAGAGAGACAGAGACAGAAAGAGATAGAGAAGAGATCGCGTGTCACTGAATCCGCGGGGCTTTCGTAGTTCTCTGAGCGCTTGTTTGGTGTTGCCGCCGAGTGATGATGATGATGAGGAGGAACACTGCGGCGACTGGCGGAGGAGGAGGAGGAGGAGGAAGCGGAGGAGGAAGAGGAGGAGGAGGAGGATTCGAGCGCCAACCGATCGGCGTCGCGTCGTTCGTCGGACGTCATCGTCGACTTTCGTCGTCCGGTTCGACGAGGACTGAGGAACGGGGACTGAGGAGTGAGGAGTGAATCGACGTTAATTGAAGTCACGAACGACCGTTGGTCGTGGTCGTGGTCGTGTGAACGGCGCTCGACGACGACGACGACGTCAGCCGCGCTGATGCGACGGTCGCCGTGTCTTGAGGCCGATCATGGTCAGGAGGGGTAGACCTCGGTCGGAGGGGTGAAAGGGCGAATCAACCTCAAAATCCTCCTGCCCTGAAAGGGGATCTTTCGTCAGTCTGGCATTTGGGTATATTAAATGTCCATCTGTCAAAAATTAAAGTCTTGGATTTTAAAAGTGACGCGTATACAACTATACATAGGCCTACATGCTCACTACTTCTACGATATGTCACACTGCATCTAATAACTATGCAAGACCAATCGACTATCCTGTAGTAGACCCTAATTTTCATCATCATCATCATCATCATCATCATCATCATCATCATCACCACCACCATCACCACCACTACCATCATCATCAACCGATAAAGAAGCTGCAGGCAGAACACACAAACTAGGAAGAAATTAACCCTCTCCGGCAACCGTATAAGGGTTATATATCAGATTAGTGTGTTTAATTTGTATAGCATATACCTCTTATAACATATTCTACAATGTTTGACATCAAATACACCGTTTGATACAGACTTTGCAAAGCTTTAATATAGTTGGGTTACAATTCTCAAAATATTTTAAGGAATTCTTCACGACGAATCATTTTGAATGGCATTAAACACGATGAAATTATACCTTTTCAGTCTACTATATATGACGGCTTAAACCACAGACTTTAATGTCACAAGACAAAGTCTATGGTATCAGAAAGTGACGCCAGTTTGCATTGGGTGTGTATCAAGAAATGTTTACCCTGCAGAAATCTTGAAAATTTGAGTACACTGTTGGCATGGACACCGTTTAGCCGTTTAACTTATTTAATGTGGACCAGTTGTTTAAATACTGTGTTTAGAATTATTGATCGTCTGATTTATGCGAAATGCTGCGACGTTGCGCAGTCGCTGAATGTACAAATGAAGACCTGACGCAACTGAGCCGTCGAAAATTACATAGTAGGCCTAACAAAGACCTAGCCCGGCTAGTCGCATAAATCAGCACTGCACAAAACGGCTTAAAACTCAACTAAGTCGATCTAAAAATCTAATTTTACGATACGATTACAGTATTTATACTCGGGAATCAATTGGCACGAATAAGAATTGTGGAAAAGATCAAACGGAACACATTTAAAGCATGCAACAATGGTAAAAGATATAAAAGCGGTGACGCAGCCCATATCTAAGTAGGCGCCGCTCTCAAATAATCAGAGTTCAGTAACCATATGAAAATACGCCAAAATCTCTACAATACATTGACGATTAGATTACACGATTATTCTTTTGTTTCTTCATTCATCGTTGTTCAATGTTTAGAAGTCTACATAATTGGATATCATGGAATGATGCTAAAACATTACGATAGCGCTAAAGAAGTATGGGATCTTCAAGATGTCTGCGTGGTAAACATTTCTTGACACACATCCAATGCAAACTGGCGTCAACTTTGGTCTCACTTTGCGCCATAGATAGAGGGCATCTAGTGATAATAATAAATCTATGGTTTAGCCGAAACAAGGTCTTCGTAGAAATATTAATATCTGAAGGTTTTATTCATAGTTGTCTGGAATATAATAGTAGGAGTTCAGTGTTTTGAATGAGACTACATCAGGGTTATTTCTAGAATTATCTATTTTCTGGGAGTGTCGGTAAATTATTGGATCCCCTGCCAAAAGTCTGACAAGCAAAAAAAGGTCAACGGTCACCCACAGCTGAGATTGGGATGGCGGTGTTGGTCTCAAATTGAAGGGGACGTTGGGGCGTTAGAGGGTGTAAAAACATCCCTGGACTATACATTACACTCCAGTGAACAGTCCTGCGCATGCGCGGCGCCAGTCCAGTTCATCTTCTGCGTCTGCTTAGGGCCCGGAACCCTGTCCCGCCCACCCATCCCCACCCCCACTACCACCCCCACCCTCACCCTCCCCAACAAGCGCTCTATCGAAAGCAGTGGACGACGCAGATGATCAGCTGTACAGTGTACAGTCCTTGCGCTCGGTGTTAGTCTGTCCGTTGTGCAGACCGGCGCAGGTCGATCAGTGGGCGCTGCTAGGGTTGGAGAAGGAGGAAATGTCGATGTTTCCTCGGTCGGCAAAGTCGTCGTCTCGTTGTATGGCGTTGAATGAAGTTACAGAAACGACGAAAAATTAAAGAAACAGGATTTATGGCTACATGCCGTTTTGGCTTCAGAGATATACTTACAGTAATTTAAGTTGAAATCTATCGTTTTTTTAAAACGCTCGATATAATTATTGCATTGTCGCCTCGATTTGTTTAATGTACTTCCCAGAAGCAACATCTGAAGACCTGATTTAGGTTAGACACCGTGATAGTCGGCTGAATAGGGTGATTTTGTATGTGACTTAATGACATTCAGAATGATTCGTCGCGAGGAAGCTCTTAAACGATTTTGAGAATTGGAAGCCGCATATTCCATCTTCCTCAAAACGAATTCTATCAAAAGTGACAAAACAGAACGTAATTTCTGGCTCAGTCGTTTGGGGGCGTCGTTGGATTTTGCCCTAAACGCTCGTTCTAGTCTCGATGCCTTTCTCGGCCACCATGAATGACCTTCAGACAACCTTGACCCAAGTTATCTTTGTCATCATCGTCGTCAGACATCCGAACGGATTCTTCGCCTCCGCCTCCAGTCTCCTGGCAAACCCGAGTTTCCCTTGTGTGTTCGAAGATCACCTGGCGACGGACAAGAACTGGTATGGCTACCTGGCCAACATCACCGTCATGACGACCGGAAGGTTGACGTTCGAATTCTCGTATCCGGCCGACAGGTGCTGTCAGAACATTCTCTTCTACTCCGAGGACCAGACGTCGATCATCAACGCCCGCATGAACTGCTGGCAGAAGGAGTACCTGCTGAGACCCGAGGACGACCAGATCCTTCGCCTGACGCCTCGCTTCTCCTGGTCCGGTTGTCACATGACGCACCCGAACGACATCGCCACCTACGTCTGCAAGGGCGGTCGCAGCTTCACCGTCGAACAGCCGAGAGAACGCCCGACCACGTGGTACATCGCCGCCAGCAACTGCAACACGGCACAGGGCCTCGATCTCGAGTACCGGTTGGAGATCTTCGGTCACATCGGCGAATGCAGGTCGTCGAACCGCGTCGCCGATCAGGACCTGTCGCCGCCGGGGGCTGGGGGTTCGGCCGCACCCTCGTCGTCGTCGTCGTCTTCGGCCGTCCTTCCGTCTTCGCGGGCGGCGGTCGTGGCCGGCGGCGGTCAAGACGTGGCGGCGCGCGATCCATCCTCCTCCTCCTCTTCCTCCGAATCAGTCTGCATGTTGGAAGGAGACGTGAACACGACCGCCAACTGGTACGGTTTCATCGCCAACATATCGGTACTGGCGGGCGGTGGATTTGCGTACCGCTTCACCTACCCGTACCACATGCAGATACAGAACGTCATCCTGTACAACGAAGACGACGTCGTAAAGCTCGGCTGGGATCGCAGCTGTTGGCAGAAGGAAGGCCTCGTCCAGTCGCACCTCGTCCCCGATCAGATCATCGACCTGTCCTACCGGTCGTCGTGGAACGGCTGCGTCTCGAAGAACTCCAGCTACGGACGGAGTCTGACCTGCCAGGGCGAGAGAAGGTACGACAAGGCGCGACACCTGTTCGTCGCCGTCAGCAACTGCAGGACGGTGAACGGACTTCTGCTGAACTACCGGTTCGAAGTCTTCCGTTATGACGTCGACATGTGCTCGTCCGCTGCGTTCGCTTTGCCACCTGTCGGAGCTCTCGCCGGTTCGTGCGCCGTCTGCCTTTGGATCGCAGCGATCGGCTTTCTGATTGCACCCGCACTACCGTCGTCGTCGTCATCGTCGTCGATGTAGTCTCTTGGAAATATCGACTTAATTAGTTCTCTGTAGCAATCGCAAATCGAATCGTGAATCTTGTACGAAATGGCAATTACACGAGTTACTCTGTGAATCTAGTTTTCTCTCAAATTTAACCAAAGAAAGACAAACAAAGCGAAATTCGCTCTTAGCAGCTTGTAACTGATAGACATCCCCAAGTAATTGTAAAAATCCTATTTTTCTTCTATAATGCTCATAATGTCTCGACACACAATGTTGCAGTGTTACAGCATTCGAATAGGCAAAAGCGCAGCCTAAAATTCAAGTGAAAAAAGAAAGTGCCATTACGATTCAAGCTGGAAAATAATAGCACGGAACTTAGCATGTAGTAGGGGCCTATAGGCCTACATGGACCTAAAGTACGCATTTGTAGTAAAGCGATGATCACTCGATGACAGTCTGTCTGCAATTTTTAAAAAATCAATCAAATGTTAGTGAAAAATATCTATATACGTATACTCTGAATTTGTGCGCGCTTGTGCGTGCGTGTGTGTGTGTGTGTGTGGGTATGGGTTTTGTGTTTCGCATACATGCAGACTTGTTCAATTGAAGCAAGATGCCGCGCGGATACATAGCTCGGTGTGAAAATCAACATAGGATTAGTTTCAAAATGCAAAACGATTGCCCCAGGGCCCAGACATTTAGGCCTACTGTTACGAAGAAGTGAACCGGCTGAAGTCCAATGCGACAAAACATCGCCGAAGAAAACTGCTGGCTTCGTCTACAGTGCTATGAGTCCAGAAACTTAAAGTGATATTCTGTAAATTATCTTACAAATAGGAATCTCTTGAATCAATTCGTCGAGTAGTTTACTCGATCAGCTGTTTTATCTTTCTCGACGCATAAGAGAGTTCGATCTTAGGCGTAACCGAAGTAAATGGCAACCCACGACGCTTCATCTTTAACGACCAATGCAAGGCAAGAAAAAAAGAATATTTTTTCGGAAAGCAATAGTCGGCAGTCAGCTGTCAATGCGCCGTAGAGACCGTACAATTATTTTAATCGTTTGGACCATCGATAAAAATAGAATGTATAAAGACATTGATAAAAAATGGAAATTACATTATGTAGGCAGTGGCGTCATTTCACACTTTTCTTGGGGGTGAGAAATTTTGTAAAATTTTCGTTATAAATTTTTTTAATTGTTGGAAGAAATTTTTTGACTAAGTTTGAGTTTAGTTTCCAAAAACAAGTTGACGACCTTTTTTTTTTGCTCGTCAGTTTTTTTTACATTTACGGTTACCAAAAATAGTTTAAATAGTTGACGACGACCTTTTTTTTTTGCTTGTCAGCCCTTTACTGCTCATTAATAATACATACATTATAATAAATTAATCTTTTCATTTCCTTGGGGGGGGCCACGGCCCTGTTCTTGTTTTTTATTCCACATTATTACATTATAAATTAATATTTTCATTTTCTTGGGGGGGCCACGCCCCCCCCCAGCCCCCCCAAATGACGCCTCTGCATGTAGGCCTAAATAGATTAGTTCAAATATTCTGCACTGTGTTCCATTTGAAGTGACACCATTTTATAAATCAATATAGGCTCAATAAATGTTATCCAAAATCTTATAAAATTCTACCGCATTAAATATAATCTATTCTACAAAAAATTTGCAAATTGAAAAAATCAGTCGTACAGTTAACGAGATTATTAATTTTTAAAAATTTGAACTGGAAAACGCAAGTAAATTTCACTTATTTTCAAGCCACCATTGCAAACGCGTCACTACAGTACATCATCATCATCGTCATCATCATCATCATCATCATCATCATCATCATCATCATCATCATCATCATCTTCTTCTTCTTCTTCTTCTTCTTCTCCTTGTTCCTTCGTGATCTGAAGTTAAGGTGACAGCATGAATTTCTTTCCTCCAACCATGTCGATCCTCTGTCTTCTTGACTGCTGCTTACATCTGCAGTCCTCTCCACTCTTCACGTCATCCGCCCATCGTCTCCCTGGTTGCCCTCTTCATCTAGTTCCCGGCATCATTTCTTATTGGATTGTCCTCTCCAATGTTGACCTAGTGTCACTGTTCCGCTGTACGTGTCCGAAGTATTGCAGCTTCCTTCTTCTGCACATGTTGAGAAACCGTCTCTCCGTGCCCGACATTTTCAAAACTTCTTCATTGGTTTTCCTATCTTTGCAACTTATGCCTTGCATACAGTACGTCGTTTACGATTTCTGTGCACTGAGGTCTGCTCGAAGTCCCCCTATCTCTCTCTCTCTCTCTCTCTCTCTCTCTCTCTCTCTCTCTCTCTCAATCTGACGCACGCTTCGATGAGTTCCAGGTGCATTCTCTTGGCTAAGAACCAGTTGTGCAACGGTTTCAATATTTTCGGTCGTGCACGGGTCGTTCGTTGTCTGCCACCGCCGTGCCTCTTGTCTGCAAAGCCTGTTTCGACAATCTTCCGCCGAAGTCGATTGAGCGATCGAAGTGACCTTCTCTCTTTCTTCGTGTTTCTTTCCTTCCGTCGTTCCTATTGGGTTGGACGATGGGTCTGAATGAGGAGTTCCTTCAACTTTTGTCTATCTCTTGCTGCCTTAGTCATTTGGATGGATGGATGGATGGATTGATGGATTGATTGATTCATTGATGGATGGATGGATGGATGGATGGATGGATAGATTGTGACGGTGGTTTTCCAATCCTATCGAAAAATTCTGCTGGAAATCTTCTTGTACCGTAATTCTTGGTTTGTCTCAAAATTGTTATTAAGATTCGATCATCTACTTACAAGTGGTGGTCACTTCGAGCAAAAGTGTAAACGACGTAATGACGCGATTGCAATGGTGATTTTCCCATTGTGGAATCTTGCAGGCGTTTTTCGGTTCAAGAAGAGCGTTGAGCGAAAAAGACCTTCGGCACTTTCGAGGAAAATCAGTCGTCGAACAGATTCAACAAAGAGGCGTCAATACGACAACGCGGTTGTACAGAGATTCCGAACTTAGAGTTTCACGTCTCACAGTTAAAACACTCAGAGAAAAATTCTCTCTAAGCAGCTACAAAAGACGACCGATGATCTGTTCCGCTGAACTCCATGCAACCTTTCTACTACTGATATCTACTGTAGGCTGTTGCCTTTAAAGATTTACATCGGTCGGCGTGTAATATTATAGATTTCCAGCCCTTTCATACTGTAGCAGAAAAAATCTTTGCCTTTTTGCGCTGTCTTCGGAGAGCGACGTGTTGTCTTAGCGTTTCGTTTTGCAATGTTGTGCCCCCCCCCACTGCCATCGTTCTGTTTCCTGCTCGTCTTACTTCCGATCGGCTATTCGAAACATTTTGTCTCGCATTCCGACTAAGACTAGAAGAAAAAGAAGGGTGGGGTGGGGGGGGGGGTAAGAACGCAGAAGAAAGGCGGAGACGGACGAGACCGGCGGAGCCATTTAGCGTCGGCAACAATGACCGCATGATGACAGCATCTGCCGTCGGAGAATTGTCAACGCGGGCAGAGAATGGCCGACGACGACGACGACGACGACGCACGCAATTTATAGAGTGTGAAGCCGGTCACGGCGACTACGGCGTGGCTACGGTCGAAGATTCTTTCCCCACCGCTCCCCTCCGCCGCCGCCGCCGCCGCCGCCGCCGCCGCCGGTCGGTCCTCCATTCTCCACGGCCAGACCGGGACGACGGAGAGATCGCCGGTCGAACGGCCAGAGACGTGAAGGAATGAAGATCGACGACTCGGCAACGACCGTGGAGGCGGGGAGGGGTGTGTGGCAACAACGGGGGTTCCCAGCGCGTCGCTAAACACCCGATCCGTTCGCTGATTCGACGAAATCTTCTTTCGTCCACAATCAAAGAAATCACGCTACAAACCGAGAATTATTATGCAGACTATACACTACTATCATAACGTCGCTCAGAAATACACCATTATGTATAGCGTATACTGTTGTTTCTTTAAAACTCCATTCCTAATATTCCTATGCCATTGCAACGCGTTGCAACTATCTGTAGGTCCGTATTAATAGAAAAGGATGCGAATATAGCAGTAGTTGTGGATGTTTTCGGAAAATACTGACATACCTGTTACATACAATTGCATTATACCATTGTAGACATTGTTATCTATTGTTGTAAGGCTATTGCCAATTTAGGCATTAAGATATTCTTATATTATATTTTAGATTCTTATTTTACAAAAGTAGTACTAAGACTGTAAAGATCAATAAAATTCTAGAAATTCAATGTACTACATTTTGAGTTTGGCCTGTTATAGCCGCCAGTATTTGATTTGTCTGGAAGGGGGTTAGGGACCAATTCGGGGAATGCTTTAATTATACCCTTCATCACGCGTCCCCTGCAAAAACAAAGACTAAGCTCATTATAAATTTTAGCCCATCCATTGCTATCGACCATCAGACGCGCCATCAACGATCAGAACTGATCCAGACGAAAAGACGATGCTGTTTTATTTTAGGTCTCTTGAGTTTTTAAAGGAATTCAGGGACTTCACGACGAAGAACATCAGTCTAGAGAATGTCATCGATTGAAATACCCTGCAGATGGCGGCTGCAAGCGTCAGTCTCTTGCGTTTCTCTGGTCACTGAATAGGCGAGAATCTACTAGACTACTACTACTGTATTATTGCCACAGCACCACGCCGCCTCTTAAAATCAAAAGTTTTTTTATGGTTCGGTAAATTGGGAAACATGCTATTTATTGTCGCAGTTCAGTTCTGCATTGGCATTTCGAATGCACGATATTGTCTGGTGCACAAACTAGCATAGGGCCTATACGAGAACAAAAGCATGGCTGGAATAATGAATGGATCGATGTATGCGACCATTCAAATAATTTCCAACGGGATTGGATTTCATGGTGCCATGCACCGGTCACGGGCAACGCATTAGGGATGTGCGGGTATACCCGTACCCGCGGGTATACCCTACCCGTACCCGTACCCGCGGGTACGGGTAGGGTAGGGTACACATTTTACGGGTACGGGTCGGGTACGGGTACAGCGCTACGGGTACGGGTATAGCGGCTACGGGTACGGGTATACCCGTTTTACCCGAAAAGTTATATTTTCATTTCTCACTACTATAGCAAATTAGCAATGCAATAATAGAAAAATAATATTGAGTAAAGTGTATTAGTATAACTTGTACATCGCGTTCAGTTTGTCAGACAGCATGCATTTTACTTACTGAAAACATAAAGGAAATACAGATGACGTAATCTGACATCTTCAGTAATAAATCTATAATGGCGTCCTCTGACTCCTCCAAGGACTCTTTGACCGAGCGAGAAAGTTCTTCTGGTAAAGTTTTGTGGTTTAACTTGAGCTCTAATGCCGCCTGCTCATAGATAAATGATATCTACTAAATATTTTAAACAAGCCCATTCATGTCGGCTTAGGCTAGCTGACTGATTATCCTGATTTCTAAGTACTAGATCTGTCCTAATCTAAACATGCGTGCTATTTACAATGAATAGTTATCCAAATTTCGTAGCCCCAATTTCACTGTTGCCTCTCTATAGTCTCTAGGAACGGATACGGGTTCACGGGTCCATGTACAGGTCCTTGTAGTACTTGTACCCGTAAACGCACCCGCGGGTACGGGTCCAAAATTCCAAATCCAAAAACTCCAAATTCCAACCAAAGTCGGTTACGGGTACGGGGACGGGTACACAGCTTACGGGTACGGGTCGGGTAGGGCATAGCGCTAGCGGGTACGGGTAGGGTAGGGTAAAAAAGTTTTTCCACGGGTACGGGTAGGGTATGCATTTTGCTGTACCCGCACATCTCTACAACGCATTCAAGAAGACCAACGGAGCCGATGGAAACAACACTCAACAGAGGAAATCAGAGGCGATGCTAGGAGAATTCACAACAAAAGTCGTTGAAGTCACTGTATACGTTTTCCAGCACAGAAGCGAATGCTGCGTATATACAGGGTGTAAAAGTGAAAAGGGCACCCCTTTTTGATATTTAATATCTCGGCTGCTTGTATAGCGATTTCAATGAAATTTATAGGCCACATACCTGGGAATATGTTTAATGCAATTGCCAAATTTCATGCTGATAGCTTCAGAGTTTGCTAAAATATGGCCAAAAAACTAAAGATACCCAAATTTTAAAATTGACAAACAGAAGATAACGTCATAGTAATTTGTATCGTTTTTAAGTCTAAAATTGCGTCGTTGACATCGCGCCAGACAAGGTCAATGGTTACTTACGGCCAACAGATAAACACAGCAGCATTATGATTGGCTACAGGAATGTCATGATATGCTTGGAGAAGATTTCATATTCCAGCAAGACGGAACACCTGCACACTCTGCTCTCAGGACCCAGGATTTTCTGTAGCAACATTGTCCAGATTTCATCAAGAAAGATGACTGGCCACCCAACTCGATCCCAGATATCAATCCACTTGACTTCCACGTCTGGGGAATCATGTTCAACAGATATCAAAAGTATCAGCCAAAGCCACAGAACATCACGGAGTTGAAGACTGTGCTGAAGATTATCTGGGAGAGTTTGCCTGAAGACCAGATCAAGAAGTCGATATTGTCAGTGAAGAAGCGCTTGTCGGCATGTGTGAAGGCTAAGGGTGCATGGGCATTTTGAGCACCTGCTCCCGCAACAAATCATCTGAAACCCTCTTTACGTTCAGGGCCAAAAAACTTTTAAAAATGTTTTTATCACTTTATTATGACGTAATATTCCAATGTCAATTTCAAAATGTGGGTCTCTTTAGTTTTTTGGCCATATTTCAGCAAACACTAAATATATCAGCATGAAATTTGGCAATTACATCAAAAACATCTCCAGGTATATGGCCTATAAATTTCGTTGAAATCGCTATACACGCAGCCGAGATATTAAGTATCATAAAGGGGTGCCCTTTTCACTTTTACACCCTGTATATAGCGTTCAGATGGTAGGTACTGTAACTTATATTGGCGATTGCTGCTGTCAGCAAACTCTACCAACGGCTGAAGATATGCCCCCAATGGCCAAAGCTATAGATGTAACTGCTTCCGACCCAACATAATTTTGACCAGAATGTGTAGATGATGATTTGTGTATTGACTTGTGAAACTTGGAGTTAAACAGTTTAAAACATTGAAAATTTTCCAAATCAAAAGAGAACCGCAGATTCAATCCAGGTTTCTATAGTCTAAGACGCTGTCAGCTGAAAAGACGCTGACCCAGACGTGACTTGTATATTCCAAACAGCATGATGCCGTATTTAAACTGTTTCTGCTGCAGGTTATTTAGTGAGAGAAAAAAGAAATGAAACTGACACGGTTAAGGTTTCTGCAGTTGGCAATACTCGAGTAAGGCCTTGGAGAAGCGTGAGAAGTCGTTTAGCCACACGGGCGGCACATGGTGAACTGGAAGGAGCTTCAAATGCGCCTTACAACCGGTTCAACTCTTGCCAAGCACTGAAGCAGAGGTTATATAGGTCTAGTGAGAAAAGACAGAGCTCATCGTCTCTCCGTGTTATACTACTACTACTACTACTACTACTACTACTACTACTACTACTACTACTACTACTACTACTACTACTACTACTACTACTGCTACTACTACTACTGCTACTACTGCTGCTGCTGCTACTGCTACTGCTGCTGCTGCTGCTACCACTGCTGCCACCACTGCTGCCACCACCACCACCACTGCCACCACTGCTGCTGCTACCACCACTGCTACTGCTGCCACTGCTACTGCTGGTACTACTAGCACCACCACTACTACTACCACCACTACTACTACTACTACTACTACTACTACTACTACTAATAATAATAATAATAATAATAATAGTAATAATAATAACGAAATATCACATTGTTCAGTACGGTATATATTTACAACTATGACTACCACCATAACTCTAACTATAGCTATGACTATAACTATGACTATGTATTGTATGTATATAATATGGACATAGTAATAGGCCTATATAATTACATATTAAATTATTGATGTACGAAGTTCAGTTGCACCGTGACGATAAGCTTGTATCCCAAACAGACTACTGCATGCGTAAGCGTAAAGGGAATCCGATGTGGTCTGTTATTGTCTGTGTACAGTGTAGGCCCTGTATAGGTCGGTCGTAGATAGGGACGGACGGTCGTGACTAACGACCGAGCGTGGTCAGCGAAGCGAAGCTAAATCTTGGAGATGAGATTCATTCAGTGGCTCTCCACTGATTTCGAAACTAAGGACCGAAGAAGAGAGCGGCGATGCTCCACCGCTTTCCCGCTAGCCTGTCGCTGCCGATCGAGTTAGAGACCCGTCTTCGCGATTGCTCCGTCTCCGTCTCTTCCGCCGCATCGTTCCGTCCACCTCTCCCTTCTCCTTCTCCTCCTCTTCCTCCCCGTCCGTTCTCTTTCCTAGTCCGTACTATTTTAATCGTGCGTAGATGGAGTTGCTTCCTACGGCGTCTACTGAGCACCGTTGAATTTAGTTTTGAAGATAGACGAAGATAAAAAAGGCCGAGTGTTTTCATTACGTCGAGCTGCTTTTGCGCGACGTTTGGCATGAATATATATATATATATATATATATATATATGGAGGATATATATATATATATATATATATATATATATATATTTATGCCCTCAGTACTTCATTCCCGAAGGTCTTATGAGAAAAAAATTGTCCGGAGACAAAAATTAATGTGTGTTAACTCTCGTCAGGTTCTTCGAGGATATATATATATATATATATATATATATATATATATATATATATATATATATATATATATATAGGGAGGCAAAAAAACCGAACTATATTAAATGCAAACCTAAATGTGACTAGTCCAGTTATTTTTCGCCACCCTGTATATCTAAATTTTCTGTTTTTCTTTGAAGTACTTCCAATCAAATTGCTTATTGTCCAAATGTCTATTTTAGATACGCTTTCCTCCATAGAACTTTACTGCATCTTATAGATTGGACTGATTTAACGTTTTGCCACTGCTCTATGAAAATTTAAATTTTTAAAAATGCTTTTAGTCAAAATACAGAAAACTTCGAAGATATGACACCGAGACAGAGCGTTCACAGTTCATGCCGTTCACCGAGTTTCTAACGAGATATCATGGCGAACTGATTGTAAAAATTAGCCTCTATACTGTGACATTTGTGTCGAAGCAGTACTTTCAAAGATAAAAGCGGCGCCATTATTATTTACGCACAGCATAATTATATTTCCTGGAAATATAGCCGTGAATTATGCACGCGTCTAACTGATTCTGAAATATTATTTTCTCGCTGATACCGACCGACGGTATCTCTCTACGGTCAATCTCTGCTGTAATTAAACGTGACTGCGAACCGATGGCAAATGTGACGCCCGCAACAAATGTTTCCGACAGTCTGGATTGGCGCGGAGACGCAATAGTGAACATATATACGATTAGACGCCTGAATGACTGGAAGACAGTCTGATCGGAGATTGACATGACGGCCAGATCGGATCCATGCATCCCAGGGCCCCAGGCGTGCAGCATGATGACATTCGCAGTATAAAGTCATGTGATCGCTTTTAAAAGTAACTAAAGGAGGTCGAGGGCAGAGTATAGGAAAGATGCTTAGGGGCTGTCCATAAATGACGTCGCGCATTTAGAGAGGTTTCAAACATTTGTGACGATGTGTGACGACGGGGTAAGGTGGGGGTCAGTAAAATGTGACGTCATATAATACTAAATATTTTTGTTAATACCGCAATGCCATGTTACCTCAAAATTTAACGTATTTTACACTTATAATTATTATACTTCATTTTAAAAGAGAATTTGAAAGGTCTCTGAGTATTGTTTAATGACAGCCTTTATATAATTATAATGATTATAATTATAATAAATATTTTCAAACGAAACATTAATTTTGACACTGGAAAGATGACAAGGTGACGAGGGCGAGGGATTAACGCGTTGTGACGCCGTATTTGAGGGAGTCTGACTTTGGTGACGACGTGTGACGATGGGGAGGGTGAGTAAAAAACCTGCCAAAATCGCGTGACGTCATTTATGGACGACCCCTTATTCTAGGGTCCGTGAGGGATAGTACTGCATTCTGGAATAAACTTTAAAGTGGGGATCGTATAGTGATTTCCACTTTTCATTTTTGCGTTGTTGCGAGAACACAGCAGCCTACATAAGTTCAAGTTAATCAGTATTATGCTTGGGTATTTGCATTTTGACAGCGGTTTTGGAATTTTGGAATTTACGATTATTTCGCATAGCTTAATTACTGAAAGAGGGGCAGTGAGAATTCCAGCAAAACTTTTTTCAGTCTAACGTTTTTAATCCCTATCCCTCACGACCCAAACTCGAAGAAAGCAGAACTCTAAATGCGAATATCAAGTAACGGAGCTAAATTATTTTTGAATTTTGTATTGTTGAATCTTTGTATCAACTTAATTTGAATTGTGTTCGACATTTTGGACGGCTGCAATTGACAATCGACAAATATGTTGCTGGTTTCAGCTGTTAATAGATTTTTTTTAGTTTAATGCGATATTAGTTGTCCGAAAGCTTAGGAAATTTTTCGGAAGTTTTAGGGTATAAGGTATAAAGATCGATCAACCGTAGCTGGGGTGGGGGAGTGCTTGCTCAGTTTTGACTGTTTCGTTGCTTCAAAGATTATTTGAAGTATTGCAAAAACGCATATACACGCAGTGACGCCCAACCAACGAGTCAACGAACGAGAGTTTGTTTGGAATCAATGACATGTCCATTCTCCACGGCTCAATTAGGGTGATCGATGTAAAACGCATCGGATTGACTCTCTCCTCCGCGTCGTCGTGGCTTGCCCGGGGCGAGTCGTAGCTGGAAATCTGGACAGCGGGCCAAACGAATCTTGGCAGAAACCACGGAATCCAAATTATTTAGAGGTCCGCGGCCAATGCTCAAACTCGTCTCAACCAAGAGACCCATTCAGAAGCGCGTCTGAAGCAACGAAAATGGTGCGTACCTTCGAATCTCGCTCTTAGCACCAATCGTGCCATTTATTTTGGCAGGTAATTGTGATGTGCTTATAATGTAATCAGTCAGTCAGTCAAATTGGTTCATGTAATGATGATGTTGTCGGCCAAGCAATAGTCAAGATTCCGAAACGCTTCTGTATCTTGCAATTACAGAGGAGTATAAGGTCGATTAACACTGCGCCGTCTATTGACCATTTAGCAGGCTGCCCATTGCTATGCTGCAAATATATGACACATGACCATAAGGTCTAAGTCTAACATAAATCTCGTCAGATGGACATTTGATGGACAGATGCATTAGTACACCACCCGGTGGTTATGCGTCCATTTGAGAGAGAGAGAGAGAGAGAGAGAGAGAGAGAGAGAGAGAGAGAGAGAGAGTGAGTGAGTGAGTGAGTGAGTGAGTGAGTGAGTGAGTGAGTGAGTGAGTGAGTGAGTGAGTGAGTGATTGATAGAGAGACAAACAGAGACAAACAGAGAGAGCGAGAGACCGACAGAAACAGAGAAAGTAACAGACAGAGAGACAGAGGGAGAGACAGAGACAGAGGCAGAGAGCGAGCGTGCTGGAATGTTGGTTTCGAGATGCTCGTCATCCACATTTCGATGGGTTTTCATCTATTTTGCGGCCTCCATCTTCCCTCCTCCTCCTCCTCCTCCTCCTCCTCCTCTCCTCCTCCTCTCCCGGCGCACCCTTAGACGCCTCTTCCATTAGGCGGCGTATCGACCGATTCAGTTTTTGTGTCCGTCGAACCGAATCGGAAAGCTTCGATGACTTATTGAAAGCAGAAGTTTTTACGTCGAAGAAGTCACCTCTAAGGTCACGGCAGAAGACGGGAAACGGCAGCGGAGGGAGCGACCGAACGAACGACAGACCGCATTAAAGGACGACAGACCATGGACGGAAAAGACGGAAAAGTCAAAATTTTGGGTGGTGGGGAGATTACGGTGGGTAGAATAAGACGGGGGCGGGGGGCGGGGGAGATCGCTGTGGGTCTTTAATCCTACGTGGTGCTTTTAGTCTAAGCCTCGATCATCAACGCATCGCTTGACGCATTAGCGTATCGTTGAGAACAGATGTTACTGGGTCCATCGCAACGCTAAATTACTTCGGGTCTATTGTACATCGGTCGTCGGTCGGCCCCCATCCAGTCAGGGACTTATCCAGTCAACCCGCCGTCGGCCCCAACAGACCCCGTAAGCAAAACGCGGATTACGCTTAAAACCCTGAGCGCATCTGAGCAGATGGACTGAAGGACAAAATGACCGCAAATATGACAACGTAGGTTGTGTGTGTGTGTGTGTGTGTGTGTGTGTGTGTGCGGGTGGAGAAGATAATTAATGCATTCATAATAATGAAATACACGGCGCAGGACCGTCGAGAGAAAATACGGGCCGGGAGACAAATATTGAATCTGGGCCTGAACAATTTTTTCTGGTCAATTCGGGCAGCTGTTGACAGAGGAAGGGGGTCAAGAGAAGTTCACGTTAGTAATTTATTTTTTTACAAATTATAAAAATAGGAAATTTCATGGAATACTATTTATTACAACAGAAAAAAGCCTGAAAAGCAAAAAACGTCACCGTCACCACCACCACGTTACGACACTTGATGAACAAAAGAAAGGGAGAAAGGTCATCACCGCAAAAACAATAACCTTCTAAGCTTGTTAGGAGGATCTGTCACTGATCTTAGTGGGATGGGTCAAAAGTTTTTGACATAATTATAGGAGGATCACTGAAAGTTGACAGTTGTTGACAGGGGATTAGGGGTCAAAAATTGCCCAAAAATTGTTGACGTTAAATAATGGACAACACCTTAGCTATGTTTAATAAGTTTTAAACATAGTCCTCTATCAGCATAGGAAGAAAAATCTCAGGCACAGGCCCTCAATCCATCGAAATCTGAATTCTTGCTTTCTGGAACACCGAACGATGCTGTACTAGTAAATTCGACGACGTAAACTCTTGTTAAATTTAATAACACTTTTGGTCACTCAAAACGAAAACCTGTAGACAAAATGAACCTATTTATTTATTAACTTATGAGCATTAATTACTGAGCATGCATATCTAGTACTCTTTCTAGGAAAAAAGGTATAGGAACTCATTTTGCATATGTTTTGTCGTAAGAAGCATACCATAGATATTAGTAGACTAACAGTACTTGGTATATTTTTATACAATATAACACGCTGTTTTTAAATTGTAATTTATACGCTGTTTTCGTGCGTTCCCACTCCCCACTGATAAAAGAACCGATTGTAAGTAAAACGTGCATTAATGCATGTCGATATAAACGAAATCTGGCAAAACAAGTTTGGGAACGCCGATCCCGTGCGTCGGTGTTTAATCTAGACTCCTGGACTTCGGGGGGAGGGAACTGAAAAAGCCGGGGGGAACTGACAAAGCCGGGGGGGAATTCTGCTAGGGGCCGCTGTTAGTCCATGTAGTATTCCAAAATTTCCGGGGGAAAGGGGCAATTTTCCTCCCGGAAACGGCCTAGATTAAACACTGTCGTGCTTTCACACCAGTGGCGTAGCGTGACTTTTGGGGGCCCGGGGGGCATCTTTGTCATGGGGGCCTCAAGGTTTCAAAGTTTCGGGCTGACGAGCAAAAAAAAAAGGTCATCACCTCCTTTTTTACCCTGACGAGCAAAAAAAAAAAAAAAGGTCGTCAGCACGTTAAGGAGTTAGGGTTAACCCTAACCTAACCCTAGCTTAGACCCCTCTTTGGGCCCCCCCCGCCCGGGGCCCGGGGGGCAGTCAACAAAGTGCCCCCCCGCCCCCACCACGTTACGCCACTGTTTCCCACTGAAAAAGCACTGAATCTATATTTAAAATTAAAGATATTGGAGAAATTCTGGCCCTAATGCCAGTGTCTGCAGTAATCCCTCTTGCGAGTTCTTTCGCTATCATCGACTAAATAATATGATAGGTCACTGCGCAACGGTATACAGTCAAAGCCAAAACGCGAAAACATATAGAGCCGTCATTATAAACACCCAAGTTCCTAACCATTCTAAAGTTATACTTAGCATAACTATTGAATTGTCTCAAGTCTTTGAACAAGAAAGACAAAATCACTGCTAAAAGCAGTAACCAACACATCTGCAAAGACACGTGGGAGAGGTTCGGTGAACCGGGTCCCCTATACTGGCTGGGACCAACCGTTGGATTTGTGTAAAACTGTTGAAAAATCTGAGAAATTGGGGGTGGGGTTCCTTGACGAGTCTTTTTGTCACGACAGAGATTTTTCAAAAAATGTAGACGTGCCCCCCCCATCCCCATTCCAGAATCTTGGCTACGCCACTGATAACCAGTTAGTAGAGTCTCATTTCCAATAATTAATCTGGGCATGCATACAGTACGGTAGCTGGTCTTCGTTGAGCTGTGGAGCTGTACAAATTCAGAATATTACTGTTCTCTGTTTCTCTGTTCTTGTTTCGACCACACATCCGGATTCTGTTTGAACCCGCGGCCAGTTTCCGACGCGTTTGAAGAGACGAATGAATCCCGCTTTCCCCTGATTTTGACGTGCATACAGATTCCGCTGCTTTCCCCACCCCTACCATCTTCTCCTCCCTTCGTCATTATCATCATCTGCGGCCTGATTGATGTTTGAAGGAGGAGGAGGAGGAGGAGGAGGAGGAGAGATTAACTGCAGGAGGTGCCAATACTTCTTTACTCGGTCGTTTCCGTCTGCGGAACTTTTGTTGCCGTCGACTTGTAGCCGCCAGACCTGATGCACAGGAAGTATTCAATCATAGACTACTGGAAAGATGGGGAAGTGGAAGGGGCGAGGATGATACTGAATTTACCAGGTTTTGCCTCGTGAAAAACTAAGCAAGAGACAAAGAAATATTTGCGTGTTTGTATACCTGCATCATTTGCGTGCAGAGGTGCGCCTAGGGTATTTGACGCCCTTGACACGAGTCAGACAACTGAATGAACATATCAAGAAATCTTTAATTGGTAAATCGTGACATTTCGTTGACACGAGAAATGCGCTTTCTTGCTCTTACCGATGCGAAAATGGTCTATAATATGTTCTGAGTCAGTTTGCTCAGTTTCTTCTTCTCTTTCTGCGCTTAATAGAGCAAGACTACATAGGTTTTTGTCGCCCCCTTCAAGTGGCGTTCAGCAGGGCATTTGCCCTACCTGTCATACCTAGGTACGCCACTGATTTGTGTGAACACTAAATTGGACGATAGCTGTACAGCAGCACGCAGCCACGGACAAGACTATTTGCACATTTGTCACGTATACGATCACTCGCCATCTGCAACGTCAGTGGATGCCAAGGCTTTCCGAGCGACGAATGTTTCGATCTTCCTGCTTCTCTTCTCTAAGCATGGCTGCTAACCAGAGCGCAGATTAACAGGACAATGATCAATTATTTCTACTCGATAAACTAAACACGCGTTTTGCGCTAGATCAATAGATGATCACTGATCGTCACTCGATCAAAAAACGGATCCACGATGATCGTTATAATCCATCTGTAGCTACAATTACTGCGATCATTCACTAAGAGCATAAATTGTCTCGGTCTCAGGAAGGATTTATAGTCATTAAAAAACTAAAATATGCAATTTCTGGACACACACACCCGAGTTTGTCTTCCCCACCTCGGCGCCCGAAGACATATGTACTCCCTGCCCCTAGCTCCGCCTCTGAGCCTATTGCATAGCACAATCGACCCCACTCCAATGTTTGTTATAGTAACATTACATTCGTCCGGCCGTATAATAATAAACAAATTCTTCTAGTCCAAATCATATAAAACATCTATTTTACTGTTATTTAGGCCTATACTTGTTTATTGTTTTCAGTCATCTCTAGTTTCTACTCGTTTTATAGTTCTACTGCAGTTCAGATATGCGTCTAGAGACACTGACAATTAGCCGATATAATTGCTTCTCTTCTGTTCCTCGTTTTTTCTTAGTTGATGGTTTTTTTTCTTAGTAGATTTGTCCGTCAAATGGATTCGTTGGTCAGACGTTGGTCGTAACGCAGGACGGTCGTGGAAATGGCGACTGATGAAGGAAAGAGAGTCAACGTAGATCGAGGGTTAACCAGGCAATTAAGACGAAATTCACCGAACACCGTCAACCGCTGACACCGGGCAGACGGTGTTCATTATACAATCCGCTCAAGTCCGGAAACCCAACCACCTCTCTCTCTCTCTCTCTCTCTCTCTCTCTCTCTCTCTCTCTCTCTCTCTCTCTCTGTCTTTCTATTCTCTGTCTTCCTCTCCGTCTCTCCCTTTCTCTGCCCCTCTCTGTCTTTCTCCCTTTCATTCTCAATCTGTCTCTCCCTTCCTCTCTTTGTCTCTCTCTTCTCTCTCTGTCTGTCTGCCTGTCTGTCTCTCTCTCTCTCTCCCCCATCAATATTCTTATCTGTCTGTCTCTCCCTCTCTGTGTCTCTATCTCTCTTCTCTTTCGCTTTCTATCTCTACGCAGTTAAAAACATCATATTATATTCACACACAAGTCCGCCGCCCAAATACACCATTCAGTGCTTCGCAATCCTTTCACTTTCCATTCGATCGCTTCCTTCCTTCCTTCCGTCCGTTCGTCGTTTCATCAGAATTCTGTCGTTAAGTGACTCCCGCTGGTTTCGTAGACTTACCTTCATCATACGTTGATTTCTCTTTTCCACCTTACATCTCTCTCTCTCTCTCTCTCTCTCTCTCTCTCTCTCTCTCTCTCTCTCTCTCTCCTTCGACCTTTTATGTCGTTCTGTTTGATTTAATCGAATTGTAAAAAGCAGTGGTTGTTGGAAATGGTCTCAAAATTATCGGCTTTTTGAGAGGAAAAAACTCTGCTCATCAATTCAATCTTTTCTCCAAAGACGTTGGAGATTGTTTTAATATTTTCTGTTCAAACTGCCTAAATTTTGCATCAGCTCTTGTACAAGTTGACTGATGCTATTGAGGCATATACAACTGAGTCAATTAGAGAATACGTGATCTTTTCATCAACCCGTCGCTTACAGTGAAACAGTTATAGGCCTAATTGCTGAGATTTGCCTGAATAACTTTTCTTAAGATCACGTTGAAATAAAAGAAGCAAAGACGTCGATTTTTAATTCAATACTAGCTGTTAACCCGTCAAAAATGACGGAGGAGAGTGGTTGTCTCCTTCCCCGATTATTTTGCAAAAATTCGTATTATTACATATAACAATTTTTAAAATCTGAAAATGTAATGTGAATGCGTAGATTACCATTTAAAATGTTTCCTATGTGCTCACTGGGTGGTCTTGACCCCTCCCCACCACAGGGGCTGCACACCATAACGCCCCACGATTCCATTGGGATTTGGTCTCCCATTGGGGATGCGCCCTCCAGTGCTACCTAAGGCCCCTTTTGGGTATACGGCTCCTTTTGGGCTTTCGGACCCAAAGGGGCTTTGTCTCCTACGGATGGCTAGGATGTTTTTCTCCCCGAGGGGCTGTGCCCAAGTGTAGGATAGAGCCCCCACTGAGGGTCGGAGCTAGGTCTCCCACGGGAGGCTGCGCCCCAGTAGGACCTGCGGCCCCACACGTGGGGCTGCGCCTCCAGTAAGGCCTATGGCCTCACATGGGGTCTGTGCCCCAGTAGAACCTGTGGCCCCACACGTGGGGCTGCGCCCCTCAGTGGGGCCTACGGACTCCCTCGGTGACTTGGACTTGGTCTCCGACGGGAGGCTGCGCCCCAGTAGGGACTACGGCCCCCACGTCGGTTGGTGCTTGGTTTACGACGGGAGGCTGCGCCCCCTTCCAGTAGGGTCTACAGGCTACGGCCCAACACGGAAACTTGCGTCCCCAGCAGGTCCTACGGCGCCACACGGGGTACTGTGCATCCAGTGGTGCCGTACAATGTGCAGGCAATCAGGACGATTCGTGAAGCTGCAATGAATACGCTTCATCAAAGGCTCCTTTGATAATAAAGTTTGGTTTTCAATGGCAACGTCGTCTTCCAACATCTGCCGTGCATCGTGACTGAAAGACAAAGGAAATTATATATATATATATATACTAGGTGTTTACCCGTCAAAAATGACGGGGGAGATTGGCTGTTTTACCACCCGATTTTGCGCAAATGCAATAGGATTTTGCGCAATTAATTTCCCTAATTCGCCGCCTTTTCCTTCAACCGAGTTAACGCCCATTCGCATGAATTTTCTGAAACTTGATAGTCAACGTAAGTGTAATGATTTGGCAGTGTCGAACGACATGCAGTGCTTGATTCTCTTGTTTGCTGTGCTGCTGTTGCACGCCGAGCAACAGCCTGCTCCTCATTATCACTTTAGTGTCGCAAAGCTCGTGAACGCTAGACTTTTTTGTTTTGCACGGACGGTTAGAAAGAGGAATAAAAAGGCTAATCAATGGTGCAAACCTCATCTTCTTAGCTCTTATATAGCCTGAGATATAGCAAATTCAAAAAAGTAGGAAACTAAAATTAAAATATTTAATGGAACAGAAATCGATTTAAAAATTCAGTCATGATCCAGCAATAGCATCAATGGGAATGGACATAATGCCTTCGCTGGATCATGTAATTTTGATCAGAATTCTCAGAATTCAAAACTTTCGCGAAATTCACCGATAATAATTATGTTCAAACATTGGGGTCATCGGGTTGGAATTGATAGATCTTTACCAAATGTCAACCGATTTTCAAACTTTTTGGTTTATTTTGTTCCTCTGACATCCCTTTATAACTTTGCCGCTGACCAAAGTGGGGTTACCGCTGAAAATATTTTGCTAGGGGGCTATAAAAATATTTTGGGGGAGAGGGTGATATTTTAGGCCGTAAAGTGAACTCTACCCCCAACTTTTTTTGTTTTGCACGGACGGTTAGAAAGAGAAATAAACGGTCTAAACAATGGTGCAAACCTCATCTTTTTAGCTCCTTACATAGCCTGAGATATAGTAAATTTAAAACGTTACAGCAATCATTTCTGAAGAACGCTTTTCCAAAAATTAAATCCCCAGTACGGTGACGCGTCTGAAAATTTAATCCCCAATTGAGGGGTTAAATTTTAAAAATAGGGTTTGAGGTTAGGAAGGAGTAAATATATATAATAACGGGGCAGGGCATTGGGAGAGGAAAGGGAGATTTGGGAGTATTAAAGTGGGTTGTACGGGTTTTCGGAGCAGCGTTGTGTAGAATTTGGAACGGGGTTTGTGGCCGTAGGTTTGGGAACGGGATTTGGGGCCGGTGGGGTAGGGCGGAGCGGTGATGGTTTGGGGCCGGGGCGATTGGGAAAGGGATGGTGAGAGGGAATGGGGAGAGAGAAAAGGGATGGGGAGAGGGAAGAGGAACGGGGTTTGGGGGCCGGGGCCGGAATGGGTTGGGGCCTGGGGCGATTGGGAGGGGAGGGGGGGGGAAAGGGTCGGGGAGAGGGAAGGGAACGGGGGTTTGGGGCCGGGGCCGGAATGGGTTGGGGTCAGGGCGATTGGGAGAGGGATGGGGAGAGGGATGGGGAGAGGGAAAAGAGATGGGGAGAAGGAAAGGGAACGGGGTTTGGGGCCGGGGCCGGGGCCGGAATGGGTTGGGGTCAGGGCGATTGGAAGAGGGATGGGGAGAGGGATGGGGAGAGGGAAAAGAGATGGGGAGAAGGAAAGGGAACGGGGTTTGGGGCCGGAATGGGTTGGGGTCGGGACGATTGGGAGAGAGATGGGGAGAGGGGAAGGGGATGGGGAAAGGAAGGGAAAGGGGTTTGGGGCCGGGCGGGAATGGGTTGGGGCCTGGGCGATTGGGAGAGGGATTGGGGTGAGGGAAGGGACGGGGTTTAAGCTGCAATTAAGACGCTTCGTTAAACGCTCCGTTTTGATTAAACAATATTTGGTTGTCAATGACAACAGCGTCTTGCAATACCCGCCGTGTTGCCGTCGGACAGACGGACACGACAGACATCGAGAATTATATAATAAGATATATATATATATATATATATATATATATATATATATATATATATATATATATATATATATATATATATATATATATATATATATGATTTACGCATATAGGTCAACCAATGTCGCCGTAGTGCATTACGAATTCACCGCTTCCGCTCCTGAGTTCTCAGTTTGATAGAAATTATGCAAGCTTACAAATATGACGCATTTGTGCGAAAGGTTCTCGCGAACTTAGAGCAAAGAACTCAAGACAGGTTTATTGTATGCTTGCAACAAACTGAAATTGTCCTCGATTCGAATCCAACAAAATGCAGCTTATGGAGAAGCACTAATAGGCTTTCGGACTTTATCCTACACTTGGGCACAGCCCCTCGGGGAGAAAAACATCCTAAGAATAAGCAGCTACTGTTGTGCTGCTTTCCAAGGCGCTATAGGAATCCACGAGATTTTACTTTACTTTTTTTAGGCCTAATGTTGAAATGATCTAATAGCCCAATTAGCATAATGGGCTGTTAGAGAACAAAACGGAAAGACGCCAGAGTAGTAGTAGTAGTAGTAGTAGTAGTAGTAGTAGTAGTAGTAGTAGTAGTAGTAGTAGTAGTAGGTGGATTATGAGGAAGAGTAAGCGAATGCTCCGACAGATCTTAATCCATGCAATCGATCAAGAGATCATCTCCTTCAATGTATCAAAGAGTCTGTCTCCGCTTCGAAGCCTCAAAAAAGCCAACGAGAAGAGAGAGAGACAGACAGACAGACAGGCAGACAGATAATCAGAGACAGACAGACACACACAGACAGAAAGAAAGAGACAGACAACCAGACAGACAAAGACAGAATGAAGTGGAGGCTGTACGGTGATTAGGCAGGCTTGGGATCCTTTTAACGGCGGCATAAGTCAAACGAAGGCTGTCTGCGTAATTAATGCCATTAATTTGAAAATTTTTTCGAATTGTTGCATCTCGTCTCTGGCAAATATTGCAGTGTCGCGAGCGGTTATAGCAGGACATAATAATTCCGCATCTCCTTTGAGGCGACGGTTGTGTGTGCCTTGGTGTTGACAGTCTTTGTATACCTTCTAAAATGCACTCGTTAGGCCTGCTATGCGCCGCTGCCAACATACTGGGCATGCAGCTGAAATAGGCCTCAGAATTGGCGTGTTTCCAATAATGCTCCATCCAGTTATTGTCGAATATAGGCTTGCTGTTGCGTGGAAGCAGAGACAAGACACAGGTGATGACTACAGAGTCTTGCTGTAGGCTAATCGACATTGAAAATTGCAGAATTGATAATGTTAAAAGATTCGCATACTTTGTGCGGTATAAATGCTGATGATGCAGATTGTTTATTGACTGGAGTCGTAAAGGTGTTCTCAATTTAAGCGAGGAGTCGCTCCATCTAGCGAACATAAAGGAGTAATATACAAGAAACTGCATCCTGCAGAACTTACCGTAACAGTCATTTGATTATAAGTTTAATTTACTATTGCCTTCATTTGTCATAGCGTCATTTCAAGCAGGGGCGGCGCTAGGGGGGTGGGTCCGCGGGTCCGTACCCACTCAGCCTCGTGCAGTGGTACTGTGGTACCCGAGCAAATCGTGCAAATCTGCAGAGAAATTTTGATTTTTTTGGGGGGAGATGGGTTAGTTTCAACCGGGTCCTGGTTTAAATTGCATTAGACCCACCCAGCCAACAAAACCCAGCGCCGCCCCTGATTTCAAGATGCCGGAATTGCATAAATTTAGCTTCCCAGCCGTTGTGAACATCTAGAGGGAGGGGGTTGTATTCTGAGAGCACAGTGCACAGCTTAAAATCGATAGGCAAGGAACGTTGGTATCTGTTTCAGAACGCCGTAAATTGTGCAGTTACAAAACGTACGTTCACGTAGCAGGCTTACTCACATCGACCGAACAAGTGGTCAGGGAAAGAGGCCTGTCCATAGTTTCTGCTGGATCATAGAGATAGCCACGCACGACCCCTTCCTTTCTGAACGAGCGGTGAGCTTACCTTGAACGCTAGGTGCTGAGGCGTCCGTTCTTTGCAATCCAATTGGCTCTAGACAACAACGTCACCTGTCATCTTTATCTTTATCTTCTTGACGACTTCTATAGCGCCGTACGCACGATGAAGGTCGAAGTCAAAGGCGCTTTGACATATTTTGGCATGCCGTTGGCGAACGTCGGATAACAGATGTCATCGTTTGATCGTCGCCCTTTTTCCATCACCGATGGTCTGACTAAAATCAGTTTTTCTGGTACGAAGGAAACAATAATACAGTGGAACTTTGTTATAATGGACACAGTTATAACGCATACTCAGTTATGCAGTACCGTAATGCATGGTCCCGTGTGATGCGCTAGCGTAGTGAACATAACGTACCTCGAATATAACATACTAACTTTTTACAGACCCGCTATTATTAATTCTGACAATTTCATATAGCGCAATACGCATAGCTAAGGCTAAAGTCAAGAGCGCTGTACAAGTGTCCCTAATAGGAGATGTTAAATAAATATGTTTTAAGGTTCCTAGTGAACAGTTCAGGAGATGTCACCCTAGTCACGTCCGCCGGCAGTGAGTTCCAAAGCAAAGGGTTGCCCCTCGAAACAGACCGATCCCCAAATTTTGCTGTCGTAGACGGGGGTGGAACCACCAATTGAGAACGGCTGCTTGATCGAAGCTGCGAGCGCCGATCAGACGACTTGGGCTTACAGACCAGAGCCGTTAAGTATTCGGGGCAGAAAGGGTCATTTAACGTCCTAAATGTAAACCAGCAACGTTTAAAGGCTATACGCTCCGGAATCCTGAGCCAGTGAAGTTTGTCTCGTAATAGCGGTGTCACATGCTCATTCCACCTAGCGCCGAAGATCAGACGAGCTGAAACATTTAGCACCATCTGAAGACGGTTTAGTTGGCTGACAGGAAGTCCGAGTAAGATACTGTTACAATAATCCACTCGTGATAGAATGAGGGATCGAACCAGTTTAATCCCGTCCGGTAATGGCAGGTAGCGGCGAATCTCCCGGATCCTGCGTAACTGATAGTAACAGGTGCGAGTCACATTGTTTAGGTGACTGACAAACGAAATTGACTCATCCAAAAGAACGCCTAGAAGACGTATTTCGGTACAAGGAACAATGTCTACATCTTCAATTGAAAACGGATTTCGTGGTATGAGATGTTTCCTTCTAGGTGTACTTAACCAGAGGAACTCAGTCTTTGCTGGATTCAGGGATAACCGATTTTCATCCGTCCACTATTCGATCGAGGAAATACAGTCCGTGATGGAGGACCGTAGTCATTCGACGTCAGATGGATTACACGAGGAGTAGACCTGAACGTCATCGGCATAAGCGTGCGAAGTAAGCCCACACGATTTGATGATGCGCCCTATATCTGCCACATATAGGACGAACAGTAATGGGCCTAGTACCGATCCTTGCGGCACCCCACTGAGAACACGGCGCGAGTCGGACATGCGACCATTCCAGCAAACCGATTGAGATCTAGCTGTCAGGTAGTCTCGAATCCAGGATAGCGCAACTCCATTTAAGCCGTAGGTAAGTTCAAGGCGACGAACGAGAATGTCATGGTCTACTGTATCAAAAGCCGCAGAGAGGTCCAGGAGGCAAAGAAGGGCTAACTGACCATTAGCGATCGCATCAACAATATCATTGTAAATACGCAATACTGCAGTTTCCGTAGAGTGGCCCTTCCGATAGGCCGACTGATCTTTAGGCATTAGACCATTTGACGTCAAGTAGTTTACAAGTTGGTCATTGACCACTCTCTCCAGCAGCTTTGACAAGACGGGAAGATTAGAGACTGGCCGATAGTTGCTTATTTCATCTTGATTCAGACTTGGCCCCTTAAGGTGCGGATATACGACCGCATGTTTCCAAGACGATGGAAATTCACCACTATTCAAAGACGTCGACAGAAGAGTCGTGAGAAACGGAGCGAGCGTCTCGATAGACTCTTTGAGGAGCCACGTAGGCAGTGGATCCGCTTGACGTTGTTTGCAAGGTAATGTCCTCACAATCGAAATGACGTCGGTTTCAGGAGCAACGAACGACACTAGACCAGGTCCTGAATGCACCGTGAACGAGGCAGGACCAGCTTTAAACGTTCTTTCTCTTACGCCATTGATTTTGTTATCCAAAAACTGGTGGTAGTCGTCAGCTGTGAAACAGGAAGGCGGCCGAGGGATTTTATCGCTGTTTCCCAACAGCGTATTCAAATGCTTCCAGGTCTGCCCAGTGCTATGTACGTTATAACGAAGTTCTACTGTATTCGATTGTTATCGCTATTTTTCGACGATCTAAATATAGCGTTTACGTCGTGAGTAATCGAGATTTACAAATATTTCTTTCTTCGTCTCTTTCCTGTCTTTCGTATTGTCTTATTAGGCGGTGAATCGGCGATACGTAATGCGCTGCATGGGCCAGATCCGGGGGGGGAGGGAGGGTCAGGCTGGAGGGTTAGTTGTCCCGTCGGTTCTTCCTTCTATGGAAGTTCTAATCGCTGGGTGCATTGAACGGCCGTCGCTTTTGCGCAATCGGCCTCTCCGGCCCGTCACACACACACACACACACACATACAAACACTCACGCTCCATATATGGAAGATTTTTTCATGAATGAACCGGCTGTTGTGTCAAACGGAGCTCGTCACTCTCGGGTCCGACCAATAGAAAGCCCGGTGGCCAAATGGTCGACCCCGCGGCGGCCGTAAACGCGTCGATCAACGAACGGGTCATACGACGACGACCGCCGCCGCCGCCGCCGCTGCCGTCGCCGCCGCCGCCGCCGCCGCCGTGACCAAAGCACAAGAGCGACGGGTCGTTGACGGTCACGGCAGCGTATATAAAAACGAGTAGTCCCGTGAGTTCCACTTGACGGCGACGGAGGCAAAGGTGACACCGGTGACTCCGCTTGATGCGTCGCGGCGACAGTGACAGTCGAAGATTTTCGATAGGATTTTTAGAATCGAGAACGTATATCCCGTGTTGTGAGCAGCCTGAGCAGGCATGCCTCGCGTTGTGGCAAACCAGAAGGAAAGCTTCGAGAACGACGAACTGTTTAGAAAGCTCAGTCGTGAATCTGAGGTACTGTAAATACTTCTTTCGACGCAATCGCGTAAACTGTGCGCTTTGTAGGGCCTATATTTAGCTCTCGAGTTAATGATTTAAAAAATTATTATATGTATTTTCTGCTTTTATATCCATTTCGTACGCAAACGAGCGGCCGAATTCACAGTACGCTTTAGGTCTAACCGACCAACTAGCGTGCTAGTTTGGAGCAATTTCAAATTAATTAATTATCAGACTTTAACCTTACAGTTGTGTTAATGTGACAAGAAGAAACTACGCAGCAGAGTGAATTATAAGAGAACGCGGTGGGGAGGCATTAAAAGATCAAAGTGTACAGAGGTGTGGTCGTCCATACTCATTCCTGAGGACCGGAAGCTATGCAGGCAATGTTCCCTCTAATTATTGTAGTATGTGTGCAAAATTTTACATGGAAAGTCAAGTTTTGTGCGTCCCCAGAATTTGTCCGAAATCAACATTACTTATTTTCTAATAAGTTGATACGTCTCAGAACAGTGCTATCGGTCAATGATCCACTTTTTGCAATGTTCCCACCAGTTTAGAATATAAACACATGCACTGGCGTTAACTTGAGTGGAAAAATGGGGGCCCAAATCATATGCCTTCCCCTTTCCTATGGTAGCCTCTCAAAAGTGGGGGCTTGAGTCTAGGGGCCTAATAGAAGTTTACGACTAAGATTTACACATGCGGTTTAAGAATATGAGACATCTATTAGTTTAAAAATCAAACATCACAAATCAAGCATTACAAATTGCAAAGGGGTTAGACCCTGTGATTTTCATGCCTTTAGAGTTTCTCTTCGATTTTTTACCACGTACCCATTCGATTCAGGTCAGTTGCGCATCCTCCAACTCCAAGAACATGAGTCTTAATGCTTATCATCATGTCTAGATGGCATTCCTCTAATAATTGATTCATCCTTCTCTTGTTCTAAATTGCGGTTCACAGTTTGCGCTGAATGTCAGATATGTGTCTCTTATATCCATTCGATTTGCTATAGATCTTGAAACTGCTCAATGCTCACAATCAAGGGCAACCATGAACTCTTAACTGAAGTCGCTGTTCGTTTTCATTTCAAACATAGACGTAAACTTTTATTGGGCCTCTAGGCTCAAGTCCCCCCATTTCTGAGAGGTTACCATAGGGAATGGGGAAGGTAAAGGGATTCGGCTCCCCACTATTTCTTCCACGTTCAAGTCAAAGATTTCAACTATCTAATTTTAGACATTTATATTGCTGGCTTTCTGTTCTTTTTTGTCGATATTTGGAACCATATAGGCCTACTTTGCACAAATCATCAAGTAAAAGACCTTTTGGTCGTAGTCTAGAACAGCAGTTATAGTAATTGTACTGTACGCAGTCAACGCAAGTTCACAAGAAGGAGTAGGCCTAATTCTTTGTCAGTAAGTACGCATATGGAAGCAATAAAAATTTTGGAATAAAATTTGTCAACAATTTGTGCGCTCCATTTTTTTCTTTGTGCGCTTGCCTTGCGACCTCTGTGCTTAGAGGGCACATTGTATGCAAGTCGACGAATAATCCACAAATGAACAACAAAATCCTAAATGTGCAAATAACACATATTTTGATTTGTTTCATACAATTTCCGTAGGTGCGATACACTGGATACCGGGATCGAACGCTGGTCGACCGTCGATCTCACTTTCAACTGGAATGCAAGGAAGGACGCGTATCACTGGCAAGTCTTCGTTCTTTTAATGAATTGAAGTGCTAAATATCGGCTAAAGGAAGCTTCCCTCGTTGCGTGTTTCTCTGGACTAATGTGGCTAAAAACAGCTCATCGACACTTTTTGACACTCGATGAGCACAAGAAAAATCACAATCGTCATTTAAAATATTTTAAAATTTCAAAACATTTTTAATAGTGGCCCGTAGGAATTTCTCTCGACGGCCCTGGAAATGAGTTCCCAGACCTTTTTTCATAGAAAAAGTACTGGCTAAAACCATGGAATGTACTATACATTAGGAGTATATCAGTGGTAGAGGAAGTTAATAGTTGAAGCCAGTTGTACCCTGTTCTTGTGTTCCTTTCAGTGTAGATATTTTCGTAGCCATCACATAAAACTATGGAATAACAGCAAGACAATAGCCGCTACAGAGAAGTACTCTAGAGCATCGTATTCCAAACATTTTGGAACCGGGGCCCACTTCAGCGAGAAATGCATTAGGCCATCTGGCGAATGTTAGTTAAAATGAATCTTTTGAGTTTTGAATAAATGCCAAACCAAAAGCTCTGTGGTTCAATTTGAATGGAAATATGGCAAATATATTTGGCAGATTTATTCATTTTTTGTCAAATAAGACAAAATGAGAGAGTTGGATATTCAAGATTCTTTAAAATTATCTTCTTAAAATTTGCCAGGAACATACCTTTGTTACGCGTCTGAAAAATTCTATGAGTATTGAGTTTGGCAAATTCGCTTAACCCTGCAGGTCACGGGCTGTTCAATTCAGAGCTCCATATTGTTATCGAAGTTTGAGAGCAAAGTGGCATGAATACGCCTTCCTTGCGTTTATCGAAATAAGATTAATTTTTAAAAGTACTATAGGCCAGGGTTTCCCAAACTTTCTGGAGCTGTGCGACACTTCAGCTTTGTAACATGTCGCGACCCTGCAAACCTATTGTCAACTAAAATTGGATAAAACACTAATCATTTTAACATAAACCGTGTATGGAGGATTGTAGGCATATAAATTACTTAAAGCCTACCCCTAATTGCAACTTTCAAGGCTTGTGGCATTGTGGTATTTGTTAGAAAATGACGCTTTTGAACCTAATTTCGCGCTACCCCGCGACCCACTAGACTGAGCCCTGCGACACACTTTTGAGTCTGGGAAAACCCGGTTTAGAGGGTCTTCACTGAAATCAGCACAACACTTTAATTTCATTTCTATTAGACTCTTTCTAGTGCATATTAAGCTATATGGTTAGACTCCAGTGGCGTAGCCAGAGTTGCATAATGAGGACAATATCACCAGGGGCGCAGCCAGGAATTTGATTTGGGCAGGTATAAATTTGGGGGTATATAATGTTACATATAATATATAATGTATATATAATATGTATCATATATTATATATATGTGTGTGTGTGTTAATTATATGTTTTATGTACTGTAATATATATGCACTGATTTTGGAGGTGCATATATACCGATATACCCCCGTCGCTGCACCCCTGACTATCACCTGTACAGATGACCTTGAGTTGGTCCGACTAGGAAAGATGGAGAGAGCCGTAAGCAGTCCGGTGGGGTGTCTCAACCATCACAAATTAATGGCAATGTTAGAACCAATTATAATTATTGATATTTGGAACAATTTTTCTGGCTACATGGCAACCACTCTGCCCTCCCTAGATAAACCTCAATCGGACCGAACAGGGAACCACGCCATGTACCCTGTCATTCGGACTCCAGGCCTTGGGGGGGGGTTGACTTGGCTGGAAGGAATCATTTTTCTTAGCTCAGAGGCACCATTCAATGCAAAAATTTGTATTAGTACTGGGATTTTTTGGGGGGAAGGGGGGTTGCGAGGGAAATTTTCCCCATATTCGGCTGTGTAAAACACTGCCTGTGGTGGCTATAGGCTATTGTAACACTCTAACGATCACTAATACGGCCAACAGAATTAATCGCAGCTTTGAAAAAGCAGCCGAAGATATAATTATTGATACCCAGTTTCAAGAGGATTTCCAGAGAGGAACGGCTGGACTCAAATTGACTCTAACGCATGCTGCAAGTGACTCGTTTAACTTTTCCGGATACTGCTCGAATAATCGACTGGATGAGTTCGACTGCTGTCCTATTATATCCTGTATAGGCGGTGATTGGGTCTGGAGTGAATTTCCATCTTCTCTGCCAGCCAAACGCCTGGAGCGACAGGCCGGAAGATCGAAGGCCAACGAAGGACTTCGTCGACTTCGACCGAGAACCGAACAAAGTCAGTGGCAAAAAGCGAATAACTTGTGACGATCTTTGTGTTCGATGTACATCTGAGTCATCAGCGGAATGACTCATTTAATTACTGAGCGGCGCGTAAAGAAAGCTGTCAACATCGCTGCGTTTAGACGCCTTGCGATCTGCCTCCACCTAAGCTATTCCATTCGGTCATAAAGTTGCAAGTCAGTCTGCCTGTCTGTTTCTCTGTCTGTTTCTCTGTCTGTCTCTCTGCCTGTCTCTGCCTGTCTGTATATATGTATGTATGTATGAATGCATGTATGTATTTATGTATGTATGTATGTATGCATGCATGTATGCATGTATGTATGTCCAGGGATGGGAAATTAGTTAACTAATTAATTAATTATTTAAATGGTTCATTGACTGATATGTTCATGTTGCGAGCATCGTGTATGTTTTCATGAACATCTGCCTGATACCTAGGAAATAGTTGTAAAATTAGTTGCAAAAAGTGTAACTATATTTTTTAGTTGACTATTCTAGAAAGCTAGTTTGCAACTAAAAGTTTAACTACCTATTTCTAGTTTAAATTTAGTTATAGCTTAACTAATGTTTTTGAGTTAGTTGCCCATCACTGTGTATGCATGTCTCTCTCTCACTTGCGCATTTGATACAATCGTTTTCCAATGCTTGAAATAATTTAGCATAGGTTCAGTTATAGATAAACTCTTAACTGCTGTACTTTACTCTTAGTTGGATTGCAGGTTGTCAAGCGATTATTGAAATGCACGTATTTTAGCGTGCCTAATACCGATGCGTCTATAGGAAAATAATATGCAGTCAAAGTCAGCTAATCGAGATTTTAATTAATTTCATGTATAATTTTGTACCATTTTTCATTATATTTGTATCGTTTGAAATACCATTTACTGCCTTGGCAAACTATGGAGCTCTGGAAAGATCTCCCTCAAGACAAAGCTCCAACTTTTACGAGTCTGTGTCTTCTCTGTGCTCCTTTATGGAGGCGAGACTTGGACACTGAAAAAGATGACTGCAGGCGACTCCTGGCTTTCGAAATGCGATGCTACCGACGGCTTCTTAAGATATGGTGGGGAATGAAAATCACGAATAAAGAAGTAAGGAGAAGAATCAGGATCGACAGTGATGTGATAAACACAATCAAAGAAAGGAAGCTCCAGATGTTTGGTCATGTCAGCCGCATGGAGAAGAGAATTCTGAACGTTGCAATGGAGGGAACAATGGAGGGAACACGCCCTCCTGGAAGGCCCAGAAGACGATGGTTCGACGACATCAGAGAGTGGACGGGATTAAATCTTGGAGAGGCAATACATGCGGCACAAGACCGCGAAAATTGGAAAAGAATCGTTCAGCATGCTACTGGTCTCGACGGTTCCTGAGGGGACTATGAGCTGATGATGATGATGACAGAGACGGCAAGGGATCAATGGGCTATCGGTCAAATGGTCATCAATATCTGATGATCACATGGGTCATGCGTCAAGACCCATTTACCCATGAACCACAAAATTTCTAAGACTGCGGGTGCAGTCGCACAGCGTATGAAATTTTGACCACATTCAATGATAGATATTAAATAAATATTAGATAAATATTAGCACGGCAATCTTTGTACCTGTAGGCTATCTCTATGGTAACGGCGTTACTTATCGCGTTTTTATTTGGGTTGTTATGTGATTTTTTTATTTTGGCGTAGTTATTATGCTTTATGTTCGAATGATACAACCATAAAAATGTTTAGGCTATAATTATAGTGATAACCTTTTTGCTTGTCGGACCTTTTCAGAACGCTAAAAAAAGAAGCATAAACATTGGGAGAGGGATAAGCGATAGGCCTACTATAGGCCTATACCTCTTCACTAATTATTGGGTGGGACCGTCCCCCGCAGTCGCCCACCCGTGATCTACACCCCTGGATACTCAACATTCGCTTTGGAAGCGCTTAAATCTTAGCGGCTTCGAAAAGACGTCGCAGATACTTAGCTGCCAACGACCAATAATATTGGTCGTATAGGAGATGGGTCACGTGATCAAGGGCTCAGAGGGTCGCAGAGGTCGTGGGTCATTTTAAGTGGCCCATTTTCAACTCTGTTGCTCGAGGTCTTTAAGTTATGTTTGACGGTCGTCTGTGATGTTTATTTAGGTCCATTTGAAATCTCAGTTTATCTTGAACGGAGTTTGCGTTGTTTGGAGAGGATGGATGGACCTGTTTCGATTGGATGGAGCTGGCCATATCGAATTCGATCAGGAACGAGCAACGGTACTCTCGAATGGTAGTCTACTATAACTGCGGACTATTATGAAATAGCCATTTAATTTTGTCAATGAAGCTGAGTTTTTAAATGAATCTCGTGGATTACACAGCTTTACGTAATTTGTTTAGCTTTATAATCTGGAAGAACTAGAAGTTACTAGATCTTGTCTCTTTTCCTCTTCGTGAAATTGACGAGCTATGCTTGCGTATTCAAGACAAATGCCTAGATTGAACTTTGTTCTTACTATTTTGCGGATTTAGATAAATTCTGACTTCTCGGAACAAAGTGTCAGACTCTGAGACAGGATGCTGTTAAAGAGCCCTGCGTAGACAGATGGCTACATTAAAATAGCGCGAAGTTGTGATCTGAATTTAAACCGCTTGCGCTATATATAGGCATACACCGTTTGATGACAATCAATTTTTGTGTTCTCATTCTATTGCTGCATTTCCAATCTTTACCCATTATCCTCCTCGTTTCCCGTTTCCTTCTCCTCCTCTAAGCAATACTGTCCACATTAATTATTTTCTGCTAAAGATGATCCACTGCGTCTCGACTTCGTGAGAGCGAAGATTAGAAAGTTTCTCATGCAAACCAACGGACTGCCTTAAATCCGAGCACAGAACGAATCGGAATACGAATCTACAGAATTCGCTCAAGCTACTTAACTAAATCATATAAGCTCACAAGAACAGTGGCGTAGCATGGGGGGGGGTAGAAGGACAGTTGCCCTGGGAGCAAAATTCTTTGGGGCACAGAATTTCAAGAGATAAAAAAGAATGCCAAGTAATAATAAATTCACAAATAGCCTGCCATGCCATCGACAAACTAAAGTAGAAATGAAGCTACTTTGTGGGAATCTATTGCAATTTGGTGAATACATCAAGAAGGCCCTCTATTTTGCTTCTCGAGACTTTTTGACCTGGATGTGCACCCCTGTAATTCTGCTTGCGTTCAAAACATATGGGCGCAATTGCCTGCTTTGCTCCGGGCACTACCGGCCAACGCTACTCCACTGCACAAAAACAAAGCAGCTTCTAAGGCACTACTTTGAAAGCGCTATATTTAAAAAAATCAAAGCATTTTATTTATTTATTATTTTAGAATTTAGAAAAGTAGCAATTGTGTAATCTTAGGGCTATATTATCACTTTCCCGCGCCTCGTGCCTGAACGCGCTACTGTGGGTAATCGTCGTGTATAAGGTTTTCCAAAAATTATTTACATGCACGTGCAGAGATAAGGAAAGGCAGAATTACAAGTAACAGTCGGTCACGCGAATCTTAGCCTTGTCAAAACACGGACGAAAGAACTTACTTAAGTTATTATCGAACGTGACATTTCTGACCCCGGGATCATAGCTTCCTCCAAGAATTTCGGTGAGACAACAGAGGCTTTGCCTGGTGTCGGGTGATTTCACTGCAAACTTAATAGACGTAGTAGTAGTAGTAGTAGTAGTAGTAGTAGTAGTAGTAGTAGTAGTAGTAGTAGTAGTAGTAGTAGTAGTAGTAGTAGTAGTAGTAGTAGTAATAGTAGTAGTAGACTTCTTTAGCGCCATTGTAGTAGTACATCAGCACGAGTCGATTGTCGCTTCAGTAAATAATCGTATATAGTCGTGATCTTGTCCGTGGTGAATCGAAGTTGTAATCCAGAGGTCAGTCCGTACTTCCAGATTCCAGGCTAAGGAATAGCAGTCAGGAATAGATGTGTTTTAAGTCTAGACCTGAAGGTAGTAAGACATTTAAACGGCAGGAATTTCCTAAGCTTAGCCGGATACGTATGGTTGCCGCGTAGTTTCCTAGTTTCGTGCTGCATCAGCTGCATGAATTTCACGCGAGATGGGCGTCATTTTAGGCCGAAGACTCCGTGAGAAGACAGAAACTGGAGAAGAACGAAGGTGGTCGGCCATGTCACCTGATCCGACTGGAAGGGGTTCATCCGCAGATCATCGACGAATCATCTTCATCTCTAACTGAAACAGCCAACTGCCTGGTAAAATTCGACGTTAATCGAAATTTTATCTAACGATTCATCGAGATAACCGGTTACTTTTATTATCTCTATCTACTTCCTATACTTTATGGCAATGACGCTACTTATCGCGTTCTGATTTAAGTTGTTTTGTGATATTTTTATTGTATGCTAGCAATATGTTTCTATGTTCGATCCTGCTATCGGCATTGGGGGAGGGATAGAAAATTTGTGTAAAGTATTTTTTATAAAGTATTAATGTAAAAATGTTTCTGTAAACTTCGTTAGTCCGTAGCTGAGACTTCGGACCATAAACGCAACAAATCCACAGTCTGTTTGGCGTTTTTCTGGTTTAACTGGAGAATCAAGACGAAATGAAACTCTTGCAACGACGCCTATAATTAGACAGTGAACGTTGGAGCTTTGACGATAATAATTCAGTGCTTAAAAAGCTTCAGGGCCAAATAGTTTTACATTATAGAATGACACGAATTCTCAACGGGGCAGAATTATTCGTTGTAGTTTTGAAAATCATCTAATCATATATCACTATTTCTTACTAACAATAATAATTCCTTATTAGTAATTAATTACCGATTAATAAATCTGAAACGACGACAAAGGCGTATCGTCTAAGTCCAAATGTCACACAGAGAAGGGAGACTTTTGACAATAGTTATGAAATTGCCGGTAAGCGTGAAAGGTCTTCAACCCGGCGCCATGTGAACGGCCGATGGCACGAACCCAGCTGCGCAGCGACCCGCTGGGCATCCACACCCGAGACCCTTTTGATTGCGAGAAAGATGAACTGTCAGTCTTCGCCCGAGCATATGTTTAGGTCGTGGAAAGGTCTTTCCGGGTCTCCTCTGAAAGGCATTGTAACCCTTTGTCGTTACCTCGAGGGGTATGTTATTATGGTTGCTAAGGCTAAGTACACTGTATAGACGAACGAGTCGTCTCTCTCTCTGTTTGAGACGGTTCGAGCGACGCTGGGGCAGATGGGATGAAATACGGACGGTGTCAAAATATTGAATCGACTCTAAAACTAATTTCATCTCGCCCCACAGTAATCCTTCTCCCCACGCCGATCGACAGCCTCCACGGTCTCCATGGCAACTGTCCTATAAGGACCCGTGACTCGCTTGACGCGGAGCTTAGAAGAGAGGGAAAATAAATGTCGGAAATCGACCTTCAGGCAAATTACCTGAAGACCTTTCTACTTACCGTCGCTGAAGCGTGATGCGGGAAAGGCGTCAACAATATGCTCCGTGAGTGAATCTTCCCCACCCCCGTCCCCTCCCCGCCCCCGCCCCCGCCCATCTTGTCGCTAAACGCTGAAGCTTCGAAGATGGCGTCGGCAGAGCTTTCTGATGCTGTCGCTCCAAAGTGGCGTCGACCAACGAAAGTGGTTCTCACACAGGGCAGACCCTACTGAACCACTTTTAACCTAGGGGTATAGCGACGGAGGGGGTATGTCAGTATATATGTATCCCCCAAAAATCAGACTACCTTAAAATTTGTAATGTGTTTTAAAGAGCTTCAAAGTTTTTTCAGATTGATACCCCTCTCAAATCGCATTATACCATTATACCCCAAATCAAACTCCTGGCTACGCCCCTTTTTAAACCGTGTTATTATAATATATATATTTTTTGAGGCGTGGATACGTACATACATCTGAATTAGACGAGCATCAAACCATGGA
Organism: Metaphire vulgaris; assembly: GCA_018105865.1. Classification (NCBI taxonomy): domain Eukaryota; kingdom Metazoa; phylum Annelida; class Clitellata; order Crassiclitellata; family Megascolecidae; genus Metaphire; species Metaphire vulgaris. Next base: position 11,671,456 of record CM030834.1, read on the forward strand.
GTAGATCCAGTGCCCAACGCATGTCTATTACAGTATTCACTTGATGGTCGGCGATTAAGAGCAGCATGCCGTTTTATAGTACACGAACCTGCTACTCTTTAAAGTTTAGTCAATTGAATTGACCTGCTACTCTTTAACGAACTCTACTACTCTTTAAAGTTTAGTCAATTGTTATATTTTAAAGCTTTATTAAGAAGCATATATTGACTGCTAGGATGAAAACGGAAACAGCAAGAATCAAACTGGAAATTTCTGCGACATCGAATGATCGAACAAATCGATCACGTCCATTGACACACGATAGCGAAATAGGTTGAAGTGGGAAAAAGTACCCCCGACTCTCTGTCTATATTTGAACAATCCGCTCTGAATCACTTGGGGTTCCCTCTAGTAACGATAACCTCTTTTGTCGAGGCAAGTAGGCCTCTATCCGGGGTCCGATTCGAAGGCTGTTGTTGAATCGTTTATTCTGTACATTGTCCGGCAGAACAGACATTTTGGTAACTTGGTAACTAATTATTATTAATTAAACAGACGGTCGTTTAGAACCGGTCGAGATCCTTATCAGGCTCATCGAGTCATCGGGATCAGAATCGCTCCTGCCGTCCACCTGTTCTAACCGGGTAACAAACAGGTGGTTTGAGACGAAATCGGAGAAGTTCAATTAGTGGTAGAGGCATTGTGTACGGAGACGCGGAACGTCGGGACGTCGTTATACTGGGGCAGCGGTTAAGCGCAATGATCAAAGCAGAGGAGGCAGAAGTACGAAGAAGAAAAGACTGACTCCTCTGTCAAAAATCTCACCATATTAAAATCGCCCAAGTGAGACAGAGATCACGATCTATGGTCGAGTGAGAAGCGGCGAGGCGTGAACAGTTCACGGCGAACCGTTGTTGTTGTTTGCGGTTTCGATTCTTTGTGCTCTAACAAGAACTGAACAGTTGGTGTCCCTCCCTTTGGCTCAACATCACCAGTCGCTTCTCAGAGCCTATGATCAATGGATATGTCACTGAATCCGCGCATCGATGACGCTGCATTAGTGGACGCATATGGTCGATGGCCTATATGATGATGATGATGATGATGATGATGATGATGATGATGATGATAATAATAATAATAATAATAATAATAATAATAATAATAATAATAATAATAATAATAATAATAATAATAATAATAATAATAATAATAAGACTAAAAAGGGTTGCTGAGGACAGAACGAAATGGAAACAACGCATGACCGTCAACCTTCAGATTGAAGATGACACATGATGATGATGGTGATGAATAATAAGGTTTAAAGTAAGTCAGGAGGGTCTGCTCTGTCTGATAATAATAATAATAATAATAATAATAATAATAATAATAATAATAATGCCGCTGCCCAGTAATAATAATATCATTAAAGGATATCGGCAGTATCCTATCAAGACAATCTGGAGATTAAAAAGAGACATCCCTTCTCCTACAACGAATATCCATGACACTCCAGAGATTCAGCGCAGTCGCCTTCCGCGGAACTTTCAACACATAAGAAACTTGAGAATAATAATAATAATAATAATAATAATAATAATAAGAAGAAGAAGAAGAAGAAGAAGAAGAAGAAAAAGAAGAAGAAGAAGAAGAAGAAAAATAGGTTTCTGTTGGCTCTTTAGGTATTAACGAGCTGTGAGTAGATTACAGGGACCGATATTCGGACCTACACTGTAACCTAGTTGTGTGGTTCGTGCAAAACCGATGAGACGATTTTTGTGGAGAGGGTACGGTGATTGCCTATAAGTTGTCATATATAGACTGAAGAACTGATCTAAGACTCGCTTCTTACACTTATGTGAATACTTTGCCTGCATGTTTTAATTCAAGCTTGTCATTAGTTACAAATTCACTTTAAAGCCTTATGTTGACGAGAAGCTTAGTCGCTGTACTGTAGTGTGACCATAAAGTAATGATTTTTTGCTTCGTCGGCAGGTGGCCGCCGGCAGTTACGGCCGAACGGGTATGGCGATCGGCGACAATGCTGCCTCTCGCTGCTGCGTCTCCAGTGGACCGTAAAAGACGGAGGATTCTGGGAAGGATGCTCCGAGAGGCGATTGAACTGTGACGGATTCACGTTTTTTAAAATATAAGTTTGATTTAAAATTTCTCTATTTCTTCAGGGTAATCGTTAACATAAAAGCTGATTCGGCGTGATTCTAAATGCCTGGCTATTTACGTGAATGCGTGTTAGGCTACGAATTACACAAACAAATTTAGATTTGAAAATTCTTAATGCATTTTTATCTTGCTGTAAGCGTTGAAGAAAAGCTGAAGCTTCGCATAACCATAGTCCAATTAGCAGGATTTGGGGGAAATTCTCTAATCTTTTGGTCGCATAAGTGCCGGCTACTTTGACTCGCTTGTTAGGCCAACTGTTGCTTGTGTGTATTGGAGAGATAATTATCGTTTTCAATAGATGTGACATTTTCATTGATTTAATTTTAAATGTCAAGTGATTTTTTTTCGTGTTTCGTAAGACATCTCAACGTCGTAGACTCTGATCAATTAGTTATCTGCTTTTACTACTGCGAAATCCTTTCATTCGCTTTTATGCACTGCATTCAAGTGTTCTCTTGTCTTTTAGTAAAGTTTTCGTTCACTGCAGTAACTGTTTCATTAGGCCGACTCCAAATGAATATTAGAATAAAATAACAAGATAATTAAAATCTCTATTTAATCTCTATTTAAAAGCGAAAATACAGTATATAAATGCACAGTAGTTCTTAGTTAGCAGGTCACAGAACTTAAAACGTATCACAGTTAACTATTATGCAGATCAAAATAAAACCAAATGCTGACAAGGCGTTGGTGCGTGGTAAAATTGAAGGCGTGGCAAAAACTTGTGTGATACTCAGAGTGTAAAATGGCGCTAAAACCTTTCAATTACCCTAGTTTTTGCACTCTCATGTAGAGTTTTCAAAAATTATTAAGGGAATCAGTCAATCAATCAAGCAAGGAAGCAGCTTCCACGGCTCCACTATCATTAAAATGTGCGGGGAATCAGTCGATGGCGCACCAAATCCAATCCGAAGTCTGCAGGTCAATCCGTAAAGGTCAGTTCAGGGTCAGTGGAGGGTGGCGCTCTAAAGGGATAGGCCAAGTCAGGCAGGTATGTTTTAAGACCGGATGTAAGAGATGATAATGCAATGACCTAAATGTAGATTTGCGATAGACAGTTATCGTCCTGATACTGGAGTTCTAGAAGCCTCTGCAATCATAAAAGCTCAATTTCTCCGAGAAAAACCTAATCGAATTACATAAAATTGATTTATATTACAAAGTCATAAATCATAAATCAGTAGCAATGGAAAGCCAATAGACATTCGTCATCCCCACGTCTCTCCAAAACAGCGTCATCGTTGTCGTCGTCGTCGTCACGGCGTCATCAATAGTTACAGGCGTCATAAGGATCGCGTCATTGTCAAATTTTGATCACCTGGTCGACCTGACATTTCGACCAACGACGAAAGTTCTCTGCTGAGTTAAGAGCTTTCCTTTGGACACATTTGTTAGATGAGGTATCGAGCATTACCGGTACTTATAAGTTATCCTAGTTTGAAATCCGTCTTGGGCCGCATTGAATACGTTTTCAGTTTTGTGCTACGATCTATAGTTGAGTCTGCAGATCTCCATGTTCCACATCTAACAGCAAAACGGATAAAAAAGCGTTCGATATGTCAAAAGTATCGCGTGATGTCTAAAAATCAGTCTTCGTCCAAAACAATCGGCCGATGGAATCGACGCTCTCGCCCCCCAAAAACCATGTGATATCCTATGCTTTAAATTTTTTAGAAAGGTCTTTTCCCCATTCTCGATTGAGTGCCAATAAATTGCAAAACTGTATACTATCGTGCTAGAAAGTCGCATTTGAAATCTAACTGCCTCTATTCGATATATCACGGGCAGACATTTTCCCAGGAATTTGCGTTGGGGGTGTCCCATAATTGCAGGGGTGTCAATGTCCAGTGTTTTATATAGACTCATTTGACCCACAGTGAATAGAATTGGGCGGAGAGGAGGTGGCGGGTTGGGGGTTAGTTGCTTGGCCCTCGGAAAATGAAAAATACGAGTCAGAAAGTAAATTAGCAGACTGCTGAATGTTACCGTAACAACATCAAACATATAGAATTGCTATGAGAAACCAAGCAGGGATGCCGTAGAATATAGATATTAATGAAAATCAGTGCACTGCATGCATGCAGAGCCGCGCGTGACTTTCGGGGGGGGGGCCCTGCAATTTTTACGAGCGCAACGTTTTTGAAATGTTTTGACGAGCAAAGAAAGGTCATCCGTATATATTTTGCCTTTTCAAATGGCCTGACGAGCAAAAACAAAACAAATACTACTTAAGAATAAGAAAAATGAAAACTCTTAAATATCCGAGGCCGGTGGGGCCCCTGCGGCCGGCGGGGTCCCCTGCGGCCGCAGGCTTTGCAGGCCCCACGCGCCGGCTCTGACTGCACGACTCCGCCGAATTATCGAAATTCTAAAACTTCCAAAGATAATCACGACAATGAATGGCGAATACCAAAACTACCCCCCAATAGGATGACGTCGACCATGACTGCATGAGTCAATCGGAAAATGGATGACATCTTAGAATTTTTAATGAATAGTATTAACATCAGTCTGTTTTGGTGATAGCCAACACCGCCCCTGGGAAGGGGTGAATGGGCACGAGGGTGTCTGTCACCAACCGGGTGGTGTAACCATCCTCCTGGGGGGTGTAGGAAAATCCCTGATCACGGGTTAGCACGCGCGATTACAATCGAATGTGTTGTAATCGCTTTTGACGTTTTGGCCGAGTCGTTCAAAGTGCAGATGAGGTACCAGTGGCGTAGTCAGGATTTCCCGAATGGGGTTATGACCATTTCCCTTTGGATACGCCACTGCGAGGTATCACAGTGAGGTGCCATCTATTGAATCCCTTGTGATGATTTTACTCTAGCAAAATCATTGCCGGTGCTACAAGAATCATTCAAAACTTACCAACACCAGCTTCATTATTATCTTGATGGCCAGCGTTTTCTTCTCGAATCGAGTTAATAACTACATGGTAAGGCTCTTCTTCATTCGATGCACAGTAGCTCTTCAGATACGTTCTATTCAGTATTGCATTAACTCTTTTCTGAAAAGAATCAATAATAATAATAATAATAATTCAACATTTAATCAACAAAATCTGATTTGATAGTATCATCTAGTATAGCCCACTAGGATTTTCTTGCCAATTAAAAGAATGCGTACATCGATCTGTTTGTACAATTTACACTGACTTAGCCACACAGCCATGCAACGCAATCCTATAATATTCAGTATAAGGGTCGGAGAACCTGAGAATTGAAGAGTTCCAAATGCATTCCCTTCTTTTTGCACTTCTCTTGCAAAATTTTCAAGCTCTGACGAACAAACACAACAAAACAACTAATTGAAATATGGGCAGAGTAGGTCATTCGCGTTGCTTTTAGCCAATCACTGACTGTTTAATTAAAGAAAATTCTGAAATCGTCTTAGCAAAAAGTGTTACTCGGCTCAGAGTTAGTCAAAGGAATTTCTGTTGTTTCCTGCTAAATAAATTTTAACAACTGACATACTCACTTGAATAATAGACGTATCGGTGTCCACTATCAAGCTCATGTCGATCTTGAAGGTTTTGCAATCTGATTCTAAATATTATTTTAAAAAAGATCAACAAGGTCATTTATAATATGAATGACAAGTATTAGCTTAAGTTCAAATACAGTGATTTTTAGTTCACTGTGTCAACCGAATGGCGAAAATGCAAGAGAGAAAAAAACAAGAATTAGCCATTTTATAATACATGGAACTATGGATAGATGCTGTCTACAAGAACCTATCTTTGGCAATTGCATCTCATATGCCTTCGTAGCTACTGCAGCGAGGAATATAAGTCGTTGAATTGTAGTTCTTGTACACTAATCACTTAGGCCCTATCCATCGCTATTACGAATAGGCATAGTTATGGAATAGGCATATGACAAGTGATTCTCTGCATTTCAGAGTTAACCCAAACGAACGCTAGCATAAAACACTGGTTTCGCGTTTTCTCGAACGCAAAAAATCTGCCTAGCTGTAGATTTCTACCAATTTTCTACCGATTTTCAAAAAGCCCGGATTACTGTCGTACTCTTACCCTAGCATCTCCCATCTCCAGTGGAGGTTCTAACGGCCGAAATCCATTCCTTTCGAGTCTCGACCCCGCTGGGTTCGTCCCCGTGTCTTCGACCAATTGGGCGAATCGTAAATTAATTTCTACTCTACTTGCACCGACAACGCAAGAAAAGCGGGACGACCTGCACAGAACGCACCTTCTTTCAGTTGTTTGAAGAGCTTCGATGAAATTTGGTCGGCCGAGGGATACAGAAGACCAGTCGTCGGTTGAATCGTCCATCGAGTTTCGTCTCCGTCTCTGGCAAACTGCGAAATTACAAACTCCTGTGAAAACCTCCGCATATCAATGCTACGCTTAACTTAAACGCACTAGAGTAGCCAAGATGGGCACCGTCGGGGGACCGGGCCCCCATATTTGGACCGAGACTACTAGTGAGATTTGTGCAAAACAGATGAGAAAATTTTAACTTCTGGTGGGAGTGGAGCGATTGATGACGTGTTGTTTTACTGGCTGGAAAATTGCTCAAAATCTTAAGATCTGAATCCAAATTTGTCTTAATTTTCTCGACTGGCCAGAAGCCGTTCAGGTAGCTTACGACTGCCCCCCCAGACCACATAGTCGGATCTGACCGAGTTGCCCAATACATGTATAAATGATGGCACCTCTATTCTGCAATCTGCACACTTGGCCGCGCTGGTGAATAGTGAGATACGCGATTGCGTGTCAAAGAATGTAATGCGTTCTGAGCTGACGTTGTTATTTCTATTTTCTACAGAATAACCGCTTTCCGTGACGCCTACCTTAATCTTTGGATTAGCCGTTGTATAGAGCACCATTAGGATCGATATGCCGCAGCCGACAAAAACGCCGTACTAAACATAAAGTAACAAAGTATAGCAGGTCAAAGCAAAGCGACTGCCAACTCAATAGGATCCATGGACTTCCGCACATTAGGGCAAGAGGGGCCACTTCCCCCCTGAAAAATAAAAATACCGATATTTCACATTGAAAGTTGAAAATCTTGCAAAAATATTAACCGTGGCCATTGTGTTAAAATGTGTTTTGATCTCCTGGAAAAATGTCTGTGGGCGTCCATGATAGGATCATATTGTTACAATTACTCTCATCAGCGTAGATGCAAAATTATCCATTTCTGTATACAATACACACAATGTATTGCGTGGTACTGATCAGAATTAATTCACTAGCCAGAAGGATTGCTGGACAGAATTTCGTCTTTGCATTTTGCACAGAATATCTTTCACACCTACAGTGTATTTATGCTCATCTTTTCGCGCAACAAAGGCTACTTTCGTCCTTTTCAATAATGCTCATTTTCATCTCACCATTGCATTGAAATACTCTTTAGCACTAGCATTATAGTTTCACAATTTCTACACTGAGGAGTCGAACTAAAAAGTCTTGGTTGCAATAAAGTCTGAACACATCGTGCGGATATTCAACCTACAGTGGGGTTTGACGGTATAGTCGCTTCGTCGGTTCATCAACATCATCATCATCATCATCATCATCATCATCATCATCATCATCATCATCATCATCATCATCATCATCATCATCATCAATAACCGTGGGCTCAGCGCCCGTTGGTATCTGATGCAATCATTACAGTTTTGTCCCAATCTTTTCTGTTCGTAGCTATATGAAATAGTTCTTGCAGACATTTTCCACACCAACCACAAATGTCATTTACACCATTCCATGTGTGGCCTTCCTTTCTTGTTGGAACCGTCCATTATTCCCAGCATTACAGTCTTGATCTTTCTAGCATCCTTCATACGACAAATATGTTCAAAGAGACGCAATTTCCTCTGTTTATGACCTACTGCTATACTAGGGTCTGAGGACCACGAAACCGCTATATAAATTCAAGATATTTTACTTACTTACTTTTTAAAATCAATCAAAGCTGTTTATGTTCCGCGATTCATATGATGTATTTCTAATACGAGCATCGAGAATTTTTTTCAAGGAAGGACGCATCAACATGAGGATCACTAACTTTCATATAAGACAAGAATGAATATAATATAGTCAGTTCACTGTTAGATTCTCAGAGCAGCAGCCATCATAATGACCACAATAGTACAGAGAGCTGTAGCTAGGGGGAGCAGGGGGAGCAAGTCGCCCCGGGCGCCGACCGGTGGGGGGTGCATTTTGGATGAGAATAAATAAATAAAAGATAGCTGTGCGGAATAAGGAATAATATAGAGAAAAAGTCATTTGTGACTTTGTGACGACTAAAAAGGTCATCAGCCCGGAAATGGATAAGTAAACTCCGTGAACACTAAAAAAGCCATCGCCGAAATTCAGAAATTTTGAGGCGCAAAATATAAATCTTGCCCCGGGCGCCGAAAACCCTAGCTACGGCTCTGCAATAGTAGTCCATTGGATATGTTAGTAGTTACATTTGTCTGGCTAAGGCCTAACCAAAGGCTTACTTCTATGCCAAGCGTGAGAGATATCACGAATGTGACGAGCCACGGGACAAGATCCAACTCTGATCAAACAAAATCCGTCAAAATTAATTCATTCTTCACAAAACTAATCTGTTATGTTATGTGGCT